>CM056049.1:94386146-94856443 GCA_029574335.1 Rana kukunoris | reverse complement strand
CAAAAATCGGTGTCGCACCGATTGGAACAGTGCCATTGCCGGCAATAGGTTGCGACTTGTCATGCGATTTGATCTCTCAAATCGCATAACAAATCGCTCCAATGTGAACGTAGGCTTAATCGGATATCCGCCGAAAAAATCCATCGGTTTAGATTCCATCAGATATCCGATCGTGTGAGTTAAAATCAGTGGGCCAGATTCACAGAGCGATTACGCCGACGTAACAGGAGATGCGCGGCGTAAGTCTAAATGTGCGCATGCGTTTCGATGCTCCGAATCCCCAAAACGAGATACGCAAGAAATCTACTTTTTTTGGACCGGCGTAATTTCGATAGACAGGCGCATCCGTCCGCGCAAAACTGCGCTAGACACACCATTGATTTGCTATTCAAATATGCTAATGAGGGAGTTACGGGGATCCACAAAAGAACGTTGGTGCAGCGCAGGCTACGCGTTGTGCGCAACAACTGCACGGCCTGTCTAAAATTAGACCATATAAAAGGTGGTATAAAATTAGACAATTCGTCTACAAGTCAAAGAAAGCAACACTGTTAGTGAGGAGCTGAGCAGTCACACGTGTTGCACAACAATCTGTATGCCAACATGCCAGTGGCATCCATGCTCATAACTATACTACTGACTTTAGATGAGCAAAGAAGGAGGAGGGCACGGGAGAGTTTTTTTTTTTTTTTTACCAAAAAATGTTCTTTGCTTTAAAAAACATTTTTACAAAAAATATACATACATATATACATCAATACATAACATACATACAAATTACAAACACGGTCTCACTATCTTTCAATAGCCCTTTAAAACCTTGATGGATATAATAATCTAATCTGATACAAGCCCCTCACTCTTCACTTGATATATCACACACGCATAGACATCTTTGGCATGAGTGATTCTGAGGTGTCTCGCATCTTCAGATTCACCCCTCATGCCATCCTGGAATTAACCACAACCCTGCAGGAGCCCAACACATGACACCACCCATGACACCCATGACAGCTACATATACAATCCTAGCCCCATCCCCACAGATTTTGAACAGAACATATATGGGGACAGCTGGCTGGTTGGTGAGTGACATGGGTGGCAGGCATGACTGTCCCCCCCCCCCCTCATGATGCTGAAATCACAAGGGGCACATGCACTACTAACATCCTCCTGTCTTATCCCTTCAGGGTGACTCTGCATATGCACTGGGACCCCATCTCATGACTCCTATACGGAACCCCCCTAACCAAGGCTACCCCGTCTTCTGAGGGAAGAGCAGCCAGGAGCCAGCTCACATTAGGCATCTTTGCACGTTAAACAGGGCCAGATTCAGGTAGATGGGCGCTTCTTTACTTTGGAGTAACGTTTCTCATTTACGTTACTCCGCCATAACTTTAAGAGCAGGTACTGTTATTCACAAAGCACTTGCTCCTAAAGTTGCGGCGGCGTAACGAAAATGAGCCGGCGGAATTCAAATTGGGCGGGTAGGGGGCGTGTATTATGTTAACTATGCGCGATCCTCCCGCGCGAACGTACTGCGCATGCGTCGACTGTCAGTGCGCATGCTCCAAATTCTGTCAGGGAACGTCAATGACGTCAATCCCCATTCACGGACGTTTTACGCAAACGACGTGAAAATTTGTAAACTCGACGCGATGACGACGGTCATACTTAACATAGGATACTCCACTAGGGGGCTGGTTTTTCTTTACGCCGCGTATCGCTTACGGAAACATCGGAACGTCACTGCGTCGGGCCCGAATACGATCGTGAATTTCCGATTCCCGCTGATTAACATATTCTCGGCGTTAATCAGCGGGAACACCCCGAGCGCCATTTTTAAAATTGAAGTTCCGATACGACGGCGAAATACAATTACGCCGCTCGTATAGGAACTCCAACCCGGCGTTTCTTGTTTTCTGGTTACAGAAAAAAAAACGCCGGCTCAAAGTGACAGTTACGCTGGAGTATCACTGATACTCCAGCCTAACTCTACCTGAATCTGGCCCACACATTAATCATGGCACAATGAGAATGCATGCATGCACACCACTGTGGTCCCTAGCACAGACACATCACATCCTCATCACATTGGATTGGCACAAGCCCACCATGCAGGACTTGTGAGCAGCAACGCCATGCCACGGCTCCAATTATGTCACTGTACATTCATACACCATTCACACGGACCTGGGGATCACTTCTCCACCACAAATGAGGGTGACACCCCTTTTCCGGCAGGAATGTCACCCCCACATTCCCAAATCATACACAAACAGAACCAAAAAAAAAAAATTGACCAGCAAAAATAAAAAATGCCCAGCAAAAATCTAATTTAAACAAAATAACAACAAAGAAAACACATAAAAGACAAAAATCACTCTGCAAAACAGTCCCCAAATACCTCAAAGACACGTCACAAACACAACAAACAACAGAACAAAAGCGCCTTGCTGTATAGGAAGGGATGCAAAGGGATGTACTTTTGCAAAGGAAGTGCGTTTGTGTCTGTCTATTTATGCTGTCTGCGTAGTTCACTAAGTTGCCCTGGTCCACTTCCAATTTCACTGATTGCGCCGTTCCCGAGTTGTGAGCATGCGCACAGAGGTGCTGACCATGGTCTGCTTCATGTGCACATGCGCGAGCCGGCCGGCCCTTCATTTGCATGGGGTCACGGCTCATTTCAATGTAACACGCCCACGTCCTTCCCAATTTTAATTACTCCGCCTTACGCCTCTGAATTTACGTTGCACAGGCGCTATTTTCTGCGCAAATCAATCGAGAATACGGTGATTGCCCCGCTACATTGCGGCAGTCTAACGTAAAGGCGGTGCGCTACGCCGGTCCAATTATGCGCAGATGTACGTGAATCTGGCCCAGTATTTTTTGCTAGAAAATAACTTAGAACCCCAAACATTATAATGTGTGTGTGTGTGTGTGTATGTGTGTGTATATATATATATATATATATATATATATATATATATACAGACATAAACACACATTTTTTATATATATATATATATATATATATATATATATATATATATATATATATATTAAAAAAAATTAAGCAGAGACCCTAGAGCATGGGTCTTCAAACTACGGCCCTCCAGTTGTTCAGGAACTACAATTCCCATCATGCCTAGTCATGTTTTTGAGAGTCAGTGTGTTACAATGCCTCATGGGATGTGTAGTTCTACAACAGCTGGAGGGCCGTAGTTTGAGGATCCCTGCCCTAGAGAATGGGGGTCGTTGCAATATTTTTGGTCACACTGTATTTGCAGAGTGGTCTATCAAACACAATTTTTTGGGAAAAAATACTCTTCAGTGAATTAAAAAAACGAAAAAGTTAACTTAGCCCAGTTTTTTGTATAATGTGAAATATGATGTTACGCCAGGAAGCGTGAGAGAATTGTGGTCTTTATTCGAAGCAAAAAAATTGTGATTCTCGTTTTATCCAGAATCGTGCAGTTCTACTATCTTGCTATATTTTAATGTTTTTGGGTCCTGTTTAATGTAGCATTGTGAATGTCATTTCACCATCTGTATTACAGGTATATCTTATGTACCATTTATTTTGCATGCTGGTTACTATTTATTGTATTTGTGTATACTATTCTATGCAATTATGTCATCTCAGTAGTAGTTGGTGTGCAAACTTTATTTCAAATACCAACGTCAGAAGAAAAAGCTAAGCAGCAGCACACCCCTCCCTTACCTTACTATGTGTCCATAGACTGACCAATAGTGGGGAAGGGGGTGTTTGAACTCAGTGTTGCAAAACTAGGTGTGAACCTTTTAGTGTACATAGAGCTTTTGAGCTTCTACCTAATAAATAGAATGGCACAAAACGGTGTTTGCTTCTTGTATAAGGTAAGAGTGCAGGCCATGAATAATGCCAAGCAGTGACACACAAACACTGTGTAACTACAGGCTGTGAAAACCTACTGTATACTAGTCAGTCATAGCACTGTAGAGGAGGTGGATCACAAGACCATGTTCATTCCTTTATACATTTTTTGAATGGTAAAGCGGTACCCCTGTGTTTTGATGCATATTTCCATTCTTTGGCATTGTTTTTTTTTTTTCAAATGGTTTTTATTGAAAAGGTTTTACACAAAAGTACAACATAGCCAGGACCGGCAGTAAATACCACAGGAGTAATTACAGATACTACACAAGAAATAACTATTGCAAATGTGATATAGTCATATATCAAGCAGCCAACAGATTACAGCACAGCTGTGGGTTTGTTCCAGAGCTTCAACTCAATAGCAAGAAAGGGCTACTGCCATACTGACTACAAGGGAATAGTAGAGAGAGAGAAAGAGAAGGGACCGAATGTGAAAGAAAGAGAATAAAGAGTATAGTGAGAGAGAGATAACAGGGAAAAGATAAGAAAAAGGGTGGTAGAGAGGGGGGGGGGGGAAAGGTAGGAAGATCCACGGTCCCATTTGTCAGTTGCATAGAGACTACCGGACATTACATAATACATATAGCAATCACAAAACAAAAGGAAAAAAGGAGAATAATCATAATCTCAGAAAATTGATAATCTTAGGTCCCGCTATTGTACCACAATTTCCAAATAGACCAATTAGCGTCCAACCTCGCTCTGACTCCTCGTCTGCTTGCAAGGAGGGATTCATGTATATAATTAGTCTGAACCATTTCCCAGACCTCCGAGACATTTGGTGCCTTATCCTCCTTCCAGTGTCGGGCTATCAATGCCCGAGCCGCAAGGAGGATATGAGTAACTACCGTCCTAAAATTGGGTGGGAAGAGATCTATACCCAAGTGTAATATCGCCAAACCAGGGTTCGGCCGTGTAAGTATACCCGTAAGTCTAGAGATATTTGAAAAGATTGAATTCCAGAAACTTGTAAGGTGTTTGCAAGACCACAACATGTGTAACAGGTTCCCTACCATACCACAGTTCCTCCAGCAGAGCGAGGAACAGTCCTTGCTGAATTTAGAAATTCTATAGGGGGTGAGATACCATCTCAGAGTTATCTTTTGGGATAGTTCCCAGTGGTTCACACACGCCGAGGCCTTGAACAAGGCCCGGAATGCGCGTTTCCACTGGTCTTCCGTATAGGTTTCACCTAAGTCACTTTCCCACTTCACAAATGGGGGGGATTTTATAAATTGAAGCTTGTCTTGAAATAAGTTGTAAAAGAGAGCAATTCCCTTACAAGGGGCAGGAGAGGAGTTGTAGAAGCTCCAGGCTTCTTTAGGGAGGAATACCTGATGTGTTTTCAAGGATCTTAAAAAATGAGCTATTCGGAGATAAGTAAAATGGTCAGACAAGGACAAAGCAAACTTATCACGTAGAGACTCAAAGGGAAGAAGAATATTATTATGAAATAAGTCATTAACAAATTGGATCCCACCATTCCGCTAATTAATAAGAGAATTGTCGGGGATGACCCGAGAGAAAATATTAATAGGGATGGGGATCTCTGTGAGGGAGGAGGCAGGGCTGTTTCTGAAACGTAGGTCCCTCCAGGCCTGAATAGAGGCTCGCAGAGACAGGGGGAGATCCTGTAGCCCAAATGGTCTCCAGGCATCAATGAGAAGAAATTCTTTCAGGTCATGAACTGGGCATAGGTCTTGCTCAATGTCCTTCCAAACAGCACCAGAGTTCACATCCATCCAGGCCCGCAGCTGCAACAGGGTCGAGGCACGGAAATAGTCGTGGATATCGACTAATCCCATGCCCCCAGCCATCCTATGTTTAACTAGAAAGAGTCTTGAGCATCTTGGTCTTGTCTTCTGCCAAATAAATTTAAGTAATGTGATGAGCGCTTTAAGATAGGAGGATGGAATAGGGACTGGGAGGGTCCTGAAAATATACAATATCTGTGGCAAAAGTAACATTTTAAAGGCGGCTAAACGGCCAGACCAGGTGAGCTCAACCTTAGTTAATCTAACAACTTCACCCGAAATCTTGTTGATCAAAGGGGTGTAATTGGCTTCTACTAGCTGCGAGGGGTCTGCTGTTATTTTTAATCCTAGATATGTAATAGAGGACCCACTCCAAGAGTAAGGGAATGTCTCCTGCAGTCGGCTCCGAAGAGCCGTGGAGATTCCTAGGTCTAGGATAAAGGATTTTGTACAGTTTACCTTGTAATAGGATATGAGGCTAAATTCAGACAATGTGGCATGGGCGTGACCCAAGGAGGTGGAGGGCGAGGTCAGGAAGAGGATTATATCATCTGCGAAAAGATTCACAGAGTGAGTCTTTTTAGATGTGCGGATTCCCTCAATATTTGGGTGGGATCTTATCCTCTCCACCAACGGCTCAATAAGCAAATTAAAAATGGAGGGTGAGAGAGGGCAACCTTGACGTGTGCCATTTGAAATTGAAAACGTGCTCTACAGTAGACCAGAGGTGTACACCTGGGCACAAGGGGAAGAGTACAGAGCTAAAATGCCCGAGAGGATCGGTCCCACAAACCCAAATTTCAGCAAGGTCTGCTGCATATATCCCCAATGTATCCTGTCAAACGCCTTCTCCGCATCCAATGAAAGGAGCAGAGAAGGCGTTTGAGATGCCCTGGTGTGTTGCACCACTCCCAACACCCTTCTAGTGGCATCAGCTGCCTGTCTTCCAGCGGTAAAGCCCGATTGGTCAGGTCCTACAAGGGATGGGAGGATAGGCAGTAATCTATGGGCTATCAGTTTCGCATATAGTTTGACATCAGTATTAAGCAGTGATATTGGCCGGAGTGACAGGATCCTTGCCTGGTTTGGGAATAGTGACCACATATGCTTTTAACATTTCGGAGGGAAACGAGGCAGAGTACATAGCATTCAAGAATACTTCCTTGAGGGTAGGGACTAAACTTTTTTGGAAGACTTGATAATAATCATTAGGGAGGCCATCAGGCCCAGGAGATTTACCTAGTGGAAGCTGCTTAATGACTCGTCCGATCTCAGACTCAGTAATAGGAGCGTTCAATTCGTCCAATTGAGATTGGGAGAGAGAAGGAAGATTCACCTTATGTAAGAAATCCTGGATAGCACTATCTACAGGCTGAGGGGTGTTAGGGTCTAGGTGAAGATTATATAAACTAGAATAGTATTGTGCAAAGGAGTCAGCGATCTCCTTAGGATTCACAATTTTATGATTATCCACCGGATGGAGCAGATATGGAATATTAGCTTTGACTCTCGCTGCTTTAAGTCTCTGAGCTAGAAATTTACCTGCTCTATTTCCTGAGGAATAGTGGGCCAATTTAAGATAACGAAGGTGTTTGTCATAATTTTCAATCAGAAGGAGTCTGAGATCGAAGCGGCACTTCGCAAGCCTCTGTGCTAACAGAGAAGAGGGGCTAGATTTATTTTGACACTCTAAACTTTTTATATCCTCCAAAAGGCGGTCGATTTTTTGCGCCCTCTGCCTCTTTTCCCTTGCACAAATTTGTAGAATAATACCTCTGACATACGCCTTATGGGCACACCATAAAGTATTAGGGTCTGAGACTGAGCCCCTATTTTCGACAAAGAAATTTTCAAGGTTGTCAGTGATAGTAGCGGCGTGATGAGGCATTTGAAAAATCTTAGAATTAGCTCTCCAAACACTTGCAGGATTAAAGGTGTGTCCCCCCGCCACCGTAACTGATACTGGTGCGTGGTCTGACCATGAGATAGTATGAATGGCGGAGGAAGACACCGTCTGCAGTAGTGACTTGTCAACAAAAATAAAATCGATTCTTGAGTAAGAGTTATGTCTAGCCGAGTGGAATGAATAGTCACGTTCTGTGGCGTGGTGACACCTCCAGACATCAAAAAGTCCTTCTAAGTGAAGCAGTTGTTGTAGTAGGGGTGGAGGGCGTCATAGCGTGGTAGAAGAGTCCAGAGCAAAATCAACCGTCAAATTATGGTCACCGCAAATCACCAGGGATCCTTGACGAAGCGAAGCAACCTTGGAGTATAAGCGATTTAGAAAGCGCAACTGATGGGAGTTTGGAGCGTATAAATTCACTATAGTGAAAAGTTTGTTGTTTATGTAGCGCTGACCCCCGAAGGAGCGGCTGATTGTAAATTTGGGCCTGTACTCTGCCTTGACACCCCTGAGTATTTTTGGTCTCACTCCCCTTGACACAGCTGTGGTGCAATACAGATATAAAGCTTTGGTGTTGAAGGGGAAAGTAATCATACACAGGCTGTGCTGAAACAACAGTTAGTTTTACTGAAATAGATTCTGTACTTAACCACGAGAACACATTTGGTGGGCAACAAATATTACAGGAAATTATAGGCAGCAATCCCCTAATGTCCTCCCCTATCAGCAGGACTTTGGCGTCTCCAAGTGGGACTAGTGCGCAGGCCACAACTCAACACTGCGCACCTTCCCACTTCCAGCACACCATACAAAAATCAGTAAACACGCTATGCAACGTACAACATCTAACAAGAATAAGATCACAGCGTGTAATGGACTTAATGTTCCCACCTCAGACAGTGTCTGGTAAATGGTAGCAGTACTGCAAGGCCTTGCAATGAGAACAGTCTAGTCTCTGATCTTCTTTTCTTCTGCTAGCAATTTAAGAGAAAGATCTGTAATCCAAGTGCTCTCTGGTTAATGAGTGGTGTGAAATAAACTGAAACTGTAGTCTAACTGTGAGAGGTACCTGTACACTCTCTCCTGGGAGCACAACTCCAATGACCGGCACCAACAGTTGGTTTAGGCTTGAGGCCTTTGCACGTGTGGCTTTATGGCACACCGCGACAGCGTGGAACTATCAGTCCCAGCAACACTACCAAGGCAGCCTAGATGTGTGTCAAACAGTACAAGACTTTGGGCATGAGCCCTCTCACCACACGAGGTCCAGGCGGATGGATGCCTTCACTCCTCACGGTCTCAGTCCGGTCTCTAGCAATCATCCGGTTGTCTGATTCTCCTCCAGAGCCGATCGGAAGTCCTCCGTCACCCTTCTTGAGATCGATGGCTTGCTTCTGCAGAAAGTAGGCCGGAATTCCATAGATCGCACCGAAAGAGGGAGAGAGAGAGAGAGAGAGCTCCTCCAGGGCGTATGTCCCAGGAACCAGAGAGAGCTAAAATGGACACCACCAAACCTTTTATCACCTTCCCAGCATGCCTTGCAGCCCCGAGTGTTCATGGGTAAGTCCTTCACATCACTCCTCCCATGCTTCTTGGAAAAACCAAAAGATGGTGCAGTCCATTCCACATTTTCACCACTAGATGGTGCCAAACACCTATTTACAACACCAGTCCATAGAATAACATTGTAAAACATCAATATGTCTTTGGAGAGGCAAAAAACTGTCCCCGCTACATTTAGTTCCCCAATCAGAATAATATATCTACCCTCCGGGTCAGAATGAGTTTGTGAAACCTTGAGAGCGACAGAGTCCTTGATAGCTATTAGTACGCCTTTGCATTTAACCGGTGCGGAAGCCATGAAGATATGTGGGAATCGCTTATTCTGAAACCTGGGTTGATCATCTTTTAAGAAGTGTGTCTCTTGAATGCACAAAACATCTGCTGGAAGAGCAATAGCTTCCTTCCAGACTGAGGCCCGCTTGGCTGGGTGGTTGAGGCCGTTCACATTGAATGAAACTATGTTAAGAGCCATATCTCAAATGTAAAAAAAAAAGATGAAAAAAATGTAAAATAATGGTACCTGATCCAGGAAGGTAGGAGGCCAACATCCACTCCGAGGCGAGAGCAAGGATCTCAGCAGGACAACATGGGTGGTATGAATTGACCAGCAGGCGTAGTGGACCACGAAAGGAGAAGAACCAGAGGGAGGAGGGGAAAAAGAGTCAGTGGACTGAAAGCTAGTAAAATAAAACAAGGAGTACAATAAGAAAACAGTTTTCAAAAATAAGCAACCAGGGGCAGAAATCCTGCCCAAAATCATGGAGGGAAACTCGAACAGAACTTCTCCAGAACACAGAGGAACTAGTGGTGAATAAGGCTAGCATAGCCGCAAGAGAGGGGTTAGGTTGTAGACTTCTTGTTTGACTTCTTCCTCATCACTGTCTGCCATTCATTTTGTTGCGTCAACCGCACAGGGGATGTGGCTTGTGGGCTGGGGACTGGTTGATCCGAGAGAATGTCCAAGGATCTGAGCAGCTTGAGCCCAGCGTCCACATTCGAAATCACTGTATCATGCCCATTGTGAGTGACCGTGATTTTGACTGGAAACCCCCATCGATAGGGAATATTGTGATTGCGGAGGGCTTTAGTTATCGGGAGTAATGATTTACGCTTCTGCATCGTGAACTGCGACAAGTCAGCGAATAATTGAATGTGGGCAAATCTCTCAGGCAGTTGTTGAGTTTTCCTGAAAGTAGATACCAGCTGGTCCTTGACCTGATAAAAATGTACCCTCATTAAGACATCTCGGGGAACATTATCGGGGAGAAATGCTGGCTTAGGTAATCTGTGGATTCTGTCAATTTGTAGCTCAGAATCTGGAACTGATGGCAGGAACTGTCGCAGCAAATCTTTAGCAAACTGCTGGAGTTGTGCAGGAAGTACAGTTTCAGGCACCCCCCTGATTTTAACATTGTTCCTTCTTGACCTGTCCTCGAGGTCAGCGACCTTTGCCCTCAGCCACGCAATCTCCTCATCATGTTCAGAGTGGGCATCAATTAATGTATTATGCGATGCAGCAAACTCCCCCATTTTTTCTTCCACATGTGACACTCTGTCTCCCAGCTCTCCCATGTCTGCCTTAAAAGTTTTCATGCATTGCAGTAGATCAGTATGCATGGAGCTGCGGAGGGACACCAGCATATCTTCTTGGGCTTGGCGGATTCTTTCCGCTTACGAGTCATCTCCCCAGCTTCACGGAGTCCTCGGCAAGGAAAACGGGAGGATTCGTGCGGGTATGTCGCTGCGGGCCGCTCGGTTCCCGTGTCTGGATCGGAGCCACGCGATCACGCTGCCATCTAGCTGTGCGGTAGCCACGCCCCTCCTCTTTGGCATTGTTTTAACAAGTTCCAGCATATCCTAAGTGATGGATTGACTTCTTTGATCTTGGAATAGAAAAGTATTCAGCAGCATTAAACTACCAGTCCCCAACAAAACCTCAACACCACCAATTACCATTTGTGATCTGTCCCTTTGGCCCCACATCTGTAAAAGGCTTGTAGACTTTACCTATGTAACATCTCTAAAATACACCCCTTTTTAACAAATGAAACCACCAAGCTACTCATTAATTTCTTTATCTCTCACTTTGAGTATTGCAACTCCCTCCTCATAGGCCTACCTTGCCATAGACTCTCCTCTTCAGTCTATCATGAATGCTGCTGAGTCATCTTCCTTAACAACCACTAAGCGTCCTCCACCCCTCTCTGCCAATCCCTCCTCTGGCTTCCGATTGCCCAGTGAAACATATTCACAGTAATATTAACAACAGCATACAAAGCCATCAACAACTCTGTACCCGAGCTACATCACCAATTGTGTCTCCAAATAACAACCAAGACATCCTCTCCGTTCCTCTCCAGACCTCCTGCACTCTTGGTTTCTCCTGCCATGCTCATCTCCGGGACTACTCCAGAGCCACTCCCATCCTCTGGAACTCTCGAAATCTGTTAGGCCTCGTACATTCTACCGGTTTTCTTGCCAGAATCCATCAAGAAACTTGATGGGAGACGTATTTTACTGAGAAAACCGGTCGTGTGTACACTTTTCGCCGAGAAAACCGTCAAGAAACTCGTCGAGCCAAAAAGAGAGCATGTTCTCTATTTCCTCGACAGCAATGGGAATTTGGCTCGACACGTTTTTGGACAGCCGAACGAGAAACTCGACAAGAAAAACGATGTGTTTTGCTCCTCGAGTTTCTCAGTTGTGTGTACGGGACCTCAGGCTTTCTCCTACTCTAACCACCTTTAGGCAATCGATGAAAACTCATCTCTTTAGGGAAGCCTGGTATGACTTGCAGTTCCGATCTAGGCTGAAACAAAGATCTCCCCACCGGTTGCAGTGAAGGGAGCAGGTGCCTATGCGCCATTTAGGGATGTAGAAGCATCAACACATAAAGGAAGGAACACCGCTCACTGACCCAGTGCATGAATATGTGAATGAGTGTGGCTTCAGCCAGTGCCACTCCAGCCACAACACATAAAGCGATGGGCAAACAATAATAATCTGGATCTCCATTTATCCCTGCTTCCTGTATTGTATTTTTTTTCCTGGGCTGCTCACTTAGTGCTTGACAGTGTATATATCCACCATTGACACGGTTCCTCATCCCAGTCCAATCTACAGACCAAAGTCTCCATTTCCTAATTAGTTGTAATATGTGCAGTGAGTGCTTTCTTTCTGAGAATCCCTTTTAACAGGAAACAATAAAAAGCACAGATTCAAGTGTTTTGTAGCCTTACTTATTACTTAAGATTTGCACAGAAAATAAAAAGCTTGTCTTTCTGCGTAAATACATGTCCAGGGAAATCTGGAAAATGGAAAATGATGAGTAATAAAAGACAATGTTAGCGCTGATGCATGAAGTGAAGTGCCTGTAGGAAAAACAGCTCACCCTTAGCAGGTGGGTGAACGTTGAGCTGGAGAGACAAAGAAAGGGAACAGTTCAGTGTTTAGTAGTGTAAATAACACATTAAAGGGTGCAGGGTTTTCACATTTTAAACACGTATAATTAGCAGTAATCTAAAATAACACCATGAGGTTGAATTTGCATAACCCTTTGCTCAGTGAAAGTGCATATACATTTTGGGTGAAAAAAAATAGCCTAATAGATCACCACGTCTCTGTTCTCCAGCATCCTCATGGTGCTTGTATGACTGGGACTGTATGATTAGAATAAAATAGCCAGTTTGGTACACAGGGGTTGATTTAGTAAGAATTCACATAGCCATTTGCCCAGTGAAAGGGCATGTACAATGATTTTGTGTGAATAAAACACCTAATGGTTAACCACATCCCTGCCCTCCAGATTCCTCATGGCGCCTGTATGACTGGCGTTATCCCACAATGTACTGTAAACTAGCCAATCTGATACATGGGGGTTGATTTATAATGAGTTTGCATAGCTATTCACCAAGTAAAAGTGCATATGCATTTGTTTTTGTGTGAATGGGGCACAAAATAAATGTGCTGTTCAAATGTAAAACTGAAAATGCAGCATTTGATCACTAGATGGAGCAAAGTATTATAGGAAAATCCTATTATACTTGGCTCCATCTAATGACCACATCTTGTGGCGTCTCAAGCTTTCTTGAAGTTGGGCTTTAAAAGAGAAGTATGTTTTTTGTTTTGTTACCATCATACCTACCTAGGTGGATGCCTGCGCTCTGCGAAAAACGGGTCACAGAAGTGCAAAACGAATTACACTCCTGTGACCCATAGGAGAAGGCCAGTAAACGAGTTCAGGCTGGACTCCTCCTTTAAAGTAGAAGGTAATGCTACACATTGTTAGGTTTTGATTCCCCTTTTGCACCAGTTTTGCTTGCTTACATTTTCTTCTAAATCACTTTTCAAAATCTTTATTTAAAGATCTTGTAGGCGGCCATATAACAGCAAAGCTCCTGCTAGTGTATGGGGGGTCTACAGAGGGTCAACAATACAGATGAATCCCATAAAGCCACAGCGCCATCTCAGTTTGCATAGCTCCCTACTGGGAGTAGATTTCCACTCTCCAGCTGCATAGACACAGGAGTAAGTGCTGGAGCTTTATGGGCATGTGACCACAGAGAAAACCCTACAAAAAGTATTCAGCAAACAATTTAATACAAAATGTATACAGGAAGGATCAAAGCAAAGTAGAAGACACAGTTAACAGGTACGTTATTGTGCAGATTTTCCTTCTACTTAAAAAAGAAAAGAAAAGAGGAGGTTGAAATCTGTAAAGGTTCCCAGAATGAAATCCTGGTATAAATTGAAAAGCCCCTGTGCATTACAACGTTGCATATAGGGAGCGAGTTTGTTATGGACACGGTTTCTGTTTTCCTTTCAAGTACTGCTTAAACAGCCCTTTCTTTTGCCAGAGGGTACTCACAAAAACAAAGCAGGAGGTCTACAAAGAGGTTGGAGGAATCCCACTCTTCTCCTTCTAGTTCAGCAGTAAGTACCTACACTTCTATTTTATCTACTTCAGCAATAAGTACTTACAGGCCTTCAGTGCCCAACACCCACTAAGCCTGTAGAGCTAAAAGCCTAAAGGGTCAGCTCACCCCTCTGAAAAGTCTTCCGCATGAAGGTGTGCCCCATTTATACGAGTAGGGGCCCGTTTGTACATATGGACAGATCCTAGAGTAGTTTGCCTCTCAGGTATTTGGGTGATAAAGACACCCCTTTTAGCTCACAGGTCAAATTCCTGTCTGTGAAACATCCTTCAGTCGTCCCTCTCTACTTTTGTTTTGATACTGCACAAAGCAATGCAACTACCCTGGTGTAATGCAAATGCGTGCGGACAAAACCCCTGTTTTTAACGCATACTGTTAGGTTAATTGGTTGTTTTGCAAGCTGGTCGGTAAGTAGGCTTGGTTTTTCCCTGGGCATTCCCCAGGTCACTTTTGTTATCTGCTTTAGCCTTCCATTGCTACTTACTGCTATGGCCAGCTATAGATGGGGGTGGTGGACAGATTTATGCTTCACCTGTGGTGTTTATATTGGTCCAGCAGCGCATCAACACCTTTGCAGCCATTGAGCTACATGCTGGGTGCTTGGTGTGCTCCTGTACCTTTAAGGAGGGGTGGCTCCCCTTCAGTTCACCTGCCCCTTTCTATCCATTAAAATGCATGTGCCTCCATTGTGGCAATGCTCATTGTTTAGTGTTAGGACCACAGATTGAGGGGTGCCTTGACACGGCTCTGTGGCTCACGCATGCGTTTGCAAATGCGTGCGGACAAAACCCCTGTTTTTAACGCATACTGTTAGACAGGTTAATTGGTTGTTTTGCAAGCTGGTTGGTAAGTAGGCTTGGTTTTTCCCTGGACATTCCCCAGGTCACTTTTGTTAACTACCCTGGTGTACCTAAGTTCCCTAGCTCTTGGAACCCCTTTTTCCTGTCCACTTGTGGTTCTGGAGTTGTAACTTATCCAGACATTAACTATCTTCCCCAGAATAAATATAAACAAGGAAGCCACTGCCCCCATCTATAACTGGCCATTGCAGCAAGCAGCATTGGAAGGCAACATATGTTAGAAAAAAAGCCAAGGATAGATCCAAGGAAAACTTCAAGCTCACTTGCTGACCAAATCGCAATAAGCGTATATTGATTGGTTTGCGCAAAAGTTATTGCTTCTACAAAATAGGGGATAGTTTTATGGCATTTTTATTATTATTTTTTTTATTAGTAATGGCGGCGATCAGTGATTTTTATCATTACTGCGACATTTCGGCTGACACATTGGACACTTTTGACACTATTTTGGGACCATTGTCATTTATACAGCGATCAGTGCTATAAAAATGCTGTGTAAATAACACTGGCAGGGAAGGGGTTAAACACTAGGGGGCGATGAAGGGGTTAAGTGTGTCCTAGGGAGTGATTCTTACTGTGGGGGGGCTGGGCTACGAGTGACACGACAGTGATCACTGCTCCTGATGACAGTGAGCAGTAGATCACTGTCCTGTCACTAGGCAGAACCAGGAAATGCCTTGTTTACATAGGCATCTCCCTGTTCTGCAGCTCCGTGATGCGATCGCGGGACACCAGCGGACATAGAGTCCGCGGGCACGCTCGCGGAGCATGCGGCAGGGGCCCGCATGGTGGCAATTTCAAAGCAACGTACAGGTATGTTGCTTTGGTTCAGCAAGGACTGGCCGGGATTCAATTTATGTATGGGCAAGCTGATTGTACCTAAGTCGATCCAACGATCAACTTGGGTAAAACCAGCCTTCCGGATTTTTCTTCACACAATTACTGACAGCGACTATAGTTTCTAGCAGCGATCGTATTTTGCCGGCCGGTGAAGACTCCCCTTGCTTACGCCAGAAGAATACAATAGCACTGACTGTGTTGATGGGGGAATCTATTGATTTTCTTTCCTTTCACCCTTAATGGAAGAAACAAAAAATTAAACCATCTATGGCTTGCTTTAGTTCGAACAGGACTATCAATTTCCAACACATATATATATAAAAAAAATTAAAAATTCCCACAATTGTTCCCACGATGCAGTTGTTCATGTATTGAAAGCCATGACATATTTCTACTGAGGACAGCCTGCCTTTTTATGATTACACTATTATATTCCTGTCATCTATTGTGAACTTGAAATGTGTGACCAGATGTCACGCCAACAAATACAACCGGGAGCAAGAAACCCTGCAGAAATCTCATACATTAAAGTTGTCCTTGTCAAATGCTATTAAGCACTGACTAAATTACATTTGTATTGAGAAGTCAATTGAATACAAGCCTAAAACGTGTGAAATCCTAATTGTGCAGGCAGAAAGCCTACTGGAAATACAATGACATGACCAGAAGCCACTCTGACTTGTATTACTTTTGTTAACTTTTTTGTGTATTGCTAAAGAATCTTGTTTTGTGGATTCAGACTTATTGTAATTATGTTGTCAGGATTCCTGTAAAGGGATCCTGGCCCAAAAGAGAGACAAGATAGTCACTGGATTTATGAAAGTGTATTTACAAGCAAAATGGACCATGGTGAAGAAGTAGCCCAGCAAACTAGAGCTGGCTACAAACACAAATCCTTAGAAAAAGTTTTAGGAAAATTTGCTACGCAAATTCCCTGAATATTCGAATGTCGTTCGAGAGATTTTTTTTGGTTTTCAACATTTGGTTTTGGAATGAATGGATCTTACGAAATGAAAACAACATGCACTGTTTCCATCCTGCAACTTCAAATTTTCTCATCACTGTGGTCAAAAACGTATGTTATTTTGACCCACTAATGATTAGAAAATGAATCCTAAAGGGATGGACTTGATCCGCAACAATACTCAGGTAGATTCCGTGGTATTTAAATGATGCTCAGTTGGTACTAAGGTGTGCCAAAAAAATATTCCCAACACTCTTACACCACCAGCAGCCAGATCCGTTGATACAAGGTAGGATGGATCCATGCTTTCATGTTGTTTATGCCAAATTCTGACCCTACCATTCAAATCTTACGGCTGAAATCAAGACTCATCAGACTAGGCAATATTTTTACAATCTTCTATTGTCCAATTTTGGTGAGCCTGTGCAAATTGTAGCCTAATTTTCCTGCTCTTAGCTGACAGGAGTGACACCCGGTGCAGTCTTCTGCTGCTGTAGCCCATTTGATTCAAGGTTCGATGTGTTGTGCCTTCAGAGATGGTATTCTGCATACCTTAGTTGTAGCGAGTGGTTATTTGAGTTACTGTTGATGCCAGAGGAGAATGGGCAGACTGGTTCGCGATGATAGAAAGTATCATTGCGCCCATTCTCCTCTGGCATCAACAAGGCATTTTTGTTCACACAATTTTATATAGGGATGTAAGCTTACCAGATGGCAAGCATAACCAGCTTGCGGCTGTAAACCCCAGCCCGGGCCTTTGAGATAGGACTGCAGGAAACACTGGTGTAACAGATCCTCCAGATTTTCCGTGATTGGCGGTGGGACTGTGTCTCCGATGGACGTATGATGGATGTAAGATGGAAAAGCTGTCGACGTAGTCTCCGATTACTCCTCTGGGGGGCGCTGTGCCGGTCCAGTAAATGGCACCATACCAAAAAAAATTACTTCCTTGCCTGAGTGACTGGGTGTTATCAGTTCTCTCAAACTGTACCAATATCTTTCCTGCTTCATTTTCATGATGGTCCTTTCCTGGCTCTTAGCCAGAAGGAAGAATCCTTACTGCTGTGAAATCGCCTATTTGTCTCCCTAAACAGATCCACTAGGCAATGCTGTGCCTTCTGCCAGGATTCTGGTAATTGCGAGTCTCAGCAGAGTGTGGGCAATGCTGCACCAACACATCTAGGCAAATCTAGGTCAGTGTTTCTAAGGCGGCGTACACACGTACGAGAACCCCGACGGGCGGAACACATCGTTCCGCCCGTCAAGGCTCTCGGCCGGGCGTCGAAATCGGTGACCCGCCCGTCGGGAATGGCAACCAGCCATTCATCCAGGTGGGCCGTCGAGCAAATAGAGAGCCTGCTCTCTATTCGCTCGACGGGATTCCCGACGGGCGGGGCGAGCCAGGAGAGTACACACGGCCGAGGTTCTCGCTGGTTTCTAGCGAGAACCTCGGTCTTGTGTACGCCGCCTTAGTCTTTTTTCAGTCAAGGCACCCTATAAAAATATGGACAATCTCGAGGCACCCTCCAAAATTATGGACAGTCTTGAGGCACCCCATTCTAAAATGTAAAAACTATTCTGATAGTTTTTACATAATGGTGCAACATCAATACAGGCAGGACACCTAACATTGGAGGTGATTTATTCTTCCAAATCAAATACACTTTTGCAAACTGGTACTGACTAGTATTGCAATGTTTCTCTTCTCCCTCAGTTTCCATCACTTGGCTAATGAGACCTCAAAGTTGATGGAGAGAGGCAAGGGAGGGTCAAACAAGGATGATTTGGTGGCAACTGACATCACTCCTCATCAACTGATTATGTAATTGGTCGTTAGAAGGTTGTAATGGTGTACAATGAAAACCTGTGACTTTGTGTAACAGGCAGGTTTCATCCACCCACCAGCTTGTAAACAATTTTGGGGGAATTTTTAGGCATTTTACCAAGGTACCCCTGAAGAAACCTCAAAGAACCCTGGTTGAAAAAGGTTGATCTAGATACACACCTGGCTAATACAGATACAGAAGGGATGTTTTAACCTAAAAATGAACACCTCAAGTATTTTTAAACACTTATGCCGCGTACACACAGTCGTTTTTTGTGATGAAATAAAATGACATTTTTAAAAACGTAATTTAAAATGATCGTGTGTGGGCTTCACATCGTGTTTTGTCTTCTGAAGAAAGACAAAAAAAAAATTCAAACATGCTTCAATTTTTTATGTTGTTTTTGAAAATGACGTTTTTTGTGTTGTAAAAAATGATCATGTGTGGGCTAAAATGACGTTTTAAACCCGCTCATGCTCAGAAGCAAGTTATGAGACGGGAGCGCTCGTTCTGGTAAAACTACCATTCATAATGGAGTTAGCACATTCATCGCGCTGTAACAGACAAAAAAGCATGAGTCGTCTTTTACTAACAAGGAATCGGGTAAAAGCAGCCCAAAGGCGCATAGAACTTCGCCTTTAGAGTGCCGTCATACGTGTTGTACGTCACCGTGCTTTGTTCATCATTTTTCAAAAACGATGGTGTGTGGGTAACGTCGTTTTTTAAGATGAAGATGAAAAACATTGGTTTTTTTTCATGATGAAAAACGTCGTTTTATTTCATGCCAAAAAGTGATCGTGTGTACGCGGCATTATAGATAAGTCACTTGTCTACAGCAGAAGCAAAGTTCCCAGCCCTGCAATTTTTGATTCGTCAATATTTTGTGTAATCGGTTTCTGACATATGTGAAAACTGTTTTCTGGAATGTCTTCGCCAGCATAATGGATATGGAATATATACAATGTACAATTCTGATAATAAAGAACTCTCCACGCCTGTTTACTCTACAATGGTACATATGGCTGGTGGAAAAGCCTCAGGAAATGGATGTTGATAATGGAGTTGGTTTTCATGCAACGACTGCATTTTTGATATAAGTACAGAGGTGACAGCAAAACCAGTGAATCCATTTTAAGCCTGTAAAAGCAGAAACATCTTCTCCTACCACCTGGTGAAATAAACCCGCTTGAAAAGGACTGGTGAAGCTGTCACCTCTTCTCTTCTGATATGGAATAACAACATATTTTCCTAAGCTGTGAACAGAATGTGTTTGTATGAGTTATAGGGAGGTCAGGCTTCCCTTAAATATGCTTGACCTGGCAATACCCCTGTTCATTGTATGCATTGTGCACAAGAAAATGGGTGCTTTCCTGCCTACGCAGCCGCCTGCCAGTAATATGATCAGAGCAGAGAGAGAGCCTGGATACAAATGATATTTAAAGGCCTCTGCTAGAGCTGTTTTTCCCATCTTACAACATAAGCGGAACATGTTGTTCATATTCACTCATTTAGATTGACAATGAATCTCAGCACGTTTAACTACACTGCGTCTCATAATTATACTTGAATGGCAAACTTAATTGGATGTAATAGAGTGATCAAGATTTTATAGTAAATGCCAATAAGTTATCAAATTAAATTAGATTAATTAAAAGCTTTTTTTTTTTTTTAAATAAATCTCTCTAAATTAGAAAAGTGAACCCTTTCATCTCACTCTAGCTTAGCAGACCTATGCACATCTCATTCGGATTCTTATCCCTTTTTGTTTCATATCTCAAGAAGCACAAATCCATCTCTAATTAGGTTTAAAGTCAAAACTTCAGTAAGAACACAAAGAGAAAATGAGAAAAATAAAGACTTTTAGGATTAGACAGCCTGGAATTCTTATCTGTAAAGTACTTAATTATAAGATCTGTTTTTTTGATAGCATGGTGTACTTTGTTGGTTTTATTTAGCCACATAGGAGTTTTTTTTCTTGTTTTCTGTTGCAGAAAGGTGTTGATTCATCCACTTATCAGGGGGCTTGTAATATATGGCACATGGAGGTTGAAGAAAGTCCAGACTGGATAAAGAGAGCGTTTGAAAAGGTAATGTTTTATTCAGTTTTAACGTTTCCAGTAAGGCTGATGAAAGAAAGACGCATCAGACAGCTACCATCTTGATCCTGTAATAGGGAACTAGTGGTGTAGAATTAGCTGGAGATTCCACCAATACAGAATGTTTTCACTGAAGATGGAGAAGAACCTCAAAGTCTCCTTTCACATGGGCGTCATCTATTCAGTCACATTTATGTATAGAAAAAAAAAACAGATACATTTTTCATCAGTTTTTAAATCCGTTTTCACTTCAGTTCAGTGCAGTTTACATCCTCTTTTTTCACGGTTTCATACTTACCCAGGTGGATGCTGCATCTGCCCCAGTGCCTCTGCACTGAGAACCAAACAATCGAACACCGCCGATGGCTCGGTTCTTCACAGACCCCCGAGAGGAGAGCTGGTGACTGTCAATCAGCAGCTCTGCTCCTCCACGCTCATTGGATCGCTGAGCTGTGGAGGAACAGGGAGCTGCCATCTCAGTCTCTCATCGGCTCGCTGAGAAACTGAGACAGACATCAGTCCAGGCACCTGGTGGGTCCAGACTTCATTGTCGTGATGACGCGGTGCCTGGACTGATTCCAGTGACATCAGCAGAGAGTGGACCTCTCTGCTGAAAACGGGTCACAGGAGTGCAAAACAAATTGCACTCCTGTAACCCATAGGAGAAGTACAGCCAAACGAGCCCAGGCTTTACTTCTTCTTTAACAACCATGACTCATCTCTGCTGTCAGCAGGGGATTACCCGCTAACAGCAGAATTTAAACAAAATAACTGACATGATCTATTTTTTCTTTAAATAGCATGCGGGTACCCCCACAATCCATACTAGGCCTTCTTGGCCTTATTTAGGTTTTCTATGTATTTTAGGAGGGACCCAACACCAAAATAAAAATATATATGGGGTCGCCCCAAAATCTATACCAGGCTTTTAGGTCTTTCCTTGCAAAATTGAAACCCGCTGGGGCAAAGCACCTTTTCCCCATGTTAGGGAGTACAAGGGCCTCATTCCTACAATTCTGGCCCGGTCAGTGGTTTGGGGGGGGGTGCAGGGGGGAATTTATTGAAATCTGAAAGCCCCCCTTTAACAAGTGGGCATATGAATTAGAGCGGCCAGTTTTTTTTTTTTAAGAACCTGATTAGAGCCAAAGGCTCTAATAGGCTTCAAAATGGGGTGGACTCCGGACGCAGTCTGGAGCCCACCCAGGTGTGTTGCAACAGCAAATGAAAATTTGCTGATGCAACACTGATCTTTCTCTTGACCAATCAGGAAGCAGGTATAAAACCAGTTTCCTGATTGGCCAAAATGTCAGGCGATCCCATTGGACGCCTAGCACTTTAGAAGGAGAAAGGGGACTGGCGGCCTGGGGGGGGGGTTGTTTGGTGCCCCCCCAAAAAAACCTCACAAGCAGCCACTGATAGTACTCCTATTCACTTACCAAAAAAAAATGACAAGTGCAATTAAAAACACAACGTTTTTGACAGGTCCTTTATTGAACAAATAAATGTCCTAATCAGTACCATCAAGATGAATGATGCTGCCAACCCGCAAGGAAAAAAAATAAAAAAACTACTGACACACTTGCTCCATTGGTTGCCTCCCGACAACTGTTACTCTGCTTCCCCCTCCACTGAAATAAACTAAGGGGTGGGGTCAGACAGTGACATAGTTTACCATACATAGACATGTCCATATTTGGTCAATGACTCCATAAGAGGGCGGGGTCACCCAGCACTGATTATTTAATTTTTTTTATGTTTGACTAACTTAGACTTTAAATAGGATGTTGCTTCTGCAGGAAAGATACATCCTTTTCAAGTCTATAGGACGTTAGAGGTGAGGAGAACAGAACTAGATTTTTAACAGAGGGGCTACACAGTCACTTGAAAGAGGTAAGTACACTACTGTGTGGGTGTGGCACAGCTGTATGTATTGAGGGGGGCTACAGTATATAACAGAACTAGGCAGGGGGTTTGAAAATGGTGAAACTATACTTTACAGCCCATCTTTGGAGAAAAATAAAATGATTCCTTGTAGTCGGCCTAGGGCAGTGATGGCAAAACTTGGCAACCCAGATGTTTTGGAACTACATTTCCCATGATGCTCATGCACTCTGCGGTGTAGTTGAGCATCATGGGAAATGTAGTTCCAAAACATCGGGGGTGCCAAGGTTCGCCATCAACGCCCTAGGGGCTGCAAAGAGCAGTTTTATTTACTTGCCCTCCAGCAGTCGGAGCTCTCCTCTAATGCCCTGTACACACGATCAGTTTGTCTGATGAAAACGGATCGATGGACCGTTTTCATCGGACGAACCGATCGGGTGTAGGCCCCATCAGTATTTTTTTCCCATTGGTGAAAAAAAATAGAACCTGTTTTAAAATTTTCGTATGGTTAAAAAACCAATAGAAAAAAACGATCGTCTGTGGGGAAATTCATTGGTCAAAAATCCACACATGCTCAGAATCAAGTCGACGCATGCTCGGAAGCATTTAACTTCATTTTTCTCTGCGCGTCGTTGTGTTTTACGTTACGTGCTGGACGCGACGATCGGATCTTTAACTGATGGTTTGTAGGCAAGACTGATGAAAGTCAGCTTCATCGGATATCTGATGAAAAAATCCATTGGTTCGTTTTCATCGGACGAACCGATCATGTGTACAGGGCATAAGAACCCCAAACATTATGTGTGTGTGTGTGTGTGTGTGTGTGTGTATATATATACAGTACAGACCAAAAGTTTGGACACACCTTCTCATTCAAAGAGTTTTCTTTATTTTCATGACTATAAAAATTGTAGAGTCACACTGGAGGCATCAAAACTATGAATTAACACATGTGGAATTATATACATAACAAAAAAGTGTGAAACAACTGAAAATATGTCATATTCTAGGTTCTTCAAAGTAGCCACCTTTTCTTTATCGTACATCACGGGACACAGAGCGCATAGCCATTACATATGGGTTATATGGGTACCTTCAGGTGTGGACATTGGTGTAATCAACTTCACAGGAAGTTCCTCCCTATATAACCCCCTCCCACTGAGAGTGCTTTAGTTTTTTCGCCAGTGTCTTAGGTGTTGGTCACGTCTAGCTGTCCCTCGGAGGTCTCGGGACCCAGGATAGCTAGCCGGATCCGTCCGAAGTGCTTCAAAGCCAAGGTGTACGGTACCCGGGCCCTGCCTGCGTGGGGTGTTGCCTATAATGCCTCTCCTTGGAGGGCTGGATTCTGGGCTCCAGTGCCTTGGTCTCTTCCAGGACTAAACGCTACTGATGCCAGGATGCTATATAGGTCCAGGGGTGTGGGTTCCTTAAACACAGGACCCCGGTCCCTGAAGGTCCGAGACAATACCCACGGAGATGGGGGAAGATTGGGCCTCTTGCAGTTTGCAATACCCTGCGGCGTGGAGCAGGTAAGAGGGAACCTGCGGGACTTGGTTCGACAGTAGGTATCCCCCTGGGGGTTCTGGGTTGGCTAACAGTATGCTTGTGCATCAGCCACTATCTCCACTATGTCTGTGTGGGCAGGATGGGATACTAATGTTTACCCAGATAACATGTAGATATATGTATACTTGTGTAAGATATATATTTGCTACTCACCCCAGGTCTGCCTGTTAGCATTGATACTGCAACCCCACATGTTTTAAAGAGGAAATTGCTGGTAAAAACTCCTGTTTCTTAGGAAGCCCATGGGGACAGCTTCCTCTCTGTGTGTGCACTACAATAAGATTAGTGCTTACCTGGTGTCTGTTGGTGCTGCCTAGCGCTGGTCCATGTTGTTTCCTCTGCTCTGCTTCCTCCATGTGGTTTCAGCGTGGGGGGGGTGCGCGCGCGTGTGCACGCCGCCTTTTATAGCGTCGGCGTGCGTCGGGGGGGCGGGCCAGCAGCGTCAGGGTCTGTTTAAAGGGAAAACTTTTTCTCTGGCTGGTCTTTCCCTCCTGGAGGCAGAGGAAGAAAGGATACAGAGCGTGCAGCTGGGTCTTTTGGCCACACAGGGACACCTAGTGGCGGTTTTGTGGATCTTCAGGTCTAGGACTTAGGTCCACTATTGACCAGAAAAAAAAAAAAAAGTTTTTTTACTTAAAGGGACTCAGCCTTAGATCCAGCAGTATCTGAGTCTACCTTGGACTCCGGCTAACGGGCATTGGTGTGTCAATACTCACAGGTTTCCTCAGTATTGCCACCTCCCAGGCGGGTAAAAAAAAAAAAGGAAATTAGTTTTTTTCATTTTCCTCATACCTGTCCTCATATTGATTACTCCTAGCTGCAACAGTCAGGTGTTGGCTATAGGGGTGACTCAAGGGTGTACAATGGCTCCAAAGGGATCTGGACCAGCCAAGGCTGCTAAAGGTGCCAAGAAGCAAAAGGGGTCTCCATCGGGGTCAGAGGATTTGGGCCAGGCTTCAACGGCCCCACCCTCGCCAGTTAGAACACCGAGTGGCATAGTACAAGAGCCATTGGGGGTGCTGGGGGCAGAGGCGGCCCCCGATCCACCCATTCCCGTTTACGTGACGGAAGAAATGCTAGCAGCCACCATGAGTGGGCTAGAGAAAAGGTTAACTGCGTTGTTTGCCCGTCCTTGGCCAAGTAGCAAGCGGGCTAGATCCCCCTCACCCAGTGTGGGGTTTTCAGATGCGGAGGTCTCCTCTTCAGAGGAACGAGACCCACAAGGGGATCAGGCAGACCCAAGTCCCGACGGTTTTCAGACAGGGAAGATTCCACTATAGATGAATATTTCTCGGCCTCTCAAGCGGAGAGCCTGTGGATCCAGTCTTTGACAGATATGGTTCGCACTGCCTTTAAACTTCCAGTGCCAGAACTAGTAGCCCCGGAGGTATCCTCATTGGGTTCTTTAAAGGCTCCATTAACTTGTGCGTCTTTTCCAATGCATCCCCTTCTGCGGAACGTGATTTACCAGGATTGGGCTCGACCTGATAGAATCTTTGTCCCTCCTAAAAGATTCTCTATTCTCTACCCTATGGAAGAGGAATATTTAAAGAAATGGGCACTCCCCACAGTGGACGCGGCCATTTCCTGCGTGAATAAATCCCTGACCTGTCCGGTTGAAAATGTCCAGATGTTCAAGGATCCGGTCGACAAGAAATTCGAGACCCTACTGAAAGCCGCTTTCACCTCAGTAGGTGCCATGGTTCAGCCAGCAGTAGCAGCCATTGGTGTTTGTCAGGCCTTGAAGGATCAGGCAAAACATATATTAAAGGACATGCCGGCTCAGCATACTCATGAATTAGCAGAATTCCCTAGGGCTCTCTGCTTTGCAGTAGATGCTATTAAGGACTCCATCCAACAGGCATCCCGTTCATCTCTACTGATGGTTCACATGCGTCGTCTTTTTTGTGGCTAAAGAACTGGTCAGCAGAGGCACCCTGCAAAAAGCTTTTAGCAGGGTTTCCCTTTCATGGGGGAAGACTATTCGGGGAAGACCTAGATAAATATATCCACACCATATCAAGTGGAAAAAGTACTTCCTTACCGGTCAAGAAAAGACCGCGTGGGCCCACGTTTAAACGACAGGCCATTGTAGGCTCAGCCCCTTCGACTTCTCGTCAGTATCGACGGCCTCCCGGGCGTCCAGCGGTTAATAGCCGCCCACAGGGTCAAGCCGCGGCAAACAAGAGACCCTGGTCTCGCAAGCCGGCTAAACCAGTCATCAAATCAGATTCATGAAGGGGCGCCCCCACTCTCTCGGGTGGGGGGAAGACTTCGGTTTTTCTCCGAAGTCTGGAAGGCCAGAATTTCCGACTCGTGGGTTCGGTCCGTGGTAGCCACGGGATACAAACTAGAGTTTCGAGAAATCCCCCCTCCTCATTTTCAGGGGTCAAGTCTTCCAAGCGACCCATTAAGAAGGGCCTCTCTCGTAAAGGCGTTGGATCGCCTATTGCTCCAAGGAGTAATTGTAGAAGTACCCACCCAAGACTGGGGTCGGGGATTCTACTCCAACCTTTTTGTTATACCAAAACCCAATGGCGACGTCAGGCCTATATTAGACCTCAAACGCCTAAATCGCTTTCTAAAGATTCAGACCTTTCGTATGGACTCCATACGTTCAGTGACAGCCAGCCTGCATCAGGGCGACTTTCTAGCATCTATAGACATAAAGGATGCATATCTGCATGTGCCGATTTTCCCAGCACACCACAAGTTTCTTCGTTTTACGATAAATCAAAGTCATTTCCAGTTCGTAGCCCTCCCTTTCGGGTTGGCAACAGCTCCGCGGGTATTCACAAAGGTGTTAGCCCCGGTGCTAGCCGTCCTAAGGACAGAAGGCATCTTGGTCCTGGCGTACCTGGACGATCTCCTGGTTATCGACAGATCAGCTTCCAACCTCAATCATGCAGTAGTCCGCACAGTGCGGCATCTAGAAGAATTCGGGTGGATTGTGAACCAAGAAAAATCAAGGTTACAACCCACAAGGCAGTTGGAATATCTAGGCTTTCGGTTGGATACAGAATGCCAGAGGGTATTTTTACCTCAAGGGAAGATCAGGTCGTTGATTCAAACGATTCAAATAGTCTTAGGCAAAAAGAAGCCGACTATTCGCCTATGCATGCGACTGCTGGGAAAGATGGTGGCCGCCTTCGAAGCAGCGCCCTATGCCCAGATCCATACCAGAGTTCTTCAGGCAGCTATTCTCTCTGCTTGGAACAAGTCCATACAGGCATTAGACCGTCCATTAGTTCTTTCCCCAGGGGTCAAGCGCAGCCTGTACTGGTGGCTGATCCCTCAAAAATTGTCAAAAGGGAAAACCTTTTGCCCCATCACGTGGGAAATAGTAACCACAGATGCCAGCCTAACAGGTTGGGGGGCAATCTTAGGAAAACGGACCCAGCAGGGACAGTGGTCAGAGGCAGAAAGTCTGCTTCCCATCAATGTCCTAGGGATCAGAGCTGCTCGGTTGGCTCTGGTCGCCTGGACTCTCCCCCTGCAGGGACTGCCAGTAAGGATACAGTCCGACAATGCCACGGCGGTGGCATACATAAACCACCAGGGGGGCACAAGGAGCCTAGCGGCTCAAAGGGAAGTAAACCTGATTTTTTCATGGGCCGAAGCCCATGTACCCTGCATCTCAGCAGCGTTCATCCCAGGGATAGACAATTCTCAAGCAGATTTTTTGAGTCGTCAACAGTTACTCCCGGGAGAGTGGTCTCTTCACCCCCAGGTATTCCAAGAGATTTGCCAAAGATTCGGAGTTCCCGATGTGGACATCGTGGCAACAAGATTCAACAAGAAATTGGAAAAATTCGTATCCCGAGCCAGGGACCCCTCGGCCTACGGGACCGATGCGTTGGTTTGCCCCTGGCACCAGTTTTCTCTCCTGTATGCGTTCCCTCCACTACAGATGATTCCCCGCCTTCTACGAAGGATCAGGGTGGAGCGCAGGCCGGTGATCCTGGTGGCCCCAGCCTGGCCCAGAAGGGCTTGGTACGCACTCATCGTGAGGATGTCAGTAGGGGCACCGTGGCCACTCCCCCTGCGCCCAGATCTGCTGTCTCAGGGCCCGATCTACCATCCTGCTTCACAGCAACTAAATTTGATGGCTTGGCGGCTGAATCCCTAATTCTTAAGGGCAGAGGCCTCTCAGCCCAAGTCATATCTACGTTAATTCAGGCTAGAAAGCCAGTCTCTAGAAATATCTATTACAGAGTCTGGAGGACCTATGTGGAGTGGTGCGAGTCTCAAGGAGGGCATCCTCGCAAGTTTTTTATTGACAGGATCTTGCGATTCCTCCAGGTTGGCGTTGACAAGGGGTTGGCTCTTAGTACTCTAAAGGGGCAGGTGTCTGCCTTATCGATATGGTTTCAAAGGCCTTTGGCCACGCATTCGCTTGTGAAAACCTTCTTGCAGGGGGTCTTGCATGTAAATCCCCCTATTAGAGCTCCCTCTGCCCCTGGAATTTAAATCTGGTCTTGTCAGCTTTACAAAAGCAGCCGTTTGAACCTCTGACAGAAATCCCTCTTGTGCTGCTAACCCGAAAGTTGGTTTTCTTGGTGGCTATGGCTTCGGCCAGAAGGGTCTCCGAGCTGGCAGCCTTGTCTTGCAGGGAACCGTACCTGATTCTGCATAAGGACAGAGTGGTTCTGCGGCCTCAGCCTTCTTTCCTTCCTAAGGTCATATCCAGTTTTCACTTGAATCAGGACCTAGTCCTATCATCCTTCTTTCCTACTCCCCAGTCCAGAGAGGAAAGACTGCTTCATACTTTGGACGTGGTCCGAGCCATGAGGGTTTATCTCAAGGCTACAGAAAAGATTCGGAAAACAGATGTGCTTTTCGTTCTCCCGGATGGCCCCAAGAAGGGTCAGCCGGCTGCCAAGTCTTCCTTGGCTAGGTGGATTAAGCAGCTGATTTTTCAGGCCTATGGTCTGAAGCGCGTTCCACCTCCCTTATCAGTTAAAGCCCATTCTACGAGGGCCATGAGTGCCTCCTGGGCGGCACACCATCAGATCTCTATGGCACAGGTTTGCAAAGCGGCAACCTGGTCTTCCGTACATACGTTTACTAAATTTTATAAGTTGGACGTCGCAAAGGCTACGGACGCAGCATTTGGGCAGGCGGTCCTACGGGCAGCAGTATAGAATCCTCTGGCCCGGTTCACGCCCCCTTTTTTTCTGTTGGTGGAGCTATTTTTTACCTCCTGATATATTTTCTGTTTGGCTATTTTTTGGCCTTACGGTCTCCCTCCCTTCATGGAGCATTGCTTTGGGACATCCCATATGTAATGGCTATGCGCTCTGTGTCCCGTGATGTACGATAAAGAAAAAAGGATTTTTAATAACAGCTTACCTGTAAAATCCTTTTCTTGAAGTACATCACGGGACACAGAGCTCCCACCCCTCTTTTGGGGAACATTGTGTAACCTCGGAGAAATTGCTTGCTACAAAACTAAAGCACTCTCAGTGGGAGGGGGTTATATAGGGAGGAACTTCCTGTGAAGTTGATTACACCAGTGTCCACACCTGAAGGTACCCATATAACCCATATGTAATGGCTATGCGCTCTGTGTCCCGTGATGTACTTCAAGAAAAGGATTTTACAGGTAAGCTGTTATTAAAAATCCTTTTTTGCAGCAGACACATCTCTAGAACAACTGTTAAGAGGAGACTGTGTGAATCAGGCCTTCATGGTAGAATATCTGCTAGGAAACCACTGCTAAAGAAAGGCAACAAGCAGAAGAGACTTGTTTGGGCTAAAGAACACAAGGAATGGACATTAGACCAGTGGAAATCTGTGCTTTGGTCTGATGAGTCCAAATTTGAGATCTCTGGCTCCAACCACCGTGTCTTTGTGTGACGCAGAAAAGGTGAACGGATGGACTCTGCATGCCTGGTTCCCACCGTGAAGCATGGAGGAGGAGGTGTGATGGTGTGGGGGTGCTTTGCTGGTGACACTGTTGGGGATTTATTCAAAATTGAAGGCATACTGAACCAGCATGGCTACCACAGCACCTCCAGGCTGTGTAAGGGCTATTTGACCAAGAAGGAGAGTGATGGGGTGCTGCGCCAGATGACCTGGCCTCCACAGTCACAGGACTTGAACCCAATCGAGATGGTTTGGGGTGAGCTGGACCGCAGAGTGAAGGCAAAAGGGCCAACAAGTGCTAAGCATCTTTGGGAACTCCTTCAAGACTGTTGGAAGACCATTTCAGGTGACTACCTCTTGAAGCTCATCAAGAGAATGCCAAGAGTGTGCAAAGCAGTAATCAAAGCAAAATGTGGCTACTTTGAAGAACCTAGAATATGACATATTTTCAGTTGTTTCACACTTTTTTGTTATGTGTATAATTCCACATGTGTTAATTCATAATTTTGATGCCTTCAGTGTGAATCTACAATTTTCATAGTCATGAAACACTTCAGTGAATTAAAAAAACGAGACAGTAAAGTTACAGGGCATTTACAGTGTACTCTCCCTTAGCGTCTTCACGTTTAGTGGAAGACTATGGGCTTTGCGTTGAATCTGACAACTTTAGCGGACCTGTGAGTTGGTCAGGTAAGTGAAAGTGCATTTTGTGGGGCCCCTCTAGACCAAACCAAGCATTTTTCCTTTCTCTGGGGTTCAGCTGTAAATTGATGAAATTGACATGCCTTCAATCTGAGTAATCTAGAATAGCAGGTATTGCCAAAAGATTGTGGTGCCTCAATCAGCTCTGACAGGCCACGCTATTTTATGTCTTTGCACACCCTTGGGAAAATATAAAAAGACAGCATTATTGTGATATATACAAATTGCCTACAAGAAATAATGTCTGCACATTTGACAGTGACATAAGGTTTAAAGCAGTTTAAACCCAAAAACAAAAATGTAATATATTACAGTTTACCTATCATAAGACATGGTGGCTACATTTGTTTTCTGTTTTTTTATTTTCCCTTTAGTTTCACTTGGTGTTGCAGCCAGTAACACACTTCCTGTTCTGCTCTATGATTAAAGTGGAGTTCCACACATTTTTTTATGTTTGTCTGTGCTGCATGCCCTAATCTCATAGTGTTCAGAATGGACAATTTTTATTTATTTTGTTGCTTGTAAATACCTTTATTTTGTAGTCCTTCATTACTTCATCCTCCTTATTAGCCAAGGCTATTAGGTCACAAGGCTATTTGCAAGGGTTTCTGGGATAGGCATCATGTTTCCCAGTAGTCCTTGCAAACCTGACTGAAACCTATTACATTGCTTGCGCAGCACTGAGGATGTGCGAGATATGCAAAGCTGAAATCCAGGAAGTCATACAGTCTGGCTTCATGATGCCCACACTTAAGATGGCCAAGGTCTATTTCTAGATTATAAACTAATAATCTAAATGCTGTAACAACCTAACAAAACGGACCTTAGTTTACAGACTAACTTTACTAGAATACATTAAGCTTGTGTATTACAGGTGTTTTTATATTTAAAAAGTGAAATTGTGGGTAGAACTCCCCTTTAAGCTTGTGGGAGGGCGCTATAGATGCATGACTATGGGAGAAGACTAAGCTGAAACCGGTCTTCTCTTTGATCTATCACTAGGCGGACTTTGTGTGCGGCTCTGCTTTTGTTGATGTAAACCTGTCTTAGGGTAAAAAACAAAAGAATAACCCTGTGTTAAGTGAAAGAAAATACCGTTACAAATTGGACTGCTGCACCTTTTACAAATGTATACACATTCCATGATATTCAATGCATCTATACTATAAAGTGAACAAAATAAATCTTAAAGATTTCAAATTCATCAATAATGCATATAAACCATCACAATAGGTCCCAGCATGCATCAGTCCATGACGTCACAAGGGGGGTGGTGTCACCAGGTCACCCTCCCCTACCTATATAAGAACTGTCAAACGGCGGAGGAGGCATTCGGCGGAGCGTTCTTTTTATTTTTCAGTTTCTGGCTGTGCGGCGGGCATCATGATTGATGATGGATTTACATTGGGTGCACTTTTTTTTTTAAATAAAGGAATTGTCATAAACTGTCTCTGTTTCTTTTACTTTTTGACACTTTTTTGGTGAATGAGTAGGGGTACATACCATACTCATGCATATAGGGGGGGCAGGATCTGGGACCCCCCCATGTTAAAGGGGGCTTCCAGTTTCTGATAAGCCCTCTGTCTGCAGACCCCTACAGCCACAGCCCAGGGTTGTCGGGAAGAGACCCTTATCCGTATCAACATGGGGACAAGGTGCTTTGAGATTAGGGGCAGAGCCCCTCAGCCCCAAAGCACCCCCTTCCATGTTGAGGGCATGTGGCGTGCTCCCCCCTCCTTTCCTGACCTGCCAGGCTGCATGCTCAGATAAGGGGCCTGATATGGACTTGGAGGGGCCCAATGCCTTTTTTTTTAAATAGCCGGGTGCTGGTAATTGCAACCGCGGGTCAATTTAAATTGGAGCTCCACCTAAAAATACTTCCTGCCCAGATCCTGTTTTGACAGGTTCCTGCTTCTACTTTTTTTGTGGCCTTGGGTGATTGGAAGCCGAAGTTCTCCTTCTGCCCTTGCTCTTGTCTTCTGGGACACATGAGAGGTCCCAGAAAACTTTGGGACCAGTCAGAGCGCAACACCACTCGCGCATGGGCACTCGACTGTGAAGCCGTAAGCAGTCACAGCCGGGTGCCCATAGTTAAGATGCCGGTGCCGCCAAGGGAGGACACTGGGTGAACCCGGCTGGGGTGAATGCATCGCTGGCTTGTGAAACAGGTGAGTGGAATTCCACTTTAAATGTGATTTGATTTTTTTTTTTCTCTAGAAATCAAATTTTTGCTGCAGCATTTTTTTACACATGTTACAGATGCGACACTTTACAGGCAGACTAGGAGGACCCCCGGGCACTATATTTAAAGGATTTTTTCATTTTTATTGTTGCAATTTAAGCATCATTAAAATCGCTGCTCTTGAAAAAATGATGTTTTAAAAAAAAAAAAATTTGCATTGATACATGTCCACTAGGGCAGTAACCGGCTCACCATACCCTTTTATAGCCAATTACTTGCATATAAACCTTCAAAATGGGCACTTTTGATTTCTAATGTCTGGCTCCCATGGACTTTAATGGAGTTCGCTGTTCAGGGCAGAACTTTTCCCCTCTTTGGGAGTTCTGCTGCGAACTGTACAGGGGAGTGTTCTGCCCATCTCTATATGTCGCAGAGTTTGCACTGCCGGGTATCACGCCAGCGTTCGCGATTTATCACGTGACTGGTCTGTCCAGTGTTTTTCTGCACTCTGGATGAAGTATTAAAGCAGAAAACTTTGGACAGCAGCATTGTCTTGGCTAGGAAATTTAGACTAGTATATTTTGATGAACCTGACAAACACAATGAAGCTGAAACAGGCTAACATTTTATAAGTAGTTGCAGCAAACCGTTTTTTTTTTTTTTTGTACTCTTGGGATAAATATTTTACATAAATGATTAAAAGCTGACAATTCTTACATTTTCTGGACAGCTAAAAAAAATGAAAAGCACTGCAGCCACCACATCTAAAAATGATGAGCTGTATTTTTTTTAGCTAGTTTTTGGGTTTACTACTGCTTTAACTGCATGCTGACTGCCTAACGATTATCTACGGTAGCAGAGCGCTCTCCTGCGTCAGATCATGTTTCTAGTACATGATCCAGCACTTCTGGGTAGGGGGCATGCGGCGCCAGCTGTGCTGTGATTAGTCACAGCACAAGACCATCAGCAGGTGCCGACCAATGATAGATTCCTGGCATCCACTGATCGGAGAAGAGGATGACAGGACAGAGTTCTGTCAATGTAAACAATACAGAGCTCTGTCCTGTCTGTGGGTATGTGCTGGATTTTGTTTCCCTGCATTCAAAACCAGCACATCCTTTACTAAAAACAGCACACTGGGAATGCACCAAGCACTGTTAGGCACACATTTAACCTTTTGATCGCACTAGATGTTTAGCCCCTTCCCAGCCAGTGTCATTCGCACAGTGACAGTGTATATTTTTAGCCCTGATGACTGTATTTATTAGTGTCACTGGTCCCCACAAAGTATCAAAAGTGTCAGATTGCCATCACAGATCAGTTATAAGTTGCTGATCACCACCATTACTAGTATAAATAAGAAAAAAATATATATCTCTTAGTTTGTAGACACTATAACTTTTGCGTGAACCAATCAATATACGTTTTTTGTTTTTGTTTTTACCAAAAATATGTAGCAGGTTACATATTGGCTTAAATTTATGAAGACATTTTGTTTTGGCTTTATTGGATATGTTTTATAGAAAGTAAAACATATAGGGGTTTGCATTTAGGGGAGTGCAAAATCAGACTAATTTCTCCTTAGAAACCAATCAGCTTCCAGGTTTTATTGCCAAAGCTTAATTAAACAAGCTGATGTTAGAGGCTAAGTGACTACCATGCACAGCTGCACCAGATTCTGAGGGCACCAGCCTTAGTAAATCTACCCAATTGTTTTTGTAAAGAAAAAGTCGTTATTTTTTTCGTTTTATTTAGCAAAAAAATTAAAACCTAGTAGTGAAATCAAATACCACCAAAAGAGACATCCATTTATGGGAAAAAAATTATATCAATTTTGTTTGAGTACAGCGTTACATGCCGACACAATTGTAATGTGAAGTGCAAAAAATGGCCTGGTCAGGAAGAGGCGTAAATCTTCCAGAGCTGAAATGGTTAAGGCTGGCCATAGGTTATACAATTTTCTTATTTAATTTCCTTTTAGATTTACCTTCGACTATTTAGTAGCAATGGTCTGCCTGATTGCATACAAATTGAAAGTGTTTAGGTTTGACCTCCATATTATATGGTTTTGATAAAGCTAAGTGAAAATTGTATAATGTATGGCCAGCCTTATGCTGCGTACACACTGTTGGAAAATCTGACCGTGTGTATGCTCCATTGGACATTTGTTCTTGTCAAAAAATTTTGATCGTCTGTAGCTAATTCCAACGCATTAAAATCCTACGCATGCTCGGAATCATTGAACTTAATTTTTCTCGGCTCGTCGTAGTGTTGTATGTCACCGCGTTCTTGACGTTCAGAATTTCCAACAACATTTGTGTGACCGTGTGTATGCAAGACAAGTTTAAGCAAACAATTCGTCTGAAAAAAAAAACACGGTTTTGATGTCGGAATGTCCGATCATGTGTACGCGGCATTAGTTTTACACTGTGTACAAATATTATTTAATTGGGTACCAGCTGTAAAGTGTGGAGATGTGCAATGCAAAACATTAGTTGGAATTCTAGAGAAATAAGGTTAATATAGATGAAAATCTACAATGAGTGGGTTAAACTGTCTCGTTCTACCACAGTAGATAGCTGGTGGCAACATTGTCAGTCTTTTCTAGGGACATCTGTGTTGTTGAGAATTTCTCTTTCAGAGTTTACAGCAAAGTGTTCTATGTGCTGACAAGCTTGTATTTCACATAAAGCAAGTCAGAAAAGGGAGTTCTTTTGTAAGCAAACAAATTGTCAGTTCATTTGTATTGTGTCAAGCCACAGAAAAAAATTCCCATCTCCTTATTTTTAGGTTTACTGGACAGCTGGCAAGCTGAACTGTCCTTATTGCAGGTCCCGACTTGGGGCCTTCAACTTTATCGACGGAACAAAATGCACCTGTGGCCATCTTGGCATCGTACGTCTTTGTAAAAGCAAAATTGATGTTGGGTTTCCAGTAACGGGACCAAACCTGGCATCTGCTCCTCTGTCCGCCTTCGCACATGAGAAGGCTTCCAGCAGCAAAACCAGATGTGGGATGATGGAGCCATTCAGAAGGAAGCTGGATCAAGCTTTTTTGACTGCAGACACATACAACCCCCACTCTGGATTATTAATGGAGGCATTATGTCTTGAAGTACCAGCATCTAGAAATCAAATAAGACAAGTATTTCTAAAAAACACCTCCCTAAAGAAACCTAATTCTGCTATCAGAGAAAGCAGGGGAGACTGTGGTGGATGTTTATTTCACCGTAAATCAAAAAGTTTGGACTCGGACATCAATGAGTTGGCACAACTGAATGGAAACTTTATGGTGCTACAGATGAGCCAGAGACAATCAAGAGTATCTGTTTTCAGCTCTAGTGGTGAAGCTCAACCTTATTTTGGTAATAGATCAATAGCAAGGAGCACAGAGTTTTTAGGAAGCACATCAACAGTAACAAATGACCTGATTTATAATAGAATAACGCGTGAAGAAAGCAACAGTACTACATTATCAACATCCATATCTAATGCCGTACCACCAAGATTAACTCCTAGAGATGTTCTCCAGTCAACAGCAGACTCTACCTCAGCTCAGGTCTTACACTCTTCACCCACCAGGATAGCCGGGACAGACCAAAGGTTAACCAGGAGAGAAATAAACAAGCTTAAAAATGTAAGGCGAAAACAAAGAAAGCGAGAGAAATGGCTGCTGGAACATAGGCAGGTAAGCCCATTGAAATTGTAATGGTTGTTTGTGTCCCTGTTTGAAAAATTCCATTCACTTCCTGTCCCTGTGACCTCCCTAGAAATGGGGTCACAGATAGCACTCCAAAACCTGGAAAAGTCTGTAATTCTCCCACTTGACGTGTGAAAAAAAAAAAAACATTTGGTTGGAGCTGGGCTTAAAGCTCAACTCCAGGAATTTGAAAAATCTACATGCAAAAAGGGATTGTGGATCTTGGGAAACCCACTAGTAAACATAAGTGGCTGTGCTTCCTGCTATGTAGGTGGGTAGGTGTCACCAAAACCAATTAGTAGAGGTGCACCGAATGGAAATGTTGGTGCTGAAACAGAAAATGCAGGATGCACTTGGGCGAAAACCTAAACCGAAAATTACAGTTTAAAAAAAAAAATGTATAGTTTAACCACTTGACTACTGGGCACTTATACCCACTTAATAACCAGACCAATTTTCAGCTTTCGGTGCTCTCACATTTTGAATGACAATAACTCAGTCATACAACACTGTAACCAAATGAAATTTTTGTCCTTTTTTTCCCACAAATAGAGCTTTCTTTTGGTGGTATTTTATCACATCTGCGGTTTTTATTTTTTTCGCTATAAATGAAAAAAGAACGGAAATTTTGTAAAAAAATGAATTTTTCTTCATTTCTATTATAACATTTTGCAAAAAAGTAATTTTTCTTCATAAACTTGGCCTAAAATGTATACTGCTACATATCTTTGGTAACAAAACAAAAATAAATTAGATATTATTTAGTCTGGGTGAAAGTTATGGGGTCTAAAAGCTATGGTACCAATTACTGAAAATGTATCAATTTGATCACATCTGATGTACTGACAGCCTCTCTCATTTCTTGAGACCCTAACATGCCAGAAAAGTACAAATACCCCCCAAATGACCCCTTTTTGCAAAGAAGACATTCCAAGGTATTTAGAAAGAGGCATTGTGAGTTTTTTGAAGTTGTCATTTTTTCCAACAATTCTTTGCAAAATCAAGTTTTTTTTCATTTTTATTTTCTTTCCACAAAATTTTCAAATTAGCAGGTTATTTCTCACACACAGCATATGCATACCACAAATTACACCCCAAAACACATTCTGCTATTCCTCCCGAGTATGGCGATACCACATGTGTGAAGCCGCGTACACACGGCAGAGAACCTCGACGGGCACAACACATCGTTCGGCCCGTCGAGGTTCTCTGCCGGCCGTCGAAATCGGCGACCCGCCCGTCGGGAATGGCAACCAGCCATTCATCCAGACGGGCCGTCGAGCAAAAAGAGAGCGTGCTCTCTATTCGCTCGACGGGATTCCCGACGGGCGGGGCGAGCCAGGAGCGTACACACGGCCGAGGTTCTCGCTGGAATGCAGCTTCCAGCGAGGTTCTCGCTGGTTTCCAGCGAGAACCTCTGTCGTGTGTACGCCGCCTGAGACTTTTACACAGCGTGGCCACATACAGAGGCCCAACATGCAGGGAGCACCATCAGGCGTTCTGGAGCACCCAGACCAATTCTGACATTTCTTTCCTACATGTAAAAATCAACATTTATTTGCTAGGAAATTACATAGAACCCCAAAACATTATATGTGCTTTTTTAGCAAAGACTCTAGAGAATACAATAGCGGTTGTTGCAACTTTTTATCGCGCATGGTATTTGCACAGCAATTTTTCGAACACATTTTTTTTGGAAATAAAACAGTTTTGTGCTTTTAAAAAAAAACACATTAAATTTAGCCCAATGTTTTTGCATAATATGAAAGATGAAGTTACGCCGAGTAAATAGATACCCAACATGTCACCCTTCAATATTGTACACGCTCGTGGAATGGCGCCAAACTTTGCGACTTAAAAATCCCCATAGGTTGACGCTTTAAATATTTTTACTGGTTACATCATTTTAGTTGGAGAGGAGGTCTAGGGCCAAAATGATTGCTCTCGCATTAACGTTCGCAGCGATACCTCACATGTGTGGTTTGAACACCGTTTTCATATGTGGGCGGGACTTACGTGCACGTTCGCTTCTGTATACGAGCACGCGAGAACAGGGGTGCTTTAATTTTATTTTTATTTTTTTATTGTTCATTTTACTTTATTTATTTTAGTTTGACCAGTTTTTCCCCAAAAATAAATGTTTTGATTACTTTTATTCCTATTACAAGGAATGTAAACATCCCTTGTAATAGGAATATGGCATGACAGGTCCTCTTTACAGTGAGATATGGGGTCAATAAGACCCCACATCTCACCTCTAGGCTGGGAAGCCTGAAAAAAAACGACCACAGAGTTTTGCACAGGGAGTTTTGCGCAGGGAGTTTTGCGCAGGGAGTATTGCGCAGGGAGTATTGCAGAGTATTGTTCAGAGTATTGCGCAGGCGTACTGCAGAGTATTGTTCAGAGTATTGCGCAGGGGGTACTGCAGAGTATTGCATTGGGTTACTGCAGAGTATTGCATTGGGTTACTGCAGAGTATTGCATTGGGTTACTGCAGAGTATTGCATTGGGTTACTGCAGAGTATTGCATTGGGTTACTGCAGAGTATTGCGCCGGGGTACTGCAGAGTATTGCGCCGGGGTACTGCAGAGTATTGCGCCGGGGTACTGCAGAGTATTGCGCCGGGGTACTGCAGAGTATTGCGCCGGGGTACTGCAGAGTATTGCGCCGGGGTACTGCAGAGTATTGCAGAGTATTGCGCCGGGGTACTGCAGAGTATTGCGCCGGGGTACTGCAGAGTATTGCGCCGGGGTACTGCAGAGTATTGCGCCGGGGTACTGCAGAGTATTGCGCCGGGGTACTGCAGAGTATTGCGCCGGGGTACTGCAGAGTATTGCGCCGGGGTACTGCAGAGTATTGCGCCGGGGTACTGCAGAGTATTGCGCCGGGGTACTGCAGAGTATTGCTGGGGGTACTGCTGAGTATTGCTGGGGGTACTGCTGAGTATTGCTGGGGGTACTGCTGAGTATTGCGCGGGGGTACTGCTGAGTATTGCGCCGGGGTTGCTGGGGGTACTGCAGAGTATTGCGCCGGGGTTGTTCAGAGTATTGCGCAGGGGGTACTGCAGAGTATTGTTCAGAGTATTGTGCGGGGGTACTGCAGAGTATTGTGCGGGGGTACTGCAGAGTATTGTGCGGGGGTACTGCAGAGTATTGTGCGGGGGTACTGCAGAGTATTGTGCGGGGGTACTGCAGAGTATTGTGCGGGGGTACTGCAGAGTATTGTGCGGGGGTACTGCAGAGTATTGTGCGGGGGTACTGCAGAGTATTGTGCGGGGGTACTGCAGAGTATTGTGCGGGGGTACTGCAGAGTATTGTGCGGGGGTACTGCAGAGTATTGTGCGGGGGTACTGCAGAGTATTGTGCGGGGGTACTGCAGAGTATTGTGCGGGGGTACTGCAGAGTATTGTGCGGGGGTACTGCAGAGTATTGTGCGGGGGTACTGCAGAGTATTGCGTTGGGTTACTGCTGAGTATTGCGCGGGGGGTACTGCAGAGTATTGTTCAGAGTATTGTGCGGGGGTACTGCAGAGTATTGCGCGGGGGTACTGCAGAGTATTGCGCGGGGGTACTGCAGAGTATTGCGCGGGGGTACTGCAGAGTATTGCGCGGGGGTACTGCAGAGTATTGCGCGGGGGTACTGCAGAGTATTGCGCGGGGGTACTGCAGAGTATTGCGCGGGGGTACTGCAGAGTATTGCGCGGGGGTACTGCAGAGTATTGCGTTGGGGTACTGCAGAGTATTGCGCCGGGGTACTGCAGAGTATTGCGCCGGGGTACTGCAGAGTATTGCGCCGGGGTACTGCTGAGTATTGCGCCGGGGTACTGCTGAGTATTGCGCCGGGGTACTGCTGAGTATTGCGCCGGGGTACTGCTGAGTATTGCGCAGGGGGTTGCAGGGATGGATGAGCAGGGATGGATGGATCTGTGACTGCAATAGTCACAGATCCATCCACAGCGCTGCCGCCATCCGCGCTTACCCTCTCACACTGTACCGATCGGTACAGAGAGAGGAGGGAGGAACCAATGACGGCGCGATCACATGTAAACAGACCGGCGTCATTTGATGACGCCGGTCTGTTTACATGTGATCGCGCCGTCATTGGACGGCGCGATCACGTGGTAAACCGCCGGGGAGCGCGACTCTGGAATCACGTTATATAACGTGATCCCAGAGTTAAGCAACCACCTTGCCGCCGTTATTTTTCGGCAGGTGGTTGCTAACTGGTTAATATATAATTGTATTATATTCAACATTTTAATTAACATCCTTAAACGAGTTGTAAAGGCAGAATGTTTTTTATCTGAATGCATTCTATGCATTAAAGGGGTTGTAAACCCTTGTGTTTTTTCACCTTAATTCTTCCTATGCATTAAGGTGAAAAAACACCTGGCAGTGACCCCATTTTACTTACCCAAGCCCTAAAATTTCCCACGGCGGAGACACGCTGTCCCTCTGCCCAGGGTTCTCGGCTCTCGATTGGATTGATTGATAGTAACGCAGCCATTGGCTCCTGCTGCTTTCAATCAAATCCAATGACGCAGGCGCAGGGGTGCGGGCCGAGTCCTACATTCAGCGTCTATGGACGCCCAATGATGGACATAGGAGCACGCCCGCAAGGTAACCCCCCGAGAGAGAGCTTCTCCTAGTTGGTTATACGATGCGGGGAGGAGCCGCAAGAGCCACAGAGGGACACCAGAATTTGAGGATCAGGACCACTCTATGCAAAACGAACTGCACAGTGGAGGTAAGTATGATGACATGTTTGTTATAAAAAATTTTTTTATTTACAATTACTTTAAGACAAAAAACCTTACTTACCTGAGCCCCATCTCTCTCCAGCGATGTCCATGAACGTCTAAGTTGTCCAGGATGCTCCTCCTGATTGGTTGAGACACAGCAGCGGCGCCATTGGCTCCCGCGACTGTCAAAGTCATTCAGTCAATCAGGGGAGAGAGGGGGCGGATCCAAGTCAGGGCTCTGTGTCTGAATGGACACACGGAAATGTAACTTGGCTCCAGTGCCCCCATAGGAAGTTGCTGCCTGTGGGGGCACTTGATAGGAGGGAGGGGCCAGAAACAGCAAAGAGAGACCAGAGAAGAGGAGGATCCTGACAAACCAACTGCACAGAGGGGGTAAGTATAACATGTTTGTTATTTTTATTTTATTTTCTTTATCGTACATCACGGGACACAGAGCGCATAGCCATTACACTTGGGTTATATGGGTACCTTCAGGTGTGGACACTGGTGTAATCAATTTCACAGGAAGTTTCCTCCCTATATAACCCCCTCCCACTGGGAGTGCTTCAGTTTTTTCGCCAGTGTCTTAGGTGTTGGTCACGTCTAGCTGTCCCTCGGAGGTCTCGGGACCCAGGATAGCTAGCCGGATCCGTCCGAAGTGCTTCAAAGCCAAGGTGTACGGTACCCGGGCCCTGCTGCCTCTCCTTGGAGGGCTGGATTCTGGGCTCCAGTGCCTTAGTCTCTTCCAAGAACTAAACGCTACTGATGCCAGGATGCTATATAGGTCCAGGGGTGTGGGTTCCTTAACACAGGACCCCGGTCCCTGAAGGTCCAAGACAATACCCACGGAGATGGGGGAAGGCTGGGCCTCTTGCAGTTTGCAATACCCTGCGGCGTGGAGCAGGTAAGAGGGAACCTGCGGGACTTGGTTCGACAGTAGGTATCCCCCTGGGGGTTCTGGGTTGGCTAATGGTATGCTTGTGCATCAGCCACTATCTCCACTATGTCTGTTGAGGCAGGATGGGATGTACTAATGTTTACCCAGATAACATGTAGATATATATATGCTTTTAAAAGATATGTATTTTGCTACTCCCCCCAGATTTGCCTGTTAGCATGATACTGCAGCCCCACGTGTATAGAGAGGAAGGGCTGACAAAACTCCTGTTCCTAGGAAGCCTAGGGAGACAGCTTCCTCTATGTGTGCACTACAAAGATAGTGGCTTACCAGGTGTCTGTGTTCTAGCGCTGGTCCGGGCTTCTCCTCTGCTCTCTGCTTCCTCCATGTTGGTTTCAGCGTGGGGGGGGGGGGGCGCGCGCGCGCGTGCGCGCCGCCTTTTACAACGTCAGCGGGCGTGGGGGGGGGGCGGGCCAGCAGCGTCAGTCTCAGATAAAGCAAAAAAGCATTTCCTGGCTGGTCATTCCCTCCTGAGAGCAGTGGAGAGTGAGGACATAGAGCGCGCAGCTGAGCCAGTTCTGGCTAACAGTGACACCCAGTGGTGGTTTGTGGATCTTCAGGTCTGGACTTAAAAGTCCACACTGACAAAAAAAAAAAAAAAAATTGTTTTGCTTAAAGGGACTCAGCCTTAGATCCGGCAGTATCTGAGTCGGTGCAACCTTGGACTCCAGCTAACGGGCATTGGTGTGGCAATACTCACAGGACTTTCCTCTGTATTGCCGCCTTCTCAGGCGTATGAAAATGTTGAAAAGATTTTACATAGCCTGTCCTTATTAATGTTTCACTTCTAGCTACAACAGTTGGGTGTTGGCTGTAGGGGTGTCTCAAGGTTGTGCAATGGCTCCCAAGGGATCAGGACCAGCTAAGGCTGCAAAAGGTGCCAAAAAAGTAAAGGGGTCTCCAACGGGGTCAGAGGATTATGGCCAGGCTCCAGTGGTCCCACCCTCACCAGATAGACCACCGAACAGCATCGTGCAGGAGCCATTGAGGGTGCTAGGGGCAGAGGCGGCCCCCAATCAACCCATTCCCGTTTATGTTACGGAAGAAATGCTAGAATCCACCCTGGGTGGGCTAGAGAAAAGGTTAACTGCTTTAATTGCCCGCTCTTTGCCGGGTGGCAAACGGGCTAGATCCCCGTCACCTAAAACGGTGTGTTCAGATGCAGAGGTCCTCTCTTCGGAGGAATTGGACCCACAGGGGGATCAAGCGGACCTGAGTCCTGACGGGTCAGACATTGAAGATTCCACTATAGATGAAATTTTTTCGGCTTCTCAAGCAGAGAGCCTGTGGATCCAGTCTCTGACGGATATGGTTCGCACTGCTTTTAAACTTCCAGTGTCAGAACAAGTAGCCCCCGCGGTATCCTCTTTAGGTTCCTTGAAGGCACCATTGGGTGGTGCATCTTTCCCGGTTCACCCCCTTCTGGAGAGCGTGATTTTTCAGGATTGGGCTCGACCTGATAGGATTTTTATCCCTCCTAAAAGGTTTACCATTCTCTATCCTATGGAAGAAGAATTTGCAAAGAAATGGGCACTCCCTACCGTGGATGCAGCCATTTCCTGCGTAAATAAATCCCTGACCTGTCCGGTGGAAAATGTCTAGGTGTTTAAAGATCCAGTCCACAAAAAATTGGAGACCCTACTGAAGGCTTCTTTTACCACAGTAGGTGCCGTGGTTCAGCCAGCAGTGGCAGCCATTGGCGTTTGTCAGGCTTTAAAGGATCAGACTAAACAGATATTAAGGGACATACCGGCTCAGCAAGCTCGTGAATTGGCTGACCTCCCAAGAGCTCTCTGCTTTGCAGTAGATGCTATTAAGGACTCCGTTCAACAGGCGTCCCGTTTATCTCTGCTGTTGGTTCATATGCGTCGCCTTTTGTGGCTAAAAAACTGGTCAGCAGAGGCACCCTGTAAAAAGCTTTTAGCAGGATTTCCCTTTCATGGTGGGAGACTATTCGGTGAAGACCTAGATAAATATATCCAGACCATATCAGGTGGTAAAAGTTCTTTCTTGCCCATCAAGAAAAGATCACGTGGGCCCGCATTTAAGCGACAGGCCTTCGCAGGCTCGGCCCCTTCAACTTCCCGTCAGTATCGACGGCCTCCCGGGCGTTCGGCATTTAATAGCCGCCCACAAGGACAAGCCACGACAGGCAAGAGGCCATGGTCTCGCAAGTCGGTTAAACCAGTCCTTAAGTCAGATTCATAAAGGGGCGCCCCCACTCTCTTGGGTGGGGGGAAGGCTTCGGTTCTTCTCCGAAGTGTGGAAGACCAGAATTCCCGACTCTTGGGTAAGATCCGTGGTAACCACGGGCTACAAGCTAGAGTTTCGGGAAGTCCCCCCTCCTCATTTTCAGGGGTCAAGTCTTCCAAGTGACCCATTAAAGAGGGCCTCTCTTGCAAAAGCATTGGATCGTCTCTTACTCCAAGGAGTAATCGTAGAAGTACCAACCCAGGAATGGGGTCTGGGATTCTACTCCAACCTTTTCATAATACCAAAGCCCAATGGCGACGTCAGGCCTATCTTGGACCTCAAACCCCTAAATCGCTTTCTAAACATTCAGACCTTTCGTATGGAGTCCATACGTTCGGTGGCAGCCAGCCTACATCAAGACGACTTTCTAGCATCTATAGACATAAAAGATGCGTATCTGCACGTGCCGATCTACCCGGCACATCACAGGTTTCTTCGGTTTATGATAGATCACCGCCATTACCAGTTTGTAGCCCTCCCTTTCGGGTTGGCAACAGCTCCGCGGGTATTCACAAAGGTGTTAGCCCCGGTGCTAGCCGTCCTAAGGACAGAAGGCATTTTAGTCTTGGCATACTTGGACGATCTTCTGGTTATCGACAGCTCAGCCTCCAACCTCAATCAGGCAGTAGGTCGCACAGTTCAGCATCTAGAGGAATTCGGATGGATTGTAAATCTAGAAAAATCGGTATTGAAACCCACAAGGCAGTTGGAATATCTAGGCCTTCGGCTAGATACAGACTGCCAGAGGATAATTTTACCTCAAGCAAAGATCAGATCAATAGCCCAAGCAGTTCAAATGATCTTAGGCAAGAAGAGGCCGACTATTCGCCTATGTATGCGACTGCTGGGGAAGATGGTGGCCGCCTTCGAGGCTGTGCCCTACGCCCAGATCCATACCAGATATCTTCAGGCAGCCATTCTCTCTGCTTGGAACAAGTCCATTCAGGCGTTAGATCGTCCGTTAGTGCTCTCCCCGAAGGTCCGGCGCAGCCTGTCTTGGTGGCTGGTCTCTCAAAATTTGTCAAAAGGGAAATCCTTTTGCCCCATCTCGTGGAAGATAGTATCCACGGATGCCAGCCTGTTAGGTTGGGGGGCAGTTCTAGAAGAACAGACCCAGCAAGGGCTGTGGTCGGGGGCAGAGAAACTGCTTCCCATCAATATCTTGGAAATCAGAGCTGCTCGACTGGCCCTGATCGCCTGGACTCTCCCCCTTCAGGGTCTGCCAGTAAGGATACAGTCCGACAATGCCACTGCGGTGGCATACATAAACCACCAGGGGGGCACGAAGAGCCCAGCAGCCCAAAGAGAAGTAAACCTGATTTTCTCATGGGCCGAAGCCCATGTACCATGCATCTCGGCGGTGTTCATCCCAGGGATAGACAATTCTCAAGCAGATTTTTTGAGTCGTCAACAGTTGCTCCCGGGGGAATGGTCGCTTCACCCCCAGGTATTCCAAGAGATTTGCCAAAGATTTGGAGTCCCAGACGTGGACATTATGGCAACGAGATCCAACAAATAGTTGGACAAATTCATATCCCGAGCCAGGGATCCCTCGGCCTACAGGACCGATGCCTTGGTTTGCCCTTGGCACCAGTTTTCTCTTCTGTATGCGTTCCCTCCACTGCAGATGATTCCCCGCCTTCTACGGAGAAATGCATTCAAAAACACATCAATAAGAGGCCTGTGTTATATTTTTGATGTGGTTTTTGAGTCACATGACCTATGAAAAACACACTATAAGAACAGTAAAATTGTGTGCTTTTTTGGCGCCACTATCGGCACCTTTTTCTCTGATGTGCAAAATGCATATAACAAAATTTCGGTGCATCTCCACCAATTCGACAAAGAAAAAGGAAGAAAAAAGCATGGACACCACACCAGCTACCATCCAAACTATAATTTATTCAAAACAGTTAAACGTCATAGCAAAAATCTATAAGTCATAAAAAATAACCAGTGCCTCTCTTGACCCAAACTGACCCGCCAGAACCCCCTGGGAACCCACCTTCACCCACTCCCCAACTCTCCTGCCCTGCTAATAGTCACCCCAATCACCTTCTTTGGCCAGTTGGCTTTACTATGCTCTCTTCTCTTGGGGTAGTCGCCATATATTTACAAGCATTTGCTACTTGCAGTGTGGTGAAACCCTACTAAAAGGGTATATTTTTTTCTAATTCCTGCAATTGATCTTTATGGTTTTATTTGTAATTGTATACCCATATACATGGGTTATCCATCCATTTTAAACTGTGATCTGCATTTTCCATTCTCGGGGGTGTGCGAGAGGCCAAAAGTAGTCTTGGCATAGACTAAAATAAAAATTGGATTAGGAAGAATAAATTCTACCATGTAAATGAAGATCTGAATTTACCAAATGTCAAAAATGATTGTGTTAGTCTTGCTAGATAGAATGAATATTTCTTCTCACTAAACTCAGCCCTGGTTGTGCACGGTTATCACCTATCTATTGTGTCATATTGGCCTTCCTGCAGCAGAAATTGATTTGTCCTGCTCTCCTGCCTTCTAAACTATTTAACCACTTCCTTCCCGTAGGACATTCCCCTCTCCCACCGCCCTCTGGTGCTTCTCCAGGCTTGCCTGTGCAATTGGCGAGCCAAAGAATGAATCCGGCGGTGGTTAACCATAGAGAAGACCGTGGACCAGATGGTCCCCGGCAATCTCTATGACCATCACGGTCAAAAGCGACGTCACTAACGGCGCTCGTAGATGTAAACACTACCATTTTTTTGGGTGGGAAGCCTTAGATTGTTTTTTATCTCAGGCTTTCCAGCATAATGGAGAGATGTGAGGATTTGTAATCCTCACATCTCTCCGTAAAAGAGGTTCTTTTATGCCCTATTCCTATTATAAGGGATGTTTACATCTGTGATCACATTTTTTTTTTAAAGGGAAAGTGTAACAATAATAAAATAAACAATAACATTTTTTTTATTAAAGCGCCCCATCCCTTCGTACTCGCACATGCAGAAGCAAACGCATACATAGGTCATGCCAGCATATGTAAACAACATTAAAACTACACATGTCAGGTATAGCCGCGATCGTTTGAGTGAGAGCAATAATTCTAGTGCAAGACATTCTCTGTAAAGCTAAACTGGTAACCTGTAAAAAAATTGAAATCGCCACCTATAGAGATTCTGACCAATTCCCGACCGCCTCCATATACGTCGGCAGAATGGCACTGCTGGACAAAGTAACGTGTGTATATATACTTCACTTTGAAATTCCTACTGCAAGCTCCGTGACCGTGCTCGTGGGACACCGGCGGACATCAAGTCGGCGGGTCCCACGGAAGTGATGTGTATATATACACTTGCTTTTGCCCAGCCGTGCCATTCTGCCGATCAGGTCACAGAGCTGCAGAATGGGGAGAGGCAAGTGTAAACAAGCATCTCCCCATTCTGCCTGGTTACACTGTCACTGATCCTCTGTTCCCTCTCATCGGGAACAGCGATAAGTGGCATGTCACTCGTAGCCACGTCCCCTAACAGTTAGAAGCACTCCCTAGGACGCACTTAACCCCTTCAGCACCACCTAGTGGTTAACCCCTTCACTGCCAGTTTCATTTTCACAGTGATCAGTGCATATGTATAGCACTGATCACTTTAAAAATGACAATGGTCCAAAAATGTGACAAAAGTGTCCGATGTGTCTGCCATAAAGTCGCAAAATAAAAATGCCATAAAACTATCCCCTATTTTGTAGACGCTATGACTTTTGCGCAAACCAATCAATATACGCTTATTGCGTTTTTTACCAAAAATATATAGAAGAATACGTATTTGCCTAAACTGTGGGGAAAAAAATTCTATTGATTTTTTTGGGGATATTTATTATAGCAAAATGTAAAAAATATTGAGTTTTTTTCAAAATTGTCGCTCTATTTTTGTTTATAGCGCCAAAAAATATTTTCTTCATCGTACATAACGGGACACAGAGCAGCAATCCATTACTATGTGGGTTATAGAGTACCTTTAGGTGTGGACACTGGTGTAATTAACTACACAGGAAGTTCCCTCCCTATATAACCCCTCCCATACTGGGAGCTCCTCAGTTTTTTTCCAGTGTCTAAGGTGTTGGTCATGAATGAACATGTGCTCTTAGGAGCTCCACTGGAGGGATCCATGCTGGATGTAAAAAACCTCCATAAATCCGGATCCGTCCAAGGTGCTTCATAGCCAAAGTGGACGGTACCCGGGCCTCGGTACGAAGAACGAGGTTTAGCCTATAATGCCTCTCTGCGGAGGGCTGGATCCTGGGTTCCAGAACTTTGTGCCTTCCAAGGACCAAATGGTTTTCTACTGCCAGGATGCTATATAGGTCCAGGGGAGTTGGTGTTCCTGCCATGGAACCCGGTCCCTGAAGGTCTAAGACAATACCCACGGTGAAGGGGGAAGATTGGGCCTCTTGCTTTGCAATACCCTGCAGCGTGGAGAAGGTAAGAGGAGGGCCTACGGGACTTGGTTCGACAATAGGCCCTCCGTGGGGGACTATGGGTCTTGCCTATATTATGTTTCTATGCATGGGCAATGTAAACCACTATGTCTTCTGAGGCAGGATGGCTCAGGGTGCCCATATACCTCCCCTAGCCGGCATGCAGCCTGGCCCACCATGTCTGTTAGGCAGGATGGCTGCAGTACCCACATATATCTCCCCTTGAGGGGGTCGGTACATAAGATGTATTGGCGTCCAGGCTCAACAAGAAATTGAACAGCTTGGGGTCAAGGACAAAGGATCCACCCGCATGCGGGGCAGAGGTGTTAGTAATCTAGTGGGACCAGTGGTCACTGTTTGTGTCTCTCCCCCCAGTGCCGCGACGTTTGTGGCTTCTATGCAACATTAGAGGAGGACGGAAGCTGGCCTGGTTACTCCGGCATAGCCCTGACGACCTTTTCTGTGCAGGGACAGTAGGGGTGGTAGTAGAGGACCCACGGTCCCTTACATCTTGTCCAGGCCTACTTCGAAGGGGGTATTACATCATGTCTTGCAACAGGGGAATTGATGGTCTGGCTATTTTAGCCCACATTCTTCAGGATCGGGGCTTTTAGAATCGGCGGCACTTCCTTGATTCATACAGGAAAGCTGGCCTCCAGGACCAGATACCCTAGGATCTGGAAGGCCCATGTTCCTGGTATGAAAACAGATGGCGGCATCCTTGGAAGTTTGTCAAAGATAAAATTCCTGCCTTCCGGCATTTGGAAAGGAGACGGAGCTAACCTTAAGTTACATCAAGGATCCGATCTCGGCCTGCCTTCCAAAGGTCGCTTGCTTCACACTCTTTGTTCCGAGCCATTATACAAGGGGTGACATGCATAAGTCCACCAGTTTAGTCGCCCTTGTGCTCGGAGGATTGGCTCTAGTTTTGTCAGCTTACAGGGTCAGCTCCTTGGGCCGATGCACCATATTTCCCTTCAGCCTTTAACAAGGGAATTGGTGTTCTTGGTTGTGATAGCCCCCAAGAGAGTTTCAGTATTGGCAACTTCTTGGTATAAAACCATACTTAATTATTCTTACAAGTAGGGTGATGTTAATCCTCACCCAGCCTTATTTACTAGAAGGATCTAGTGTTCATTTGAATCTAAATATTCTTACCTTCCCTTTTTTCAAAACCTTGTTTTCGGAAGGAAAGGTTATTGCTTTCTCTCAGTAGAGATGAGAGCAGTTAAATATCTATCTGAAGGTTCAGATATAGAAAGCTGACGTTTTATATTGTGCTGCCAGAAGACCATAGATGTGGGCAGGCAGTGTTCAGTTCAGCTATTAAAATGGTTACACACTCTCTCTCCTTGTAGTAGAAGGGTCAAGGCCTATCTGAAGCGGCTGCTCGGATACAGAAAGCTGATGTTGTGCGCTACCAGGAGGCCCCAGGAAGGGGCAGGCAGCGCCTAAAATCAACTATTTTCAAGGTTGATTCATCAGGGTATTATTCAGGCTTGTGGTTCAGAGAGTGGGACTCCCCCTGTTTCTTGGGGGGGTGCTCCATACCAGGATAGTAAGCGCTTTATGCGCGATGCTTTACCAAGCTTTTATGACGCAGATTTTCAGGGCCACAACTTGGCGTCATTGCTTAGGTTCACTGATTCTTGTCAGATGTACATAGGAGGGCAAAAGGATGCGGCTTTTGGCGCAGTATGCGGCAGGCAGCATTATAGATCCTCACGTCTGATGGCGGCCTGCGTTATTTGTGTCTCCCTCCCCTCAGTAAGCATTGCTTTCGGACATCCCACATAGTAATGGATTGCTGCTCTGTGTCCCGTGATGTACGATGAAGAAAATAGGATTTTTTATGACAGCATACCTGTAAAATCCTTTTCTTGGAGTACATCACGGGACACAGAGCTCCCGCCCCTCTTGTTTGGGGATATTGGGACACTTATTGCTTTGCTACAAAAACTGAGGAGCTCCCAGTATGGGAGGGGTTATATAGGGAGGGAACTTCCTGTGTAGTTAATTACACCAGTGTCCACACCTAAAGGTACTCTATAACCCACATAGTAATGGATTGCTGCTCTGTGTCCCGTGATGTACTCCAAGAAAAGGATTTTACAGGTAAGCTGTCATAAAAAATCCTATTTTTACCTAATTCCCTACTATTGTCTATTGTCTTCTGTAGTCTAAATTGGTCATTCTCAAACCGTAGGTCAGGTGGTTGTAGTGAACCTAAACTTCTGTAAGAGACAAAATCACCATGTTCTTTTATGCCCAGTTTGTATTTGCCCATTGGCCAATACTATGCAACGCTATTATATATTCTGCTCTTGTAGAAAACCATGGCTTACAGGAGATAATAAATATTAAAAAAAAAATATATGAGTCTGAAAGACTTCCAAGGCAACATGTTGGCCGTTTCAGCACCATAAAATTACGCCATTTGTTTATCAAACATTTTCAAGTCATGGAAGAAGAATAAATCAGATAAGATTGAGTTTTTCTTGCAGTGGTTTGATGATGTAACAACCACTTTGACTCGTTTGGCCCCCTTTGAGATAAAGAGGAACCATACACTGAGCTCTTCTGGACAGAAGAAGGCTGATTGATGACATGAGCTGACTCTGGCTGCTGTGTGACTGTTTCGTAGACAATGATTTACTGTACAGAGTTAGACGATCACATCATTTATATTCTGGGTCAGCTGGTCAGTAAAGAAGTCTGTAAACAGTGTCATAGCAGTCTGACCTTCCCCTGAGCAAGGACACCTTCCTGGGTATACGCGCTGTTGTACAATATTCTCATACCGCAGCATTATGTGATTGCAGCCATTCCCGGTACAAACACAGTACCTCCTAAGCAATGGGAATCTGCATAGTGTTTATGGGATTAACGAGAGGTGCACCAAATGGAAATTTTGGCAGCGAAACCGAAAATGCAGGATACACTTGGCCGAAAACTGAAACCGATAAAAAAACAAATATATATATATTTTATATATAATTGTATTATATTCAACTTTTTTAATATAATTAATATTAATTTAAATGAATATGAATTTATTGTTGGCCATTATGTGCAAGAAAAATGTATCCCTTTAAATTTCATGTATGTCTTCACACTGGTCCGTTGAGCTTCCTTGCTGCATTTTTGGTCAGTTAAAAAAAAAAATGCACCAAAACGCACCTCCCCGTTGAAATGCATTGAAAATGAAGCAAGAACACATCAATAAGGCCTCTTTCACACTGGGCGTGGGAGGTGCGGTGGAGGTATACCGTTGTATTTACCACAATATTCGGCTGCTAGCGGTGCGGTTTTAACCCCTGCTAGCACAGCTACAGCCGCCGTTTTCAGGCGGTATAGCTGCGCTGTCCCATTTATTAAAATGGCAAGGAGTGGTAAAGGATGCTGCTTGCAGGAGATCTTTTTTCCTCCTGCCAGTGCATCACCTCAGTGTGAAAGCTCCTCGGGCTTTCACATTGAGAATGCTTGGGCAGGATTATTTCAGGCGGTATTTATGTGCTATTTTTAGCGCTAAAACGCCTGAAATACGCCTCAATGTGAAAGGGGCCTAACAGACCCATGTTACATTTTTTAAAGGTTTTGTTTTTTGTCACATAACCTATACAAACACAGCATAAGCACAGTAAAATGGGGGTAAAATTGCAGCTAAATTGTGTGCATTTACGGAGCCATTGTACCTTTTTTTTTTTTTTTTTTTCTTATCAGGAAAATAGCAATAACATGATTTTCGGCCAATATGTTTTAAAATACCTGTACATCCCCTTTAAATGCCCAGCCGCGGGTCGCGCCCGTGACCTGGTCCAAAGCTCCGTGACCATGGCCGCGGTACCTGCGGACCCGATTGCCGCCGGTGTCCCGCAATCGGTCACAGGAGCTGAAGAACGCGGAGCGGTAAGTGTAAACACACCTTCCCCATTCTTCACAGTGGCAGTGTCACTGATCGTCTGTTCCCTAATATAGGGAAAGGTATAGGGAAAGGCAATCAGTGACGTCACACATCCAGCCCCGCCCCCCTACAGTTAGAAACACATATGAGGTCACACATAACCCATACAGCGCCCCCTAGTGGTCATTTTCACAGTAAATATTGCATTTTTATAGCATTTTTTGCTGTGAAAATGACAATGGTCCCAACAATGTGTCAAAATTGTCCGATGTGTCCACCATAATGTCACAGTCACGAAAAAAAATCGCTGATCGCCGCCACACTCATCTCAGCACACAACGCGCTTGCGAGTGCTGAAAAAAAAAAAGACCATGGGATTTCCCTGTGGCCGTGTTTTTTAAAAGGTGCATGTGTTCCCTATTTTTCTAGAAACACTGGCACAGCAGCAGCCGTCCCTGCGTAAATGTGAACCTAGGGTGAATGTAAGTACTGTCCCTTGTGCTAATTAAAAGAACAACAAAAAAACACTAGGCTTTAACATGAAACTTGCATTGTCCAGAAAAAAGGTTTTCTTGTAAATAAAAAAAAATATATATATATATATATATATATATAAATGGTGAATACACTATATAATAACATAAAAAATGTCACAACAGTTAAAACCATAAACAGCGCTAATGGTGATAGTCCAGTGCAGATCCCAGAAAGAGATATCACCTCTACACTTAAGTGCAGTATCAATGATAGAGTGTATCAATGGGAAAGAGGAAGTCCGTAGATAGCAACATTTGAAAAACAGGGCAGCAAGCACCTTCCACCCAAATCTTCAATCACCTCGTGGGACTATAGATCCCCCTCTGGGGTACGCACTCACCGGAAAACCCAAAGGGTCAGGCAGTGTATGAATATCCACAGAATGATACAGCTCTTCACATCAGAAGGGATCAGGTCACCTGTCTACGGGTCTCCAGATCGTACAAAAAACACAGGAAAGGGGCATATAGCGTAATTCCGTTTTAATGTAACATATAAGAGAACCCACAGATACAAAAACCCTTCAATCCATGCACGTACATTAGATAAATCAAAATAGGCGCATATAGTCACCCTCTCCTGCAAGGGAGACGAGCCGTGCTGTCCCGATGGATGAGCTGACTGCCAGCACTTCCTGGTTGCAGACGTGACTCTGGTGAAGCGCACGTGTCACTTCCTAGCGTCGTCCTTTCCTGTGTTTTTTGTACGATCTGGAGACCCATAGACAGGTGACCTGATCCCTTCTGATGTGAAGAGCTGTATCATTCTGTGGATATTCATACACTGCCTGACCCTTTGGGTTTTCCGGTGAGTGCGTATCCCAGAGGGGGATCTATAGTCCCACGAGGTGATTGAAGATTTGGGTGGAAGGTGCTTGCTGCCCTGTTTTTCAAATTTTGCTATCTACGGACTTCCTCTTTCCCATTGATACACTCTATCATTGATACTGCACTTAAGTGTAGAGGTGATATCTCTTTCTGGGATCTGCACTGGACTATCACCATTAGCGCTGTTTATGGTTTTAACTGTTGTGACATTTTTAATGTTATTATATAGTGTATTCACCATTTTTTTATACTTGCTTTTGTTTTAAATAGCTGCTTCTTTCTGGTTTTTGACTAGGGTTTCCAGCCAATCAATCCAGTTTATATTATCTCTAATTGTTTATTATTTTTTGTATATTCAGTGGTTTGCAAGTGTTGTTTGCTAGGCGCTGGGAGGTGTATTATAGGCCTTGATACATCTTTCTTTTTATATATACATATATATATATATATATATATATATATATATATATATATATATATATATATATATATATATATATATACACACACAGTGCCTTGCGAAGTATTCGGCCCCCTTGAACTTTTCGACCTTTTGCCACATTTCAGGCTTCAAACATAAAGATATAAAACTGTAATTTTTTGTGAAGAATCAACAAGTGGGACACAATCATAAAGTGGAACGAAATTTATTGGATATTTCAAACTTTTTTTAACAAATAAAAAACTGAAAAATTGGGCGTGCAAAATTATTCAGCCCCCTTAAGTTAATACTTTGTAGCGCCACCTTTTGCTGCGATTACAGCTGTAAGTCACTTGGGGTATGTCTCTATCATATTTCCACATCGAGAGACTGACATTTTTGCCCATTCCTCCTTGCAAAACAGCTCGAGCTCAGTGAGGTTGGATGGAGAGCGCTTGTGAACAGCAGTTTTCAGTTCTTTCCACAGATTCTCGATTGGATTCAGGTTTGGACTTTGACTTGGCCATTCTAATACCTGGATATGTTTATTTGTGAACAATTCCATTGTAGATTTTGCTTTATGTTTTGGATCATTGTCCTGTTGAAAGACAAATCTCCGTCCCAGTCTCAGGTCTTTTGCAGACTCCATCAGGTTTTCTTCCAGAATGGTCCTGTATTTGGCTCCATCCATCTTCCCATCAATTTTAACCATCTTCCCTGTCCCTGCTGAAGAAAAGCAGGCCCAAACCATTTAGCTACCACCACCATGTTTCAAAGTGGAGATGGTGTGTTCAGGGTGATGAGCTGTGTTGCTTTTACGCCAAACATAACGTTTTGCATTGTTGCCAAAAAGTTTGATTTTGGTTTCATCTGACCAGAGCACCTTCTTCCACATGTTTGGTGTGTCTCCCAGGTGGCTTGTGGCAAACTTTAAACAACACATTTTATGGATATCTTTAACCACTTGCCTACTGTGCACCTACACCCCCTTCCTGTCCAGACAAAATATAAGCTTCCGGCACTGCGTCGCTTTAACTGACAATTGCGCGGTCATGCGACGTGGCTCCCAAACAAAATTGGCGTCCTTTTTTTCCCACAAATAGAGCTTTCTTTTGGTGGTATTTGATCACCTCTGCGGTTTTTATTTTTTGCGCTATAAACAAAAATATAGCGTCAATTTTTAATAAAATGCAATATTTTTTCCTTTTTGCTATAATAAATAACCCAAAAAATATATAAAAAAAATATTTTTTCCCTCAGTTTAGGCCGATACGTATTCTTCTACATATTTTTGGTAAAAAAAAAATGCAATAAGCGTTTATCGATTGGTTTGCGCAAAATTTATAGCGTTTACAAAATAGGGGATAGTTTATGGCATTTTTATTTTTTTATTTTTTTTACTATTAATGGCGGCGATCTGCGATTTTTTTTTATTGGGACTGCGACGTTATGGCGGACATTTCGGACACTTTTCTGTCATTTTTGGGACCATTTACATTTATACAGTGAACAATGCTATAAATATGCATTGATTACTGTATAAATGTGACTGGCAGTGAAGGGGTTAACCACTAGGGGGCGGGGAAGGGGTTAAATGTGTGTCCTATGAGTGTTCTAACTGTGGGGGGAGAGGGGGTGACTGGGGGAGGTGACCGATTGTGTCCCTATGTACAAGGGACACAATCGATCTCCTCTCTCCCTGACAGGGACGTGCAGCTCTGTGTTTACATACAGAGCTGCACGTCCCAGCTCAGTTACTGAGCAGTCGCGTATGCCCGGCGGCGATCGTTGCCGCCGGGCACTCGCACGGGATCCCCGCAGAGCGGCGGGTGCGTGCGCGCGCCCGCCCGCGGCTTTAAAGGGACATCACGTCATATGACGTGATGTCAGGATAATGGAGTCGTCTGCCCGCCGTCATTTGACGGTGGGCAGATGACAAGTGGTTAAGAAATGTCTTTCTTCTTGCCACTCTTCCATAAAGGCCAGATTTGTGCAGTATACGACTGATTGTTGTCCTATGGACAGAGTCTCCCACCTCAGCTGTAGATCTCTGCAGTTCATCCAGAGTGATCATGGGCCTCCTGGCTGCATCTCTGATCAGTCTTCTCCTTGTATGAGCTGAAAGTTTAGAGGGACGGCCAGGTCTTCGTAGATTTGTAGTGGTCTGATACTCCTTCCATTTCAATATTCTCGCTTGCACAGTGCTCCTTGGGATGTTTAAAGCTTGGGAAATCTTTTTGTATCTAAATCCAGCTTTAAACTTCTCCACAACAGTATCTCGGACCTACCTGGTGTGTTCCTTGTTCTTCATGATGCTCTCTGCGCTTTAACCGGACCTCTGAGACTATCACAGTGCAGGTGCATTTATACAGAGAATTGATTACACAGGTGGATTCTATTTATCATCATTAGTCATTTAGGTCAACATTGGATCATTCAGAGATCCTCACTGAACTTCTGGAGAGAGTTTGCTGCACTGAAAGTAAAGGAGCTGAATAATTTTGCACGCCCAATGTTTCAGTTCTTTATTTGTTAACAAAGTTTGAAATATCCAATTAATTTTGTTCCACTTCATGATTGTGTTCCACTTGTTGATTCTTCACAAAAAATTACAGTTTTATATCTTCATGTTTGAAGCCTGAAATGTGGCAAAAGGTCGCAAAGTGCACTGTGTGTATATGTATGTGTGTGTATATATATATATATATATATATATATATATATAATCAATTTTATATATTTATATTAAAAAATAAATTTGGGGTTTTAAATACACTTTTAATATTTTTTCTGACTTCAGCTTTATACACGTGTGTTGCAAGAAAGTTCATACAACAAAAATCACGGATTCCTTGACATTTCTGCAACAGCATCATCCTTTATTAGTGTGATCTTCACACTGTACTAGCCCACAGCATGAATGCTAAATCACCTTTTATTTTCCTGATCACTTTAGACTGAAGAAAGCTTATTGCTTTTTATGGGTAACAGTCTGTATGTAATCATATTAAATAAGCCCACGTGGTTAACTGAGTACATTTTCAGAATAATTGCATTACAAAGCAGTTATTATATTAAAACTCTCCTATAATATTGTTCTAATTAAGAAATGAAAAATACAATTAGAGTTCGCTATTAAATAGTGGTACTCTGGAGGTTTAGGAAACCAGTCCTGCTGATTTGTAAATTAATGTTGACAGTTTCATTTAAATAACAGTTTATCATGAGTTTATCCAGATTTCATCCTGGCATATTTATTTATTAACAGCAGAGGGCAGCAGACTTCATGCTACATACGCTGTAACCACATGCTTTATCCCACCAGCACAGTTCAAATCCCTTTTTAAGTGCAGGCAGTACATAGTTGCATACATGCCAATCTATTCTATTTTTTAGTTTAGCTATACATATATAAGATATTCTATTAACCTCTTCATGGCTAGAGGACATTGATGATTTTATCCATTCATTTGTGTCTGATTCTCTTGGTGTGCTGATACCCATACCCAGTACCATCATTGTGCATTAATTAACTTGACAGTAACCCTCTTACTAAATTTCCTACCTAAATATATTTATTTATATATATAAACAATAATTTTTTGACACTGTACTGCCAGCTTATAGCGGAGTTCCACCCAAAAGTGGAACTTCCACTTTAAGCACTCCTCGCGCCCCTTACATGCCACATTTGGCATATAATTTCTTTGGGGGGGGGGAGTGGGGGCTTCGGTAGGAGTGGGACTCCCTGTTCCACTTCCTTCTTCCGCCCAGGGACCACCTCGGCGACTTCTCGCCTTAGGCAGCCCCTCCCAGTAGACGATCTCCAGGGACATGTGACAGCTGCTAGGAGATCGCCTGTCCACTCAGAGCGCAGCGCGACTCACGCATGCGCAGTGAGTGCCCGGCTGTGAAGCCGAAAGCTGTCACGGCCAGGTGCCCACACTATGAATGGAGGTGCCAGCCAGAGAGGGGGGGAGAGGAGCGGAGCTCTGGGCGAACGCGCCGCTGGACTGTGGAGCAGGTAAGTGTCTATTTATTAAAAGTCAGCAGCTACACTTTTTGTAGCTGCTGATTTTTAATAAACACTGGAACTCCGCTTTAAGCTGTCACTTTTTTCTGTGTAAGGCACTCCTAAATGCGCGCATATGGTCAGAAATTTGCGCCTCAATGCACTCAAATTTACCGCGTTTGTGTACAAATGTCCATTAACATAATGTGAAAATAAGTTTGCGCGAAAATGTGCAAATTTGTGCGAACGCATATACATGAAAATGTGCGCAAATGCATAAAATAAAAGAAATGTCTGAAAAAATAGGAGTATCGTGTACATGAAGCCTTACATCCTTGGAATCTGTGACATAATTACTATGTGAATAGTTTTTTTTCACAGACTTCACAGAGTCTACCTTCGGAGGTGCTGAAAGAATGAATTTCAGGTGGCATGTGTACAGAATTCGCTACTTGAGTACTGGTTCACACTGATGCGTAACAGGAAGCGCACAAGATTATCTGCATTTCCCCACATTGCACCGCACTGTGGATGTCAATTTTCGATTAACGACACCCCAAAATAGATGGCAAAACGCAGTACAATTGCCAGACTCGCATCACATGGGCGTGAACACCTATGTGATGCAATTCAGCTGCAGGGGGAAAAAAGGGGCCTGCACCATTTTGGTGCAGATGTGATGTAATTTGAGCCATACAAAATCCATGGCTTAAATTGCACCGCATATACATCGCATGCATAGTGCACAGGAATGCAGTGCGATTCCTGTGCAAAACAACATACGGTATTCCAGATGCACCAATGTGAACCCAGGCTGAAGGTTGCAAGATACCATGAGATATATATATAATGCTTAGATATTGCAAGTAAATGGCAGTGGAGAATCTGCAGAGCATGCAAGAATCTAGGAAGCCGTGTATGGCCAGCAGACAGGCAGAACTTTCATGTAAGCTTATACTGGATTGTCAAAAATAACTTTTGTATTGTTATTACAATGCTAATATTATAAAATGTATAAATTGACCCATTTAAATAGCTTCTCGGGTGTGTGGTAAGACCTATGTAAAATGAATAATTGTGTTAAGCCCCATACACACTATCAGTTTTCCTGACGGTTTTCTCTTCAGGTTTACCAAAACCATATAATATGAGGTCAAACCTCAAGAGTTTCAATTTGTATGCAATCAGGCAGGCCCTTGCACTAAATGGTTTTGGTAAACCTGATGAGAAAACCGTCAGGAAAACTGATAGTGTGTATGGGGCTTTAGACTTTTTCTTGCCAAACTTTATCAAATAATTTACCCGTTAAGAACCCCTTATGCCGTAGAAAATGTATTGTCTCCAATAAGGCGATTACTGAATATTCAGGCCTCGACAAAATCTGGGCGCAATTGCGACAAGAAATTGTGACCTGGCGCCCGCTCCCGCCGGTAATTGAGGCCGCGGCTTTGCATGTTGCATGTAGAATAGCAAGCCCTCCTGCATCTTTAGCTAACATTAAGGTAGTCAATTGTATACAGGGTTGTTTTTTCCACCAGATAAGTTCTCGAAAAAGAGATTCCACCTTCCAAACCAATATGATGTAATCCAAATAGGAGAATTAAGGAGAACTGCGGGTTCCAGATAATTTTAATGAGATTCGCTCTACCAATCTAGGTAGGAGGTGAGTTGCCATCTAGATAAAGGATGGCCGTAGACGTGGTGTATCTGGATTTTGCAAAAGAATTTGACACAGTTCCCCATAAACGTTTACTATACAAAATAAGGTCCATTGTCATGGACCATAGGGTGAGTACATGGATTGAAAACTGTCTACAAGGGCAAGTTCAGAGGGTTGTGATAATTAGGGTGTACTCAGAATGGTCAGAGGTGGGTAGTGGGGTCCCCCAGAGTCCTGTAATGGGACCAATCCTGTTTAATTTGTTCATAAACAACCTGGAGGATGGGGTAAGTAGTACAATCTCTGTGGCTGCAGACCATACTAAGCTAAGCAGGGCAATAACTTCTCAGCAGGATGTGGAAACCTTGCAAAAATATCTGAACAAATGGGGTGGGAAACTACATGGCAAATGAGGTTCAATGTAGAAAACGGCAAAAAAACAAATGCAGTCTATACACTGGGGGGAGAACCTCTGGAGGAATCTAGGATGGAAAAGGACCTGGGGGTCCTAGTAGATGATAGGCTCAGCAATGGCATGGAATGCCAAGCTGCTGCTAACAAAGCAAACAGAATATTGGCATGCATTAAAAAGGGGATTAACTCCAGAGAAAAAAACAATAATTCTCCGACTCGCCCACACGACTCAGGTCCGGCCTCACCTATAGTATGTGGTCCAGTTCTGGGCACCAGTCCTCAGGAAGGATGTACTGGTAATGGAGCGTGTACAAAGAAGGGCAACAAAGCTAATAAAGTGTCTGGAGGATATTAGTTATGAGGAAAGGTTGCGAGCACTGAACCTATTCTTTCTGGAAAAGAGACGCTTGAGAGGGGATATGATTTCAATTTACAAATACCTTCATGGTGACCCCCCCCCCCCCACAATAGGTATAAAACTTTTTTGCAGAAGGGAGTTTAACAAGACTCGTGGCCACTCATTAAAATTAGAAGAAAAGAGGTTTAACTTTAAACTACGTAGAGGGTTCTTTACTGTAAAAGCGGCAAGGATGTGGAATTCCCTTCCACAGGTGGTGGTCTCAGCGGGGGCATTGATGGTTTCAAGAAACTATTAGACCACAACATTCAGGGATATACAAGGTAATACTGACATATCACACACATAGGTTGGACTTGATAGACTTTTTTCAGCCTCACCTACTATGTAACTATGTAATTACTGTCAATGGAAGTTTACACCAGCTCTGGCACTTACTGTATTTATTGGCGTATAACACTCACTTTTTTACCCTGAAAATAGAGTGTAAACTGTGGCTGCGTGTTATACGCAGGAGGCTGTGGAAAGTTTTTGTTCCTGAAACGTCCCTCTTAAAGTTAGGGTGCGTGTTATACGCCTGTGCGTGTTATACGTTTGTGTGTGCTACGCTGATAAATACGGGTATCTTTAAAATTAAGCAATAATGGTTTAAGATTCAGCTCAATATAGTCCTTTACATTCTGAGTTATCTCAATCCCCACATTTTTAACTGAATGCTTAATTTATATTTGAGATGTTTGATCTGGCAAAGGGGTTTCCAAATCATCTAATGGTGTCAGTATTGAGTTCTCCCAATTAATCTGAAAGCCCTAGAATTGCTCAAACTATAATACGTCTCATAAGTTCTACTAATGACCTTGAGGTATCGCCCAAAAAGATAAGAGCATTGTCTCCATATAAAAACGTTGAATTGTTATTATCACTGAAAAATTATATTAACAATTGCTCTATTCGATTTTCCTCTGGTATTAGAGACAGTCACTGTGGATTAACTTTCCATGGTGGATGGGACATCTGCTCCCCCATATCCATGAACAGAACAATAGGGGAATGATCTGAAAGGCCCCTAGGGCCATATTAAACTGTATCTAGCCATGGGAGAAAATGTCCATTCCCCAAGGCCGGATCAATTTTTAATAACTATCCATAAGTACTTGAGCAGCATGAAAATTATTTTATTAATGGATGTCCCAGGCTCCACACATCTACCAAGCCCATCTCCTGTATTTGACTGGCAAATCTAGTTGTAGTCCCTTTCCTATTAGTTTTTAGAATACTATATCTATCCTCCTCCTTAACTGGTACAATATTTAAATCTCCCATCCCTAATGCCGCGTACACATGATCATTTTTCGGGTTGTAAAAAACAAATTTTTTTCAGGCTCTAGAAAAAACAATGTTTTTTTCAACTTCATCATTAAAACGGCCCTGCCTACACACGATCGTTAAAAAAAAGCGCGGTGACGTACAACACGTGCAACGGCACTATAGGGGAAGTTCCATTCGGATGACGCCACCCTTTGGGCTGCATTAGATGATTTTGTGTTGGTAAAAGACGATTCACGCTTTTCTGTCTGTTACAGCATGATGAATGTGCTTACTCCATTACAAACGCTAGTTTTACCAGAAAGAACGCTCCCGTCTCATAGCTTGCTTCCGAGCATGCACAGGTTTTTCACGTTGTTAAAGCTCACACACGATAATTTTTTACAACCTGAAAAACGACATTGTTTAAAACGTCGTGAAAAAATAGAGCATGTATTCGTAAAATAATTTTGCCCGAAAAATGCTCTAATACCCACACACAATCATTTACAATGACATTTTTTTTTAAACGTTTTTTACAACCCGAAAAATGATCATGTGTACGCAGCATTAGACTAGGAGATCTGACCATTTTGCCATTTTTTTTAAACACTATTTTTAATACATCATCTTTATAAAGAGGGGGGAACATAAACATTCACCAAAAATATGTTTTTATCATTTAATGTGCATAAGAGCATTATATTCCGATCCTTCGGCTCTAGAATACTCTGTTTGCATGTAAATCAAATAAAACTAGAGATCAGGGCACTCACTCCTCGTGAATAGGTAGAATAAGTAGAGTGAAATTGACACTAACATCTAGATGTAACAAACATTATAGTATCTTCACACTCCAAATAAGTCTCCTGCAAAAATGCTATTGCTGGTTGGTAAAATACTATTGTTTCCAAAATTGCTTGTCTTTTACCCCTGTCCCCCAATCTTCTTGCATTCCAGGACATCATCTTAATGAATTTTAGAGTAAAACCCCACTATTTAATACCGTATTTATCGGAGTATAGCGCGCTCCCGCGTATAGCGCGCGCCCCTAAAGTGGCCCCCATTCCTGTGGAAAAAAAGTTTTTTGTACTTACAGTTTTGGTGTCTTGCACAGCGTCCATCGGCGGCTTCGGGTGTCCTCTTCGTCGGGTCCGGCGTCCTTCTGCGGCGTCCTCCACGCTCGATCCTCGCTTTCCCGCACCGATTTCGAATACTGCGCCGGCATATACCGAGCGCAGTACACTCGGGTATAGTCGGGCAAACTCGGCTCCTCTCGCGCTGACGTCCTGGACGTACAGGACGTCAGCGCGAGAGGAGCCGAGTCTGCCCGACTATTCACGAGTGTACTGCGCCTGCATATACCGAGCGCAGTACACTCGCGTATAGTCGGGCAGGCTCGGCTCCTTTCGCGCTCACGTCCTGTAAGTCCAGGACGTCAGCGCGAGAGGAGCCGAGTCTGCCCGACTATACCCAAGTGTACTGCGCTCGGTATATGCCGGCACAGTATTCGAAAGCGGCGCGGGAAAGCGGGTATCGGCGTATACCGTGCACCCACGATTTTGCCCTGATTTTCAGGGCAAAAAAGTGCGCGGTATACGCCGATAACGTTGCATCGAGTAAATGGATACCAAACATTTTATGTCATAAACTTGCATGTGCCCGCAATATCAGCAAAAACAATGGTGCCCAAAAATCTGCATAGGTGACATTTTAAAAGCCTTTACAGCTCATCAGTTTGGAGTTAGATAGTAGCTCTTGTGCTAGAATTATTGTTATCATTTTGACATTCGCGGCAATATGTCACATGTGTGGTGCCACCACAGTTTACATGTGCGTGCACACCCTGGGCACAGGTGTGCGGGGCTACAGGGGTTTTCAGCAATTACATTTTTTATTTAATATATTTTAATTATAATTATTATTATTTTCTTTACTTTTTACTTTAATTTTTATATTTATTTTGACTTGATTGCTATCAAACCCTTATGTGATAGCATTCTGCAGGTGACAGGTACTTTTTATGGAGACATTAGAGGTCTAATAGACCCCAATGTTTCCCATGCCCATCACACCATCTAACCAAGCACAGAATAGCTTGGTTAGAAGTGTCCCCTGGGTGTGCTGGACAGGAAAGGGTGCATCTGAGACCAGAAGTGATATTTTAATTGATTAATTGACCCTGATGCAATCTCAGGACTACCCATTCTACCGGTTGACCCAGAATAAATTATATGGTGAAACATGTAGAGAGCAGAGAGACAAACTACATTCTCACCTTCCAACGCTCAGCCAGCACTGAGGGGGCTATAGCCCACACGGCTTCTTTTAACAATACAACATCACAAAATGCATTCTCATTGGTCAACCCATATAATTCACTTCCCATTTTACACGCCCCCCCCTGTGACGTCTGTACTTGCCATGGAACCCTCATTTGTCAGTTCATATAGGGATAGTTTCCTCCCACAGCTCCATTTCCCAGGCAGACTGCACGCACATCCTCCTTGTAAATCCACCTGTCATTCAGGCATAGAAAAGTCCATTGTCAGCTGTGCAAGAGTTTTCTTACAAAGTCTCTGAGTGAGGAGGAGGGGTTGAAGGATAATGAGCTTTTGGAGTGAGGGGACTACACATCTGCTTTCACTTAGTCACATCCTGAAGGGTTGGTTAACTCTATAATGTCTCTTACGGAAAATAATTTTCTAATACACTCACATATGTATTGATCAAGAAATAAAGCAGTGGTTCTAATCATAACACAAAATAGCATAGAATAAAATTTTCATTTTAGTACATCCATGACAATATCACTTCCAGTTTCACTGTTTGCAAGTGATATTAAGGCATAGATTTGTCTCGGTCTCGCTCCAATCTCTCTTCCCCCACCGGCGGATGTGTTCCTGGGCTCTGGTGAGTGCAGGACAGCCCTGGAACTATGGAAGGAGGGGAGCCTCACCGGTGGAAGAGGAGGGGGCGCCGCATCACTTTCACTTTGAAGCCTGAAAACCAGCTCTACAAAACCCACACAGGAGCAGCCATTAGCTTGTGATTAAGGGTTCACTCTTTGGAAAAAAAAGATTTTTACATTTTGGCTAGCGTAGGGAAGGGTTAAATGGCCATGCAGTGATGTGGGATTGCTGACAGGTCCACCGGACAGTAGGTGGCAGAAAAATGGCCAACGGGAAGTTTCTGGGGCAAGCATGACATCACACTGCCTCCGTTCTTAAGTACGAGTCGTATGTAGGTCGGATGTTTGTAACTGAGGGACTGCCTGTATATTGCCACAGCATCCAAATCCCATGGGCTGTCTTACCAAAGGGCACTTTTGCACAGGAAAACATGTTGGGCCAGATTCTTTTACCTGGCGGCGTAGCGTATGCTATTTACACTACGCCGCCGCAACTTACATGAGCAAGTGCCGTATTCTCCAAGCACTTGCTCCGTAATTTGCGTCGGCATAGTGTAAATGGCCCGGCGTATCCCTGCGTAATTCAAAGGGGGCGGCTTGTATTTAAATTAAGCGCGCCCCCCCCGCCAAACGAATTGCGCATGCACCGGCCGTAAACATAGCCCAGTGCGCATGATCCATAGTACGCCGCAAATACATTGGTTTTGACGTAAACGTAATTAACGCACAGCCCTATTCGCGACGAGTTACGTAAACGACGGAAAAACGCGACGCTGTCCCGACGTCCATACTTAACATGGCGTATGCCGGACCTACGCAAGGTTACCCCTCATATAGCAGGGGTAATCTTACGCTTACACAAACGACGTAAACTACGACGGTGGGGCGCAAATACGTTCGGGAATCGGCGTATCAGGCTCATTTGCATATTCAACGCAGAAATCGACGGGAACGCCACCTAGCGGCCAGCGTAACATTGCAACTTAGATCTGACGGTGTAAGTGACTTACGCAAGTCGGATCTAAGCAAAATCTATGCGTAACTGATTCGAAGAATCAGTCGCATAGATACCCAGCTGAAAAAACACAGATACGACGGCGTATATGGAGCTACGCCGTCGTATCTCTTACGAGAATCTGGCCTGTTATGTTTACTATTAACCCAATGCATAATGTAAAGGAATTCTTGGATCATATTTCGAATTGCTAAAGCGTATCAAATGAAAATTGCTTGCTATGGCTGTCCTGAAATGAAAGCTACAATGCTGCTTCTTTGATTAGGATGTGGAAGGTACAAGCTGTATAAAGTAATTGACACTTTTACACAGGGCTTTTTTTCTCAAAAATAGGCGCTGGAACTTAACAACGGCCCCACAAAACCCCTCCCCCTACACGCACCCTCCAATACATCAAATAGTGTAGGGACTTAAGGGGGCATTAAATACCAGGATTGCATTACATACAGAGTGCAGAGCTGTCACTTGTAAACACAGAAACCAGACTTTTGTGTTTACAAGTGATTGTGGTGAGCAGGCACCAAAGGGTCTGAGCCAGAGGTGGTGGAACTGAGTTCCACCAAGTTCCCCCAGAAAAAAAGCCCTGCTTTTACACCTTGGAAGCATTGATGGGAAAAGCCACTCCTTTATGCACTGTTTCAACTGCATTAAAAATGCTGTTATTGATTGTGGCACTTAAAATAGTTTTTAATTATTAATTGTGTTTTTCTTGCCAGAGAAAATGTTCTAACTGAAAGGCTTAATGGAATCTAAGGCAGTTCATTAGATTAGAATTTATCGGTAATATGACTGATGTCACCTGATCAAGAACAGTATTTGTGACATGTACAACAGTAATGTATACCTTGTCCCAGGCAAACCTCTATAATCAACCTGTATTTCTACAGGTGTTCTATGAATTTAGAGGAATCCTATGTGTTCACGCCTATGTTTACTATGTGTGTGAAAATGGCTCTATTTTTGGACTGTATCAGCTTTGGTTCTGTGTGACAGTCACTTAGCAGGCAATGTTTTATTGCCGTCTTGAAGAGTAAGCCACAAAAGTGATGTGATCTATGCGGATAAGGGGCATCTGTAGATAAAAAACAAAGTGTACAGCTCTGACTAAAGTTGAATAAAGCCCTTGCTATAGGTGTAGGCCATTTACATACCTTTATGAAGCCTACATGGAATAGTCCCAGGACGTTGCTAAGTGAGGCCTAGTCATCACTGCTCACCTCCACCATCACAGGAGTGAGCTCTCAAATGCTGAGCTACTGAATCATAGGAGAGAAAGAGTATGTGAAGAGGTTTAAATCGGGGAAAGAGCTCATGCCTGTGATTGTGGGGGTGAGCAGTGATGACTAGGCCTCACTTAGAAACTTCCTGGAAGTATTCCAGTCAGGCTTCATAAGGTATTTAAATGGCCTACACCTAATATCTTGGACTATTATTCATCTTTAAACGGAGCTGCACAGTTTGTTTTATTCTACAAACATCCCTACAAACAGAGACTTCTAGCATACCTCTGGAGATGGAGAAAATAGAATCGGGCTGAGTATTTTTTTTAGCAATATAAAAGACTCCTTGTATTTTATCAATTAATGTAAGGCTTCCTCCGATTGGCTGAGATGGAAATGGTGACATAATCCACCCACCTCTCCACTTCAGCAAATCAGATGGAGCTTGTACCAAATAAATTAGTAGATTTGACTTTATTCAATATCTGTGTGTAGGTCAGTGATTCGACCTTGTAAAGGTCCACCTTAAAGGAGAAGTACAGCCAAAGCTAGTTTGGCTGTAGATCAAAGGCTAAAGGCCACTGTCAGCTGACGTTACAGAGCTGGTCCAGGCTTAGGGAAAGATCACAACCATATGGTCGAGATCCACCCACATGCCTGGACCGGCACTCAGCTCAGCTGGCTGCCCCGTCTCCTCCACAGCTCAGCGCCAGTAAGCGTGGAAGGGGGGCTGGAGCAGTGAGTGGTGACTGACAGTCACCAGCTCTCTGCTCAGGGAGCTGTGAGAACTGAGAGATCAGTGGTGTTTGATCGCTCGGTTCTAAACCTTAGAGATGGTGGGGGACCAATGCTGCATCCACCTAGGTAAGTATTATTCTAAAATAAAAACAATTCCCAGACTTCTCTTTTAACAAATAAAAGTATTTCACAAAAACTCACTTAACGAAGAATTTAAATGATTGTTATAAATGACACATGTTTTCTTTTCAATCCTCTGGGATGTTTTATATTGGTATAATTAATTGTATGTAATTTATAATTCATATCAATTCTAAACTCATTTAATTCAATTATGTGTTCATTAAAAGATATTTAAATGTTTTTTTTTTGTTTTTTTAAGTACATTAATTTGATTAAAAATACATGAAAGTAAAAATGTATTTTATGTTGAAGTAGGAGAGATTAAGCTATTGAACTAACTTAATTCTACCAAATTAAAATAAGCACGCTGCTGTTTATCCAAGTTTTTTTAAGCATTAGCATGCATGGTAATGTTCTAAAAGCTACTTAAAATGAACCCCAGACAAAATAAAATCTATGTAACTTGATGTTCTGAATCTAGGGAAGCAACTGTCAACACTGAGAAGACTCTCCATACTAAAGGAGAGTTGGGATTGTACCTGGCAGTTGTTGACAGGGACCAGCACAGAGGCGGATGGAGACAGAGGTGCAGGCACCAGAGCAGAGTAGATGGGTGACATTCAGGAATGGTAGAGAGGAAAGTGTCAGGAAGGCTGGTCCTGGGCTGGAACATCCCACTATGTACGCCCTGTTGCATGATATTGGGGGAAACCAGTCAGGGACCAGCATTGCTGAAGCAGAGTGACGCCCCTAGCTGCCAGGAGAGAAACTCCTCCAGTGAGGACAGGGGGTAAAGCCGAGGTTAAGGAAAGACAGATTCTGGTGGTAGGGGACTCAATTATTTAAAGGACAGAAAGGGCAATATGTCATAAAGACCTGAAGCGCCAAACTGTATGTTGTTTACCAGCGATCGGATTTGGCAAATCACTGATCTGGTGGACAGATTACTTGGAGGGGCTGGGGAAGACCCAGCTGTCATGGTGCACGTTGGCACCAATGACAAAGTTAGAGGAAGATGGAGTGTTCTAAAAAAACTATTTCAGGGCCTTATGCCGCGTACACACCATCACTTTATGTGATGAAAAAAAACAGATTTTTTTTGTGAAGTAAAAAACAACGTTTTTGAAACTTCAATTTTCAAAAACGACGTTGCCTACACACCATTGTTTTTTCACAATGCTCTAGCAAAGCGAGGTTACGTTCACCACTCTTTTCCATTGAAGCTCGCTTCATAACTAGCTTCTGGGCATGCGCGGGTTGAAAAACGTCGTTTTTGTTACACACGGTGAGTTTTTGTGAAACAAAAACGACGTTTTGAAAAACGGCACAAAACATTTAAGCATGCTTCAATTTTTTTTGTCGTTTTTCACAAGACATAAGACAACGTTTTCCTTCACACATGGTCATTTAAATTGACAATTTTAAAAACCGCGTTGTGTACGCGGCATTAGGAGCTAGATTGAGGAATAGGACCGCCAAGGTAATATTCTCAAAAATACTACTGGTACCTTGAGCCCCACCAGAAAGACAGCGGGAGATCAGGGAAGTTAACAAGTAACTAAGGATCTGGTGTAGAAAGGAGGGTTTTGGATTCCTGGAGAACTGAGCCGACTTCTGAGGCGGTTACCAGCTCCTTAGCAGGGACAAACTGCACCTAAATGGGGAGGGTGCAGCTCGGCTGGGAAAGAAAGTGACCGAAAAGTTAGAGGGGCTTTTAAACTAGGCGACGGGGGGAGGGCCTAGATTTAGAGAGAGACAGCGTGGAACAAATTTTCAGAGGGTAGTATTAGGGGCATTAGTGGTATGGTGCCTAGAGTACCTGTCAGGGAAGGCAGGTCCTTAGTGCAAACAGAGGTTTAGGCCACGTGTGTATGTGCACTAGTGCATTGGCACATCAGTGTATGCACATGCGCACTCGCGCATCAATGTGCGTGCTCGCCACTAATACTGGTGCCAGGCGGGCTATTTAAACAGGGCCTCTGCATAGAATCATTGCTGTTTGGTCTGCAGCTTCTGTGTGACTTCCTGATTCCATGTGACCGCTGATTTGGCTTACTTCTAACGTGCTTGTCTGCTTCATACCCTGATCTCGGCTTGTCTTTTGGATTCTGCTTCTGTCTCCCGATTGATCTCCTGTTCCCGACCTGGCTTGTGACCTGACTATCCTGCTGTTTACCGTCTATGTCTGATCTGCCCGACTGTAACCAACCCTGCTTGCCTGACCCTGCATCTTGCTCATCCAGCCTGCTACCAGCTCTCAGTCCAACAAGTCCTCATCTTTCAGCTTTCAGCTGTCTACTTCAGCCTACTAAGCTCTGAGCCAGCTCTGCTACCATCAGCCTGCCTGCTGTGTCATCCACCTGCCCACTGTGGCCTCAGAAATTACTGGACTGATTACAGGCACTCATACATCACCGTGCTTCTGTGACTGCTGTCTCACTATCAGTAGTCTCTGAGCCGGAGCTGTACGAGAGGTCTACCTCTGCACGTCAGGCTCACTAACCAGGTACGTGACAGTACCTAAACCCTTGGTAAGTAAATTAAGAAATCCATATTCCAGCCTCAGAAAAACAAACAAGGAGATAGCATGTGACGGAAAAAAATTATGAGGCTTGTTCACTAATGCCAGGAGTCTGGCTGACAAGATAGGAGAACTAGAGCTGTTGTTGTATGAGAAGGATTTAGATTTTTTGGGAATTTCAGAGATTTGGTTCAACAGCACAAATGATTGGCTGGCAACCATTCAAGGGTATTCCCTACATTCACTTAAATTCTAGGGCTGTTACTGATCAAAATTTTTGTGCTTGATTAATCGTTTTGTTTTTTAATCGATTAATCGACTCATTTCGATTAATTATAATGCACATACAGATCCAACTACTTTTAGCTGCTCTCCTTGCAGGCCGATTCCCAGTGCAGCTACTGGAAAAATGGATAGCAGGATACAAAAAGCACACAAAGGCAGCGCTCAATGGGAATAGCATTAAAACTTTTATAGCCTTCAAGTAGGTAACCAAATAAATATTGCACTGGAGATAAAATCAATGTAGCTACATAAACTGTAAAAATGGTGTGCGTAATACTAAACGGTACCAAAACCAGTCATAAAAACATGTAGCTAAGTATGATACTGGTATAAAAATGTGTACAACGATACCACTGCTGAATCCAGATGAGGAGATGTTAACATCAGTCCGTCGGCATGTAGATGTCCATGAAGGGAACTATCACAACTCCCAGTGGATGGATGTAGAATCCCAGGTTGATAGAGGGAAGTGTAACAGCCCTTGTGTGTGGCAGATAGTAAGGTCCCGCCGGCATGCAAATATGAAGGCACAGCAAAAGGAGCCCTTCAGATGGACACGGCAAGCCCTGCCGGTGTCTGTGACGTTACTGGATCTCCGACGGAACTCCCCAACGACATGGAAGCCGGTGGGGAGGTAAATACCAATCAAAAGAATTTTAATCGATCAAAAAGATTTTGATTGATCAAAAAATTTAAAGATTAATCGATGAATTAAAAGTTAATTTGCACAGCCCTATTAAATTTCCTTTAAAGTGAATATGAGGGACAAAATCACTAATGGAGCAGGGGAGGTGGCAAAATGGGTAAAGCTTCAAAGGGGAGAAAGTAATGCTGGGAGGATGCTAGAGGCCCCCTAACTACTGTAGAGGCAGGAGGGGGAGGCAGACCTCCTATTACAGTTTGGAATGGTGGCAAGAATAGGAAGTGTCATTTTAATGGGGAATTTTAATTATCCAGACATATACTGGGCAAAATGAACTGCGCATTCGACCAAGGCTTGCCATTTCCTGAATGTCTTGCAGGACAATTTCATAGGTCAGATGGTGAATGCACAAACATGAAACAGTGCGTTACTAGACCTACTGATTACTAACAATACAGACCCATTTGCAAATGTGGAAATATTGGGTAATTTAGGAAACGGCGACCACGGGTCAATTCGTTTCGGCATAAATCACACAAATGGGAAACACAAGAGTAATACAAAAACACTGAATTTCAAAAGAGCCAACTTCCCTAAGCTGCGCTCCTTGCTAGAAGATATTAAATGGGATAAAATCCTTGGTACAAAGAACACAGAGGAAATTGGGAGTGCTTCAAGAGCATATTAAATAAAGGTATTGGCCAGTGCATCCCAGTTGGAAATACATTTAAAAGAGCTAACAAAAGTCCTGGGTGGCTTAACTCCAACGCAAAAATGCATATAAAAGTAAAGGAGAATGCCTTAAAAAAAATACAAGGTTGGGGGGTCATTGTCAGCATTCCAACTTTACAAAGAATGCAACAAGAAATGTAAGTATATAAATAGTAAGAAAGGGAGGTCAGAACGTATTGGTCCCATAAAGGATTATGAAGGGAATCTGGTTACAAAAGATGGAGAGATGGTGAAAGTTCTGAATTTATTCTTCTCCTCAGTCTGCACAAGGGAAACGGGTGAATTCCGTAACCTAGTCTGCAATGTTTATCTTCATAACACATCCCAGGAAGCACCCTCATGGCTAACAAAGGATACAATTAGAAGTAGACTTGAAAAACGTAACATTAATAAGTCCCCGGGACCAGATGGCTTGCACCAGAGGGTCCTTTAGGAACTCAGTCAGGTGATAGCTAGACCATTGTTCCTAATTTTTATGGACAGTCTACTGTCTGGAATGGTACCAGCTGATTGGAAAAAAAAAAACAATGTAGCATCAATATTTAAAAAAGGGCCAAGATATATCCCTGGGAACTACAAGCCAGTTTGCCTAACATCAAGAGTTTGTAAGCTCTTGGAGGGATGTTACATAGTTACATAGTTAGTCAGGTTGAAAAAAGACACAAGTCCATCCAGTTCAACCATAAAAAAATAAAAATAAACAAACAAAATAAAACACAGGGGATGTACACCCAACTCCATACCCACAGTTGATCCAGAGGAAGGCAAAAAACCCCAGCAGAGCGATGATCCAATTTGCTACCGGAGGGGAAAAAATTCCTTCCTGATCCCCCAAGAGGCAATCGGATTTACCCCGGATCAACTTTACCTACAGAACTTAGTACTCAGTTATATTATGTACATTTAGGAAAGAATCCAGGCCCTTCTTAAAGCAATCTACTGAGCTGGCCAGAACCACCTCTGGAGGGAGTCTGTTCCTCATTTTCACAGCTCTTACTGTGAAGAAACCTTTCCGTATTTGGAGGTGAAATCTCTTTTCCTCCAGACGTAAAGAGTGCCCCCTTGTCCTCAGCGTTGACCTTAAAGTGAATAACTCAACACCAAGTTCACTATATGGACCTCTTATGTATTTGTACATGTTGATCATATCCCCCCTTATTCTCCTCTTCTCAAGAGTGAATAAATTCAGTTTTTCTAATCTTTCCTCATAGCTGAGCTCCTCCATGCCTCTTATCAGTTTAGTTACCCTTCTCTGCACTTTCTCCAGTTCTCCGATATCCTTTTTGAGAACTGGTGCCCAAAACTGGACTGCATATTCCAGATGAGGTCTTACTAATGATTTGTACAGGGGCAAAATGATATCTCTATCTCTGGAGTCCATACCTCTCTTAATACAAGAAAGGACTCTGCTTGCTTTGGAAACCGCAGCTTGGCATTGCATGTTATTATTGAGCTTATGATCAACTAAAACCCCCAGATCCTTCTCCACTACAGATCCCCCCAGTTGAACTCCCCCTAGCATGTATGATGCATGCATATTCTTAGCCCCAAAGTGCATAACTTTACATTTATCAACATTAAACCTCATCTGCCACATAGTCGCCCAATTAACAGAGCATTGAGGTCGGCTTGTAAATTGGAGACATCCTGTAAGGACGTTATTCCACTGCATAGCTTGGTGTCATCTGCAAAAACAGAAATGTTACTTTGGATCTCAGACCCAATGTCATTTATAAATATATTGAAAAGTAAGGGAAGTAAGGGACCCAACACTGAACCTTGGGGTACACCGCTGATAACCTTGGACCATATTCTTTGTAACATTTAAACGACACTAGTGTTCCTTCATTTTTATATTTTTTAAAAGCCATTTTCTTATTGTTTATAGCTTTTTTAACTTTGACCGTGAGCCACATAGGTTTTATCTTTAGCCTTTTAAACTTATTGCCCATGGGAATATACTTTGCAGTGAGGTTCCAAAGAGTCTTTTTGAAGAATTCCCATTTCTGTTCTGTGTTCATCTGTGCCAATATTCCCTCCCAGTCCAAGCCCTGGAGAGCAGTCCTCATGCTTTGAAAATTTGCTCTCTTGAAATTAAGTGTTTTTATCTTTCCTGTATGTATTTCTTGCTTATAGTCAATATTAAATGAAATCATGTCATGATCACTGCTACCCAGGTGTTCCTTTATCTGAACATTAGTAAAAAGCTCTGCATGGTTTGAGATTACCAAGTCCAACAGAGCATCATTCCTAGTTGGGGCCTCAATAAACTGAACCATAAAATTGTCCTTCAATAGGTTTTTAAATTTTTGTCCTTTAACTGTCCCAGAAATTCCATTATTCCAGTCAATTTCTGGGTAGTTAAAATCCCCCATTATTATCACCGTCCCAGCCCTTGCTGCCCTTTCCATCTGCGCAAGGAGCCGAGTCTCCACCTCCTCATTAACATTGGGTGGTCTATAACAAACTCCAATGATTAACTTTGAACTACGCACATCTGTATGCAGTTCCACCCATAATGCTTCAACTTCATCACACTCTCCATCAACCAGGTCCTCTTTCATGCTTGCTTTGAGGTCACTTCTCACATAGAGACAGACACCTCCACCTTTCCTTTTTACCCTGTCTTTCCGAAAGAGACCATAGCCAGGAATATTAATAGCCCAGTCATGTGAGGATTGAAGCCAAGTTTCAGCAATACCGATTACATCATAGCTCTCCTCATGCACCAGAGCTTCCAACTCACCTGTTTTGCTTGGAAGGCTTCTGGCATTGGTGAACAAACACTTAAATGTATTGTTACATTTTTCGCTGGTGTTTTTCATATAATTTTTAGTAGTGTAAATGGCACTATAATTTCCAATGGTTGTTTGCAACATGGGAACTTTCTTGTCACCTGCCATAACCCCACCTCCATCTATCCCCATTCCACTCTCCATTAATGTCTGACCCCTAACTGACCTGTGTGCCCGATGTAATTCTAGTTCACCCTCCCCCTCAGGTCTAGTTTAAATACTCCTCCAGCATTCCCCTAAACCTCTCCCCCAGCACAGCAGACCCCCTTCCATTCAAGTGCAAACCATCTTTAGCATATAGGTTGCACCCCAATGAAAAGTCATCCCAGTGCTCTAGAAACCCAAATCCCTCCTTCCTACACCAGGTCTTTAGCCATGCATTCAGCTCTCTAATCTCCCCCTGCCTTTCCTGTGTTGCGCATGGCACAGGCAATATTTCAGAGAATATCACCTTGGAGGTCCTTCCCTTCATCTTGCAGCCTAGTTCTTTAAATTGATTCTTAAGGAGCCTCCACCTTCCATGTATACTGTCATTGGTTCCAACATGGACCAAGACAGCTGGGTCATGCCCAGCCCCTCCCAGTAATTTATCCACCCGGTCCACCACATGCCGAACCCTGGCACCAGGGAGACAGCAAACCAGTCCTTCTGATTATAGAATCCCCTATTACCACCAACTGTCTAGGCCTACCTGCACTCCCCTCACCACTTCTACTAGATGGGTTGCTCTCCCGGCTGTTAGGGGTAGCAGTAACATCTAGTGCTGCCACCTCTGTGTTAGCCACCTCCACATCTTCACCCAACTTGGCAAATTTGTTTTGATGCACAAATACAGGATTGGCCTTCCTTGTCTGCAAGCCCCTTCCACTCCCTCTAACTACATTAACCCATCTTCCTATCTGATAATCCTGACTTGCCCCTCCACCCTCCACATCAACCCTACTGACCACCTGCTCAGCAATCAGAGGACCCCTTTCAAGGTTGTCCTTTCTGCCCAGTGTTGCAACTTGCTCCTCCAGATCTCTAATGCGAGCTTCCAGAAGGGCAACCTGCTCACATCTGTCACAGCGGTATTCATCCTGGAGCTGTTGCACCAATTTTGCATACATGTGACACACTGTGCACTGAGCAAAACCTTCAACCCTGCTAGCACACATTTCCCAGTTACAATATAATTACTTGTAGGAAGTTTAAGATGTTACTTACAGTTTAGAAGACTCCTGTCTTAACTTCTGTTTTCAACTCCTGTTTTTTAACTCTTCCCACTTCTGTTTAGAAAATCACATGTATGCCAGCACCATTAACTGGGAGCCAGCTCCTTATGGGAGCTTGACAGAGATTTTATACTCACCTGCTCACAATAAAACACTCCCCTTGATTAGCAGAGAAAAAAAAATACCTGTTCACCTGATCACAATTAAACACTCCCCTTAGCAGAGAGAAATAAACACCTGTTTAACCACTTAAGACCCGGACCAATACGCTGGCAAATGACCCAAGGGGTTTTTGCGATTCGGCACTGCGTCGCTTTAACAGACAATTGCGCGGTCGTGCGACGTGGCTCCCAAACAAAATTTGCGTCCTTTTTTTCCCACAAATAGAGCTTTCTTTTGGTGGTATTTGATCGCCTCTGCGATTTTTATTTTTTGCGCTATATACAAAAATAGAGCGACATTTTTGAAAAAAAATCAATATTTTTTACTTTTTGTTATAATAAAAAACCAATAAACTAAATTTTAGTCAAACATTTAGGCCAAAATTTATTTAGCCACATGTCTTTAGTAAAAAAAAAAATCGCATTAAAAAAAAATTAGCTACCTAGCGGGAACAGCGACACTAATACAGCGATCAGAAAAATGATCGCTTAGTGATGCTGGCAATAGGGAGTGAAAGGGTTAACTAGGGCAGTGATCAAGGGGTTAAAACTTTATTGGGGGGGTGGGGGGGGCTACCCTGACACTAACACTGACTGACTGTCACACTGTCTGTCACACTGACACTAAATACAGTAATCATACATGTATGATTACTGCATTCAGTGACACTGTGACAGGGGGGAGGGGGGGGGGCGATCGCGGGGGTTAAATGTGTTTGTGTCTGTGTGTAAGTGTGCTGTTGGTGCAGACTTACTTGTAGTGTTGTGATCTCTCCTCAGCGGCGCTTGAAACAAACGCCGAGGGAGAGATCACGTCGCTTCCTCCTTCCTGTGTTTACACAGGAGGAGGAAGTGACAGGGCGGGCGGGCGCGCGCATTGGCTGGGAGCGATCCGGAGGGGGCGGGTGAAAACGGATAGCCGCCCCCACTTGTCGGATCGCTCCTGCAGCCGCGCGGACCGCCGCATGTACTGGGGGGGGGGGGTCCGATCGGACCCCCGATCCCTCCCAAGGCACCAACGTATATATACGTTGATGTGCCTGTCGGTGCCATTCTGCCGACGTAAATGTACATGCGGCGGTCCTTAAGTGGTTAAATAGTGTCAGAAACAATTGACACTTGCAAGCAGAAACAGTTAAAAGCAAACTCCTGTTTTTTAACTCTTCCCACTTGTGTTTAAAAATCACACTTCTGTTTAGAAAATCACATGTATGCCAGCACCATTAACTGGGAGCCAGCTGTTAAGGGACTCTTACAATATTTTAGTAATAAAAACAGTATCATTAGCAATAATCAGAATAGATTCATGAAGAATCATTCTTGCCAGACCAATCTATTAACCTTCTATGAGGAGGTGAGCTGCCATCTAGATAAAGAAAGGCTTGTAGATGGGGGTATATCTGGATTTTGCAAAGGCATTCGATAAAGTTCCCCATAAACATTTAATGCACAAATTAAGGTCTGTCAGCATGGACCAAAGGGTGAGTACATGGATTGAACACTGGCTATGGGGGCGAGTCCAGGGGGTGGTGATAAATGGGGAGTACTCAGAATGGTCTGGTGTGGAAAGGGGAGTCCCTCAGGGTTCTGTCCTGGGACCAATCCTATTTAATTTATTCATAAATGATCTGGAGGATGGGATAAACAGCTCATTCTCAGTATTTGCAGACGATACTAAGCTAAGCAGGGCAAAACCTTCTATATAGGATGTATAAACCTTGCAAGAAGATCAAAACAAATTAATGGGGTGGGCAACTACATGGCAAATGAGGTTTAATGTTGAAAATATAAAAAAAGAATGCATTTGGGTGCCAAAAATATAAATACAATTTACTCGCTAGGGGATAACCTCTGGAAGAATCTAGCATGGAAAATGACCTGGGGGTCCTAGTGGGTGACAGGCACAGCAATGGCATGCAATTCCAGGGGGGATTAACTTCAGAGATAAACAATAATTCTCCCACTCTAGAAGACTCTGGTCAGGCCGTACCTAGAATATGCCATCCAGTTCTGTGCACCAGTCCTCAGGAGGGATGTGCTGGAACTGGAGAGGGTCCAGAGAAGGGCAACAAAGCTGATAAAGGGACTAGTTGATCTCCGCTATGGGGAAAGACTGCAAACATTGAATTTATTCTCTCTGAAGAAGATATGCTTGAGAGGGGATATGAATTCAACGTACAAATACCGTACTGGTGACCCTACAATAGGGGGAAAAAATTTCCGCACAAGGAAATTTAATAAGACATGCAGCTGTTCACTAAAATTAGAAGAGAAGCGTCTTTAACCTTAAACTGTGGAGAGGGTTCTTTACTGTAGGGGCGGTAAGGATGTGAAATTCTCTTCCACAGGCTGTGGTTTCAGCAGGGAGCGTTGATAATTAAAAAAAAAATATTAGCTGGGCACCTAAACGACCACAACATACAGGGGTATGCAATGTGCTATTAACATAACAACACACACACAGGTTGGACTTGTGTCTATTTTTAAACCTCACCTACTGTGTAAATCAGTTATGTATTTGGTAAAAAATAAAATTGAGATGTTAGAAGAGAAGATCTAGTTACCAATCACTGTTCAGATTGATCCTAAAGATGGTAATTTAGATTGAGGTCAGGACTCAAACTTTGTAGGTTTCTGCTCAAAAGCAGATAATTTTTCTTCAAATCCTAACAATGGGGGTTATTTACAAAAGGCAAATCCACTTTGCAAATTGAACTGAAAGTACACTTGGGGGTGCAGTTGCTGTAGATCTGAAATGAGGGGAAGCTCTGCGTATTTTTTTATCCAATCATGTGCGAGCTAAAATACATTTTTTTATTTTCCTTGCATGTCCCCCTCGGATCTACAGTGACTGCCCTTCCACGTGGACTTTCAGTGCACTTTCAAGTGCACTTTGTACTTGTAGTTTGCACTTGTAGTGGACATTCAATCTAAATAGAAAATAGCCTAATAACATTTAATTTTGCCAGCATTTACACAAAATGATGGTACGTGGCAGTTTCACAGAATGTATAGCTCAAATATTTTAGAAATGTATCCCTAATGCTGCGTACACACGATCATTTTTCGGCATGAAAAAAAAAACACAATTTTTCCAACTTCATCATTAAAACGACGTTGCCCACACACCATCGTTTAAAAAAATGCTCTAGCAAAGCGCGGTGACGTACAACTCATACGACAGCACTATAAAGGGGAAATTCCTTGCAAATGACGCCACCCTTGGGGCTGCTTTAGCTGATTCCGTGTTAGTAAAAGACAAATCGCGGCTTTTTGTCTGTTAGGCCGCGTACACACGATCGAATTTGTCCGCTGAAACTGGTCCGACGGACCAGTTCAGCGGACAAATCCGATCGTGTTTATGGGCTAGCGGACATGTCTGGGCTATGGGCTATGGGCTAGTGTGTATGGGCTAGCGGAAATTTGTCCGCCGGCGACATGTCCATCGGATATGTCCGCTGGTTAGTACACTAACCAGTGGACATATCTGCCCACACAAGCGTCGTATGGATCCGACGCATGCATGGAAGTTTTTTTACTTCCTGGTGCGGTGACGTGGCGGCGTCAACGTCACCGCGCTGTCTGCCGGCGGGGATTTTGATCCGATGGTGTGTACACACCGCCGGACGAAAATCCAGAGGAGACATGTCCGATGAAAACGGTCCGTGGACCGTTTCCATCGGACATGTCCCTCCGTGTGTACGCAGCCTTACAGCGTGATGAATGTGCTTACTCCATTATGAATGGTAGTTTTACCAGAATGAGCGGTCCCGTCTCATAACTTGCTTCTGAGCATGCGCGGGTTTTTAACATAGTTTTAGCCCACACACAATATTTTTTTACAACCCGAAAAACAACATTGTTTAAAACGTTGTTAAAAAATGCAGCATGTTTGAAAAATTTTTTTTTCGTTTTTCGTTTTTCATTTTAAATGACATTTTTTAAAAACGTTTTTTTTTTCATGCCGAAAAATGATCGTGTATACGCGGCATGAGTGTAGTCATTCTGATATGGGACTTTTTGTGATGAAAAAAAACAACGTTTTCAAAAACTTCATTTAAAATGACCGTGTGTGGGCAGAACGTCGTTTTATGTCTTCAAAACGTTGTTTTTTGTGTCATAAAAAGTGATGGTGTGTAGGGAAAACGATGTTGAAAACAACGTTTTTAAACCCGCGCATACTCAGAAGCAAGTTATGAGACGGAGCTTCAATGGAACAGAGTGCCGTCGAACATGGTGTACGTCGCCACGCTTTGCTAGAGCATTTTGGAAAAACGATGGTGTGTATGCAACGTCGTTTTGGAAAATTAAGTTTGAAAAACGTTGTTTTGTTTCATCACATAAAACGTCGTTTTTTTTTCATCACAAAAAGTAATCGTGTGTACGCGGCATAACACTAATCCTATTGTAGATGATGAGAATACTGTATATATGATTTATTATCTCTCACACAATAATGCTACTGTATTAATTTTGTTTTCTTGTTTATTAATTGGATATTATACTGGGTTATATTTTTGAATTATGTATAGCCATTTATAATGTAAAGCTTGCAGATTTCTAGAGCAGCTCTGGGCAGTTAGAGAAATAATTTACCCTGGCCACTAAATTTACCCTTTAAATTTATTATAAACTAAAACTTTTTTATTTTATTTATTTTTATTTTTAGATGGCGTAGAGAAGGGTTAGCAACCATGCCAGGTATTTATTACTCTCCAAATCCTAGATTACCTCTTACTTCCTGTTGCTTTTAACAGACAGAAAGTGAAGGAAAATCTCCCCAATGGGACACAAGAGTGACAGGATTGAAACCTTCTCTACTCTAAGGCCTCGTACACACGAGGGGATATGTCCGCTGAAAACGGTCCGATGGACCGTTTCAGCAGACATCTCCGTTCGTGTGTATGGGCTAGCGGACAGATTTCTCCACCCGACAGATTTCAAAGCATGCTTTGAAATCTATCCGGTGGGAATCTGTCCGCCCGACATGTCTGCTGGTTAGTACACTTACCAGCAGACATGTCGTCCCCCACCGCCGCCGCGCCGCCGAATGGATTCGGCGCATGCGCGGAAGTGTTTAACTTCCTGGTGCGGTGACGTGGCGGCATCAACGTCACCGCCACGTCACCGCGCCGTCCGGCGGCGGGGAATTTGATCCGATGGTGTGTACACGCCATCGGATCAAACTCCCGATCGGACATATCCGATGGAAATGGTCCACGGACCGTTTTCATCGGATATGTCCGATCGTGTGTACGAGGCCTAAAAGTGAAAACAAGTTTGGCTTCAAGTATAGTTAACCTTAGGTTTCCCTTTAATTTTGCAAGCATATTCCTCAGGCTTTTCAAAGGATGTGTGGAATGCTTATATGACATCGCTAGTTCTAAGTAAAATGATAGCGTTTTTGTCAGAAATACCAGTTTATTATAATCATATTGTAAAGATCACCTTGCCTTTGACCACTGCAAAAAAGGTAAAGCCTTTTCAGCTGACAGTGGGCTAAAGTCCATTTTTGGCTGATGTCACTTAGCTGATCCAGGCTGCTGGGAAACTGAGCCAGCCGCTCCTACTCCGTCCTCAGTCTGGAGCTCCAGTGAGCACTGGAAGGGTAGACCAGAGAGCTGGTGACTGACAGTGAAGACAAGAACTGAGGGGCAGATTCACATAGATGTAATCTTCCGCTGCGTAATCGAAATACGCTACGCTGCCGTCTATCACCAGACTCTACGCCGAATTCAGGTAGTTTTTTTGCGCGTACGCTATTGTATCGTATTTTTTTTCCGCCGCGCAATCGAAATACGTGAGTAGGGGGCGTGAAGCATTTAAATTAAGCGCGTCCCCGCGACGATCGAACTGCGATGCTCTGTTCAGAATTTCCCGCGTGCATTGCGCGAAATCACGTCGTGACGTCATTCGTTGTTTGAGTAGCGGCGTTTACGAACATTCCTATTCCCGGACGACTTACGTTAAAAATAATAAAAGAAATCGAAAAACGTTGAAATTCGACGCGGGAACGACGGCCATACTTAACATGGGCTGTCTAATATTAGACCAGCAAAAAGCTGGTATAGTGAAACGGAAAAAAAAGATGACTAAAGGTGCGTAAGAGATTGCGTTTGAAGAGCGAAATTTTGTGGATTCCAGGCAAAAGCTCATTAGCATACATGAAGGGAAAAACAACAGGGTCCGCCCAGTGGCCGCAATTTTCAGGCAGCGTAGATCTGAGGCGTACTAACACGTAATAAAGTCGAAATTTAGCACGAGGTGTCTTTTCATGGTTTGAGGATTTGACTACGTAAAAACGCTCGTAAATCGAAATTACTCCTGTCTAACAACATTTACACAGGCGTAATCGCTTTGTGAATCTAGGCCTGAGTGTTCAGCAGTCTTTGATCGCTCAGTTCTTGGTCTAGAGGAGGTGGTGAACAGCTGCAGCCATCTAGGTAAGAATGTATGTGTGTTTGTCTTTGGATTTCTGAACTTCTCTTTTAAAGCTGAATATGCACATGTGAAGAAAAGCAAATTTGAATGCAGTTATGTGTGCAAAAAAAAAATCATAACATATTTTTAACAGCCTACTGAACACTTGTGCTTAGAGTTAGCATCCTGACAGCACTAGAGAGCAAAATTAGTAAAGTGCTCATTGTCCAATAAGCAAGGCAGGGGTGTGTTTTGTTATATATGGTTCTCGACCAATATTTACTGTTGCTGCAAAAGTGGTCAGAGACTTGATTATGCTGTCAGGTAGTGGTGCTCGGATCACAAAACTGGCTACAGAAAATGTAATATTCTTTAGCAGGTAAGATGGTTCCAATATACCTTTTTCAGATATGTATTTAGCTGCTTTTCTGAAGTTGAGCTTTAAGTAGGACTGTCACATGCCTAAACACTTTGAACTAAGCTTCCAGTGGATATAGCAAGTGAATGTAGATGCAAATTGCATATCCCATCTACAGGCAAAGTAAAACTCTTCCCACCCTTCCCTCCCGAATCTTATCTCTAGGCAAAGTAAAACCCCTCTTGTCTCTTCCTGCTGAACCCCTCTCACTCATTCACCAAAGTTTTCTCCTAAAGCTTTAAAACCTATTATTCAGTCATCTAAATCTGTTGTAATGTAGACAAAAACTCACCCAAGCTCTACTGCATGATTGTAGAATGATGAGCTGAATAACGGTGCTCAGGCTTGTCGTGTCCTATAAACATTAAAATAGCAAGTAACGCCGGCAACTCTATTGTTTCATCTTAAATTTTTATTGAGCACTAACAGCAGTGCGACATCTAAAATGCTAACATGTTTCGGCCGGAGCCTTCCTCATAGCATACAGGTTTATAATAAAATTAATTTTTTATTTTTTTTATTAAACCTTTTTCCACAACATACATATATATAAAAAAAAAACATAAACATTGGTACAATAACATACAGACAATAACAGACATAAACATTGGTACAATAACATACAAACATCTACATGTACATGGACTTCTTGTAGTCCCCTTATCTATTAGTCTATAATGGCTATCTGCCTAGCATACCCCTACCTTAAACCCATTCCCCTAATTAACTTTGTTAGATCTCCAGAGTAAGCTCCAGGTCTGGGGGAGTGTAAGATGGAGGGAGAGAGAGAGAGAGAGAAAAAAACAAAAAAAACATTGTGTGATCTAACCTTCCCTGTGATTTTAGGGGGACCCTACTGTCCCATATCCCTCCTCTAGAGGGATAAAAATCTAAAATCAAGTTTATATAGAAAAGATATCCATTCCTCCAAAAAAGGGGATGGTACAATCTGATTTAAAATCAATTAACAATCAGAATCATGTGAGGTTGGCAGAACCAGAGAAGAAGGGGAGGGAAAATGGAAAAACAGACTACGAACTCTAGGGAAAAAATCTGCTGTCATGTTGGCACCTCTTCTAGGAGGAGAGCCTAGTGTTCCAGCACTTCAATTGTGTCTACCATTGGCCAGTCCCCATGTTGTAATGTCATTATGCCACACGCTCTTCTGGAGCCTGAAAGGTCCCCATCACAGGGAGCAATGTTTCTATCCACAAAAGGAAACGTTTCAATCTACAGTCTAAAAGATAGAAGACTCAGGAACTGGCACATCAAGTGACCCTTTAATGTAGGTAAGTAAATAGTGCAGAGCTAAAATCAAACAAAGTATTTTATGCACAAAGTTCATGTGTGAAGTTCCAGAAACATTATTCACTGATTACACTGCCTGTAACATTATCTTAATGTTACAGGCAGTGTAATCAGTTAATTTTTCTCAATGAATGACATCGCAGGACTGTCCCTGTCAGTTCATCTTTATTGCAGTTGGACCCGAGACCTGAAGCTGTTTACCCCCACAGCGCTGGAAGTTAAAAAGCAGGAAGAAGACAGGGCAGCCCTGCAGTGAAGATTTCTTCAGAATCCAGCAGCCCACAGATCGTGGGTCATACTTCATTACAGATACACTTTGAGAACTGCCCAGTGCCAGAGAAGAGGTGAAAAGTGCCACATGATCAAAAATAGGCTAAAAGGCAAAGCCAAGTACACAGTCTAGTGATCCGTGACCATCCCGGAGGGCCATTTTACTCAGAGGGTTCGCTTCCTGGTTTGACTCCTTTACCAACTATGGCACATATCCAGTGACAAGTTTGAGTCCGGATCCTTTGGCTTGGATATTGAAATTGAGCGCATATTAGGGGATCACACATCCTCTGGTAAGCGCAGTTGCATTAATTTGATTTGATGACAGCTACTCTATCCTACCTGCATCACTCTCATGGCTAGAGGGACTTGTTTTCATCCTGAGTGCTCGTTTATATGAAATAGCAACAATTGCTCTTGTAAGAAAAAGATATTCCCACGCTGTCCAAGTCTCAAAGGTGGGGTACTGCCGCAAGCACTGAAGGTAGTATCAAGACCCAGGTAAGTATAAATGTAGAAGTAGTGATGCACTGTGCATAAATAGGTGATAAAGTGCAAATGTGCTCACGTGACAGGTACACTTGAAAGGCAATAAATGAATTGTCAAAATAGCAACAATAAAATATAAATAATCAGCTGCAACAGAATAAACAATGGACTGATAAAGTGTCCAAATACTGTGAAAAGCATACTACAAAATAGATGCGAGAATAAACTCATAAAATCTTTAAAATGGCATCATCATGTGACATGTGCCACCATAAATAAATATATTCACACTAAAATTCCATAAAATGAAATAAAAACGAATAAAAAAAAACGCAGTGCAGATAATGTCCATAAGGTGAAAGCTGGATGGATGGCTGTGTGCGCACAGTGATCAGAGTGAAGGTCTGGTGCTAGTAGTCAATCTCTGGTATGAAGTGCTACCTATACAGTAGGTGACTGCGATATTGTGTCGATCTCGCTCCCTTTCTCGGCGAGATTGACCACTTGCGAGCCCCATCGCGGGAGCCAGCGCCGAGCTGGTTTGCCGCGATGGAGACAAAGCCGTCATAGAAGCGACGGGGATCCGACGTGGATTCCCGCCAATTCTACACGTGGGCGGCGTTTGTTATGAATCCTGAAGGGGAACTCCCCGCTGGATTTTAAATAAAAATCCGGCATGGGTTCCCCCCTCAGGAGCATAACAGGCCCTTAGGTCTGGTATGGGTTGTAAGGAGACCCCCCTACGCCGAAAAAACGGTGTGGGGGCCCCCCCACAATCCATACCAGACCCGTATCCAAAGCACGCTGACCGGCCAGGAAGGGAGTGGGGACGAGCGAGCACCCCCCCCTCCTGAGCCGTACCTGGCAGCATGCCCTCAACATGGGGGGGTCAGGTGCTCTGGGACAGGGGGACGCACTGCGGCCCCCCCACCCCAGAGCACCCTGTCCCCATGTTGATGAGGACAGGGCCCCTTCCCGACAACCCTGGCCGTTGGTTGTCGGGGTATGCGGGCAGGAGGCTTATCGGAATCTGGGAGCCCCCTTTAATAAGGGGGCTCCGTGTAGAATTGGCAGGAATCCACGTCGGATCCCCGTCGCTTCTATGACGCACTCGCTGGAATGTGCTTTTACTATTCCAGCGAGTGCGAGATGTCGGCACCCTGTCGCCGAGAATCAGCGCGATGCTGTCGTGCTAAAAACACATTCTCGGCGGCAGGCACTGTAGGTGGTTGCTGGTTCTCTGTGCCACTTAGGGTATAGGTGTCCCCTTACCTTACCGCTGTAAGGTAACAGCGTATGAGTGTGTCTTTCAATCTTCTGGTGGCTCCTGACGTCTCAGGCTCCACTGGTATGTATCTTTACTTTGGCATCAAAGTCCCCTTTAAGTGTATCTGTATCAGATAGCCTCACTTTGGGGTATGGGGGGATGTAAAAAGGGATGCTCGATAGTGTAGTATTTAAAACATTTATTGGAATCAGCAGCACGAACACGTGTGGGAAGGCAGGGCACCGGAAGTCATATTGGACGAGTTTGCGATTCGTTTTTGATATGCCTGTCTGATACTTCACATTGTGAGTACCTGTTTTTATTATTGCTGCTGATTGTTGCTATTTTGACCATTCATTTATTGCCTTTGAAGTGTACCTGTCACGTGAGCACATTTGCAATTTATCACCTATTTATGCACAGCGCAGCACTACTTCTACATTTACATTTACAACAATTGCTTTTGGACACTTATATGGAATCCCACATATGAACTTTGTGCAAATACTGTATATACTTTTTGTTTGATTTTAGCACTTCACTGTTTTTTGTATACCTTGTGCACAGTGGACATTGGGCACATCTGCTGTTTTAAATGTAATTATTACCTTTTCATTATTGTTCACCATTTGCAAAGATTATTCAAATTAATACCTGGAGCTGGCGCAGGCTTTGAAAAGCCTCCTTCCGACTTCTAATTATGACAATTGCTTAATGAGGATGTCTATCACATTGTACCAGGGCAGGGTGAGTGGGCAGGAGGGGAAGCTTCCCAGGGCATGGTGAAGCAAAGGGGAAAGAAATAGATGCAGGGTGGTACACCCATTCTATAACAAATGCTATAAATTAAGTTGCAATTCAGTGAGTAAAATAAGTATTTGATCCCCAAGTAAAACATGACTTAGTGGACAAACCCTTGTTGGCAGGCACAGAAGTAAGAAGTTTCTTGTAGTTGGTGACCAGGTTTGCATAAACATCTCAGGAGGGATTTTGGTCCCCTAATCTTTACAGATCTTCTCTAAATCCTTCTTGGTTGTCTCTTGCCAACATGAATTTTCAGCTCCCTCTATACATTTTCTGTTGGATTAAGGTCTAGAAACTGATTAGGCCACTCTATGACCTTGATGTGCGTCTTCTTGAGCCACTCCTTTGTTGCCTTGCCAATATGTTTTGGGTCATTGTCATGCTGGAAGACCCATCCACAACCCATTTTTAGTGTTCTGGCTGAGGGAAGATGGTTCTCATCCAAGATTTTACAATGCATGGCCCCATCCATTGGCCCCTCGATGCTGCAAAGTCAGTCTGTACCTTTAGCAGAGAAACAGCCCCAAAGCATCATGTTTCCACTTCCGTTCTTGACTCGATGGTATTCTTAGGGTCACAGTCAGCATTTTTCTTCCTCCAAACACAATGAAAATTATAGACCCCTCATTTCTTTGTTAGTGGGAAAACATACAAAATCTGCAGGGGATCAAATAATTATTTCCCCCACTGTATGCATATACAGCTGCCTACATTTTTGATGCATTGCTTATGTTGAAAAGTAATTTTCAGTGAAAGTAACCTTTGCAAGGTATTTTTTTTATTTATTTTTTATCATATGATTCCTTTTGCACAGTAGTACCAGCCATATCTAGAGCAATTAAACAACAGCCTGCTCAGGTAACATGCATACAAGAAGAGAATAGTCCTAAATGAACGTAATAGTCCTTTAACACTGTACTTAAAGGGTTTGTAAAGGATTTTTTTTATCTTAATAGCTTCCTTTAGCTTAATGTTGTGCTGTTTTCATGTCCTCATTGTTCGTTTTTGCTCTCAAGTTGCTGTAATTCTTCTCTGATCTCCACACTTCCTGGTTGTCTGTTTCCTGGTGACCACAGTACTGGGAGCTTTCTATCTGTGGTCACTAACTTCAAGGAGGTGTGATTACTGTGTGTCTAGTTTCTAGTTTCGTTTTCCAAACCATCACTGCTCTATGGCTCTGTATGCTCTGTAAGGCAGAGAGGCAGGAAACAACATGCAAAAACGAAACTAGAAACTACAGGTACAATATATGATTGATTTTTATCTATTTTTAATTGTTTTTAAAAGGAATCAGTTAACTATTATGTCTCTATACCCTGTAACAGTCATTTCAGCAAAAAAAAAAATATATATTTACAACTCCTTTAAAACTTCAGAAAATAAGCCAATGTGTTACTCATTTGTAGTGTAGCATTGGATAAAGTAGGTTGGAGATTTCCCCTTTAGGGTCCATGCAATTTCACATGAATCTCAAAAGTGTTTTGTATAATCAAATAAAAAAACATACTAATAGTTCTTTCACACGGGTGTTCTGTCTGTCCGTTTTTCATCCATCTATTGACTGATAAAAACGGACAGCAATTCATTCCTATGGGCAAACAGATGTAAATGGGTGATCATCTTTTTACATCTAGCTGCATCCTCGTATGTTCAGGTCAATTTTCTTCAACAGAAAAAGTGTCTATTTTTTGACGAAAGCCGGTCTAAACAGATGTAAATTAACAAATGGCCCATTTATGCATTAGTTGTTAGGAACTGGCACCTGCCTGTGACCTAACAACCAGTGACGCATACTGGCTGTCAGCAGCAGGGATGAGTTATTGGTTGGTAAGGTGTCAGCACCTGCCGCCTTCCTAACAACAATGAGTCATTCATCCTGTCAAGACCTGGTATGGATTGGGGGGGGGGGGGGTTGGTACAGTGTCTTGAAAAAGTATTTATACCCTTTATATTTTTCAACATTTTGTCATGTTACAACCAAAAACATAATTATGTATTTTATTGGGATTTTATGGGATAGACCAACACAAAGTGGCACATAATTGTGAAGTGGAAGGAAAATGATAAATGTTTTTCAATCTTTTTTACAAATAAATATCTGAAAAGTGTGGCGTGCCAATTGTATTCAGCCCCCTTTACTCTGATATCCCCAACTAAAATCTAGTGGAACGCATTGCCTTTAGAAGTTACTTAATTAGTAGATAGAGTCCACCTGTGTATAATTTAATCTCAGTATAAATACAGCTGTTCTGTGTTTGTTAGAGAACCTTATGGCCCGTACACACGATCCGAATATCGGCCGATGGATCGTACGACTTTTTTCGCTTAATAATCGCAAGTAAAATAAAATAGGTTATTAAACTCACAAAAATTCTCGTACGACAGAAAAAAAAGATCGGAAGTGATGTCACGTGTTGTAATGTATTTGTATTGTATTGTCAGACGACGGCTGTACTGACTAAACGAAAATTGTACGATCTGACATCGTACGAGGAAAATTTTCGCGCATGTCCGATCGAAAAATATCGGATGAACGGTCGTGATCGGCTCTCGAAAGTAGTGTACACATGATCCGAAAATCGTACGATCCATCATCGTACGATCGTTTTCGTCCGATATTCGGATCGTGTGTATGGGCCATAAGTCAACAAACCGCATCATGAAGGCCAAAGAACACACCAGACAGGTCAGGGATAAAGTTGTGGAGAAGTTTAAAGCAGGGTTGGGTTATAAACAAATATCACAAGCTTTGAACATCTCACAAAGCACTGTTTATTCCAACATCTGAAAATGTAGAGAGTATTGCACAATTGAAAACCTACCAAGACATGTCCGTCCACCTAAGCTGACAGGCCGGGCAAGGAGAGCATACTCTGGTCAGATGAGACCAGGTCTAATGCCACGTACACACGATCATTTTTCGGCATGTAAAAAACAACGTTTAAAAAAAAATGTAATTTAAAATGATGGTGTGTGGGCTTCACATCATTTTTCGGGTTCTGAAAAAAGACAAAAAAAAAAAAATTCGAACATGCTGCATTTTTTAACAGCGTTTTAAACAATGGGCCAGATTCAGGTAGATGGGCGCATCTTTAATCTGGAGTAACGCTTCTCATTTACGTTACTCTGGCGAAATTTTAGGAGCAAGTGCTGTTATTCATGAAGCACTTGCTCCTAAAGTTGCGGCAGCGTATCGAAAATGAGCAGGCGTTATTCAAATTGGGCGGGTACGGGGCGTGTATTATTAAAACTAGGCGCGATCCGACGGCGAACGTACTGCGCATGCGTCGACTGTCAATGCATCCCAGTGCGCATGCTCACAACTTACGTCAGCACCACTTCCTTGGAAACGACAGCGCAATGTGTTCCGTTGGACGTTTAAATGCGCCCGTAGATGCGCCATTCCGGCACTAAAGTATATCCTGTTCCCCCTCCCCGCAGTGAAGTTACTTTTGTTCTGAGATGGCTGCTCCCGTTCCCTGCAAACATAGGAGAAAGCTGAACTTTAAAGGCCAGGAGCTGTCAGCCGTCATCTCGGCTATGGAGACCTATGATGTCTTCCTCCATGGCTGTAAAAGTTGACAGACAAGCAGGGACAGAGGGGTTGTCCTGCAAGTGGGGGTGCTCAGCTAGCTCTTATCGTCGGTAACGCTGCTGTAGCTGCTCTCCTGCTGACCTGTGGCCGTCTGGAGTAAAGATAAAGCAGCTATTTGTAGAAATAACTTTGCGACGGACGGACGACATATGCGCGGCGCATGTAGCCAGCGTATGGTGCTAATCCGTTCGAGAATTGGGAAATCTCCCTCATTTGCATATTTGCAGGGGAAATCAATTGACGCGACTGATGCGCCAAGCGAAACTATGCGCTGACGATACTCTGGCGTCGGAAAGTTAAGCCGGTCGGGGAAAGCCCGTTTTCTGTCGCATCTAATTTGGTGGGTACGGCCGCGGAGATACAACGGCGCATCTTGACAGTTACGCGGCACATATCGAAATACTCCAGCGCAACTCTACCTGAATCTGGCCCAATGTCGTTTTTCGGGTTGTAAAAAATGATCGTGTGTGGGCTAAAACGATGTGAAAAACCTGCATGCTCAGAAGCAAGTTATGAGACTGGAGCGCTCGTTCTGGTAAAACTAGCATTCGGAATGGAGTAAGCACATTCATCATGCTGTAACAGACAGAAAAGCGGAATCAGCTAAAGCAGCCCAAAGGGTGGCACCATCCGCATGGAACTTCCCCTTTATAATGCCGTCGTACGTGTTGTATGTCACTGCGCTTTGATAGAGCTTTTTTGTTTTTAACGATCGTGTGTAGGCAACGTCGTTTTAATGATGAAGTTGGAAAAACATTTGTTTTTTCTAGAGGCTGAAAAATGATTGTGTGTATGCGGCATAAAAGCAAAATGCTATGTGTGGTGGAAAACTAACACTGCACATCACACTGAACACACCATCCCCACTGTGAAGCATGGTGATGGCAGCATCATGTTTGGGGGGATGCATTTTTTCAGCAGGGACAGGAAAGCTGGTCGGAGTTAATGGGAAGATGGAGCAAGCCAAATACTGGGCAATCTTAGAAGAAAACATGTTAGAGTGTGCAAAAGACTTGAGACTGGGGCAGAGGTTCATCTTCCAGAAGGACAATGACCCTAAACATACAACCAGAGCTACAATGGAATGGTGTATATCAAAGCATATTCACGTGTAAGAATGGCCCAGTCAAAGTCCAGACCTAAATCCAATTCAGACACTGTGGCAAGACTTGAAAATTGCTGTTCAGATGCTCTCCATCCAATCTGACAGAGCTTGAGCTATTTTGGAAAATAATGGGCAAAAAGCTGGTAGAGACATCCCCAAAAAGACTTGCAGCTATAATTGCAGCAAAAGGTTGTTTTACAAAGTATTGACTCAGGGAGGCTGAATACAAATGCATGTCACACTTTTCCACATATTTATTTGTAAGATTTCACATAAAATCCCAATAAAATACATTTACATTTTTGGTTGTAACATGACTAAATGTGGAAAATTTCAAGGGGTGTGAATACTTTTTTAAGGCCCTGTACTTCATGCCATTTTTTATTTTATTTTTTCAGCCTCAGCTCTTTTGTGTAACTCTGCTGTCAGTGAAGTAGGAATTTAGCTGACAGCCATAATGCTTTGATCTTTAACCTTCTTTAACAAATTTATTATGAATAGAGATGCCTCTTTTGATTTATTGTAATGAATCTGCAGTGTCTTCTGATGACCTGAAACTCTTCCTATGTACATATGTACAGTTGTGCTCATAAGTTTATATACCCTGGCAGAATTTATGTTTTTTTTAGCCATTTTTCAGAGAATATAAATAACACAACACAAAAACATTTATTTCACTCATGGTTAGTGTTTGGCTGAAGCCATTTGTTATCAATCCACTGTGTTTACCCTTTTTAAATCATAATGACAACAGAAACTACCCAAATTACCCTGATCAAAAGTTTACATACCCTGGTGATTTGGGCCTGATAACATCCATACAAGTTGACACAAAGGGTTTTGAATGGCTATTAAAGGTAACCATCCTCACCTGTGATCTGTTTGCTTGTTATTATTGTGTGTGGATAAAAAGTCAATGATTTTCTGGACTTCTGACAGAACCTTGCATCTTTCATCCAGTGCTGCACTGACGTTTCTGGATTTTGAGTCATGGGGAAAGCAAAATAATTGTCAAAGGATCTGCAGGAAAAGGTAGTTGAACTGTATAAAACAGGAAAGGGATAGAAAAAGATATCCAAGGATTTGAGAATGCCAATCAGCAGTGTTCAAACGCTAATCAAGAAGTGGAAAATGAGGAGTTCTGTTGAAACCAAATTATGACTAGGTTGGCCAACTAAAATTTCAGCCACAACTGGCTGAACAGGAAAATTGTTCGAGATGCAAAGAAAAACCCACAAATATCTTCAGGTGAAATACAGGACTCTCTGAAAACATGTGGTATGGCCGTTTCAAGATGCACAATAAAGAGGTACCTGAAAAAAGATGGGCTGCATGGTCGAGTCGCCAGAAGAAAGACACTACTACGCAAATGCCACAAAGTGCCCTGATTACAATACACCAAACAGCACAGAGACCAGCCTTAAACCTTCTGGCACAAAGTCATTTGGAGTGTTGAGACCAAAATTTTGCTTTTTGACCACAACCATAAACGCTACATTTGGAGAGGAGTCAACAAGGCATATGATGAAAGGTACATCATTCCTACTGTGAAACACGGAGGTGGGTCGCTGATATTTGGGGATGTTTGAGCTGCAAAGACACAGGAAATTTGGCCAAAATGTATGGCAAGATAAATTTAGTATGTTATCAAAAAATACTGGAGGAATATTTGAATTCATCAGCCAGGAAGCTGCGCAAGGGACGTACTTGGACACTCAAACATGAGTCATTTGGCTAGTTTCTGCTGTCATTATGGTTTAAAAAGAGTAAACACAGTTTATTGATAATAAATGGTTTCAGCCAAACACCCATGAGTGAAAGAAAAGTTTTTGTGTTATCATTTATATTCTCTGAAAAATGGCCAGAAATCGTAAATTCTGCCAGGGTATTTAAACTTATGATCACAACTGTAAGGTCACAGTACAAGTGCTCTGCCCAGACTGGTGGTAACTCAGTCTGTGTCTATATTATAATTACTGTTATTTCATCTCTTACGAGTAGAACCTGCACAACATTATCTATTTTCTTTGTCTTTTACAGACCTAAAAATATGCCGGGGCTAAAAGCATATACCAGAATAATTACAGTTTTCATGTGTAGATCTTTCCTGCTCAGTAAACAGATGGCTCCTCCATGAGTAAATGACAGTGATTAAGGTTTATTAATTCTGACACATTAAAGGGGAATTCCAGTTAATACCATGTTGTTTTCAAACAAATAAATGTGCCAAATTAGCACTGTGTAATATCTATATTGTTAAATACATGTAGGTGTAAGGAGATATTACAGTATACCTTTCATAGCGCACAAAGAGCACCTCCACCCCAAACCCGCTCATCTATGTCTTTATGGACCTTGCTTTGTACATTGGTCCAAATAATTTGGTGGAGAGAGAATAATGATGTGGGGTTGTTTTTCAGTGAATGGAACTCTTAAGGCTTTAGCATACTAAAACATTTTGCATAATTTCATGCTCTCAAATTTGTGAGAACAGTTTGGGGAATGCCCCTTCCTGTTCCAACATAACTGCACACCAGTGCACAAAGCAAGGTCCATAAAGACATGGATGAGTGAGTTTGGAGTAGAGGAACTTGACTGCCCTGCTCAGAGTCCTGACCTCAACCTGATAGAACACCTTTGGGATGAATTAGAATGGAGACTGCGAGCCAGGCCTTCTCGTCCAACATCAGTGCCTGCCCTCACAAATGTGCTTCTGGAAGAATGGTCAAACACTTCTATAGACACACTCCTAAACCTTGGGGACAGCCTCGCCAGAAGAGTTGAAGTTGTTATAGCTGCAAAGGGTGGGCCAACCCAATATAGAACCCTACTGACTAAGACTGGGATGCCATTAAAGTTCATGTGCATCCCAATGTTTTAGACAATATAATGTGTGTGTGTATACTTTACAGAAAGGTATTTTTGGGGATATTTGTACTGTCCTTGCATTTCCAGGTTTCAAGAAATTAGATCGTCAGTACATCAGAATTGATCAATTTTCAGATAGAAATATACACCATAGTTTGTAGATGCTATTACTTTCCTACAGACTAAATAATATACATTGATTTGGGTTATGTTTACCAAAGAAATGGGTCAGAAAACAATTTGACCTAAATTTATGAAGAAAGAATATTTGCAAGATTTTACAGAAAGGAAAAACACGTTTATTTAGCAAAAATCCCAGCGGTGATTAAATACCACCACAACAAAGCTCTATTTGTGTGAAAAAAAATAATAAAAATGTCATATTGGTACAGTGTTGCTTTGACCACGCAATTGTCATACAAAGTGATGAAACCTGAAAATTGGCTTGGGCAAGAAAGGCGTAAAAGTGTCCAGTATTGAAGTGGTTAAAGGGGTTGTAAACCCTCAAGGTGCTCCTGTGCTGCAGCTTCCCCCCCAGAGCCCCCCCCCCCCTTTTCTTACTTGAACTCAGTCTTTCCAGCGGCAGGGACAAGAGCACACCAGCTTCAGACAGTGTCGCAGGTTCTAATTGGATAGATTGATAGCAGTGTCTATCAAATCCAATGATGCAGGGGCAGGATCGAGTCCTGCTGTCTGTTTCAATAGACGCAGCAGCAGTGCATGGGAGCACGCCTTCACTAGTGCCCCGAGGGAGAGTGGCTCAACAAAGGGGGGGGGTGGAGAACAAGAGGAGCCAGGAGCACTGCTGAGGGACCCCAGAAGAGGAGGATCGGGGCCCCTCTGTGCAAAACATGACATGTATTTATTTTTTATTTTTTTATCAAACCTTTAGTTACCCTTTGAACTAAGGACTGCATATACTGTATGTTGTATTTACATTTTTAAAGGGTTGCAGTTATCCAGCTGCTTGCTATAGGGGCAGGAGCCAAGAGTGCCGTCAGGGGGCCCGAGAAGAAATGGATAGGGACTGCTCTGTGTAAAACCACTGCACAAAGCAGGTAAGTATGACATGGTTGTTTTTTTTAAAATTGCCTTTAACCTCCAACACATAGCAGACTTACTGGCCGGTTCTTCCGGGTGAAAACAAATGGATTTTGTGATAGACCAACACAAAGAGGCACATAATTGTGAAGTGGAAGGAAAATGATAACAAGCAAGCACGTGGGAACGGGGCGCTTTAAAATATATATATATATTGTTAATAATGTAATCATCCTATGGAATAGGAATAGGGCATGACAGGTCCTCTTTACAGTGCGATCTGGGGTCTATAACAAGCAGGGTCAGGATATAAAAATATTGGCAATGGAAAGCGATACTACCAGTGGGTGAGTGTGCTGCACACCCCAAATGGTTATGAAAAGGAAAGTTACCCAAGGGGGCTTTGTATTGCAGCAAAAAATAATGCAATTATTAGTGTATCAAAAACGTAATATTTATTTAGCTTTACTACAGGGAGCGCATATGTTAGATACAAAACAAGAATTCCAAATGGGTGAAATAGAACATGTACATAAAAATTATTCAAATACAGCCGTATAGATACATATACAATAACATGGCATTAATATCCTAAAATAAATTGAACCCTGACATGTTTCGACCTTATCGGGAAGGTCATCTTCAGGGGGAAAGGAAGAGACGCTCTGAAATAAAAACACTGTGTAGGTGAAATTGTTATGAGAAACAAAAGCCCTATCAACAATGGAACATCTACAATATGTAATCTTTGTGTTGATGAGTGTTATACCAATTAACAGCTGGGGGGAAAATCCTCCCCATGTTTTGAGTTTTAAAACCAAACGTGGACCCCGTGGCTGTGGCCGGCACCCCAAACGGCCCACGTGGAAGGGGGGCAGTATGGAAAACAGTGAGGGCGTGCCAGAAGGACAAAACCACGGACACTACCGTCACTTCCGCCGCCAAGGCGGCATTGTTACGTGCCGCACACGCCGCAAAATGCACATGCGCAGCATGCCATTAACGGCCGGAAAGATCGCGGAATGCCGCCGGCAGGTTCGAGCTCTCTCAGACGGCCAAATAGAGGAAAGCCATTGTGGAGCATATAAAAGGGAAGGAGGAAGGAATCCTTAGTTACCCCCCCATCTGCCCTGAAGCCTGGAGGTTGGCTGAACATGTCTTCCGCAGCTGTCCCCGGCAGCCATGGGCCGTGGTGCACGCCACAAAGCAACGAGGCCCGGGAAGGAAAGAAAATATGACACAGAATGTATTAGTCAAATTTTTTTGCCAAAAATCGTATCACAGTAAAATCTAATTTTGAAACGTATCATAATTAATATGGACAACCTGGCTGAAACTACATGCAGCAAAAGACCGAAAAAAACATGTAATAGTAGGAATATATAAAAACATTTTTTTTAGAAATAAAGGACTATTAGGTCCCATATCAAAACTCATAGGCCCAGATTCACAGAGAGTGGGCGCACATTTAAGCCAGTGTAGCGCACACACAGTAGGCTACGCCGGCGCAGCGCGGAGAGGCAAACACTGCATTCAGCAAGCCATTGCTCACCAAGATGTGCCAGCGTAGTGTATTTTCGAAGGCGTAGGCCAGCGTAAGTGGAAGTGGGCGTGATCCATGCAAATAAGGGGTGACCACATGCAAATGATGGGCAGAGCACCAGACAAGTACGTATAACTAACTGTGCATTCGCGCTGCGCTTGCTCACAACCACGTCGGAACAACTGCCTAAGATACGCCGGATCACTGTGTATGCCATTAACGTAACATACACCCAGCCAGACACACGTCCAATGTAAAATACACCGGCTTGTGTTCCCTGGTGCAGACCTGAGCATGTCTGTTGCTGAGTTACACCTCCTTAAAGGGGAACAACTTTACGCCGGACGTACAAGTTACGCGCACCACGCGTAGCCTGCGTCGGGCGCAAGTCCGTTTGTGAATCGCCGTATTTACCTAATTTGCATGTTTAAATTGGCTAATCAATGGGAGCTGCACCATGCACCCAGCCTAAATGTACGCCCACCCTACGCCGGTGTAAGCAAGTTACATCTGCGAGGTGTAGTCTGGTTTTAGGCGTATTTCTCTGTTTGTGGGTCTGGCGCACAGATACGACGGCGCACATTTGCACTTACATCGGCATAACTTGTTATACGTCGGCGTAAGTGCTCTGTAAATCCGGGCCATTGTGTTTTGTCAATTGCAAAACATTTTGAGAAGGGAGCAAAAGAAGTGGATTTGTTGTGGCCTATATCAGCAATAGCTTGTGGCCCTGAAATCCACTTCTGCTCACACTGTAAGGAAAATCTATTCCAACGCACGCCACTGCCAGAAAATATGTCCAGTCAATGGCTATGAGAGGAAATTGTTGTTGTTGAAAGATTATATTTGTAGGGTTATAATACATTAAGGCCGCGTACACACGATTGGTCAAAACCGATGAAAACGTACTGAAGGACCGTTTCATCGGTCCAAACCAAACGTGTGTAGGCCCCATCGGTCAGTTATCCTTCGGTCAAAAAAAAGAGAACTTGCTTTAAAATTTGACCGATGGACGCCTGACCGATGGGTCAAAACCGATCGTTAGTATGCAAAAGCATAGGTTAAAAGGCGGCGCATGCTCAGAATCAAGTCGACACATGCTTGGAAGCATTAAACTTCATTTTTTTCAGCACGTCGTTGTGTTAAAACACGTAAACGTCACCGCGTCCTAACACGATAGTTTTTTTAACCGATGGTGTGTAGGCACATCAGATCATCAGTCAGCTTCATCGGTTAACTGATGAAAAAGGTCCTTCGGACCGTTCTCATCGGATGGACTGATCGTGTGTACGCGACCTAAGAGGAAAATTGCTGAACATAGGAAAACATAGCTCATGTTTTGACCCACAAGTATCAAGCATGGGGAACGGGTGTTTAACCACTTAAGGACCGCCTACTGCACATTTACGTCGGCAGAATGGCACGGCTGGGCACATCAACGTATATATACGTTGGTTTTAGTACCCAGCCGTGGGTCGTGGGCGCGCGCCCGCGACCCGGTCCGAAGCTCCAGGACCGGGACCGCGGGATTCGCGGATCCGATCGCCGCTGCAGTGCGGCGATCCGTCCCTGGAGCGGAAGAACGGGGAGAGCCGTGTGTACACACGGCTTCCCCGTGCTTCTCTGTGGCCGGAGCATCGATCGCGTCATCCCTGTAATAGGGGGACGCGATCGATGACGTCACACCTACAGCCACACCCCCCTTCAGTTGTAAACACACACATTAGGGCACACATTCCCTACAGCGCCACCTGTGGTTAACTCCCAAAGTGCAACTGTCATTTCCACAGTAAACAATGCAATTTAAATGCATTTTTTGCTGTGAAAATGACAATTGTCCCAAAAATGTGTCAAAATTGTCCGAAGTGTCCGCCATATTGTCGCAGTCACGAAAAAAATCGCTGATTGCCGCTATTAGTCGTAAAAAAAAAACAATTAATAAAAATGCAATAAAACTATCCCTTATTTTGTAAACGCTAAAAATTTTGCGAAAACCAACCGATAAACCCTTATTGCGATTTTTTTTACAAAAAATATGTAGAAGAATACGTATCGGTCTAAACTGAGGAAAAAAAATGTTTTTTTATGTATTTTTGGGGGATATTTATTATAGCAAAAAGTAAAAAATATTGCATTTTTTTTTAAATTGTCGCTCTATTTTTGTTTATAGCGCAAAAAATAAAAACCGCAGAGGTGATCAAATACCACCAAAAGAAAGCTCTATTTGTGGGAAAAAAAGGACGCAAATTTTGTTTGGGAGCCACGTCGCACGACCGCGCAATTGTCTGTTAAAGCGACGCAGTGCCGAATCGCAAAAACCCCTTGGGTCATTTGCCAGCGTATTGGTCCGGGTCTTAAGTGGTTAACCACTCAAATTTTTTTTAGCAATGGAACACGATACTAGCAGTGGGTGAGTGTGCTGCACACCCCAAATGGTTATGAAAAGGAAAGTTACACCAGGGGGCTTTGTATTGCAGCAAAAAATAATGCAATTATTAATGTATCAAAAACGTAATATTTATTTAAAAAAAATTCCTTCCCCCATTCCACGTGGGTCGTGGCCGGCACCCCAAACGGCCCACGTGGAAGGGGGCAGTATGGAAAACAGCCCGGCTGCAGGTGAACGGACAGTGCGGCGTTCCAGAAGGACAAAACCACGGACACTACCGTCACTTCCGCCGCCAAGGCGGCATTGTTGCGTGCCGCACACGCCGCAAAATGCACATGTGCAGCATGCCATTAACGGCCGGAAAGATCGCGGAATGCCGCCGGCAGGTTCGAGCTCTCTCAGACGGCCAAATAGAGGAAAGCCATTGTGGCGCATATAAAAGGGAAGGAGGAAGGAATCCTCAGTTACCCCCCCATCTGCCGTGAAGCCTGGAGGTTAGCTGAACATGTCTTCTGCAGCTGTCCCCGGCAGCCATGGGCCGTGGTGCACGCCACAAAGCAACAAGGCCCGGGAAGGAAAGAAAATATGACACAGAATGTATTAGTCAAGTTAGAATTTTTTTGCCAAAAATCGTATCACAGTAAAATCTAATTTTGAAACGTATCATAATTAATATGGACAACCTGGCTGAAACTACATGCAGCAAAAGACCGAAAAAAACATGTAATAGTAGGAATATATAAAAACATTTTTTATATATTACATCATGGGCCCCTGGGCAAAGTACTGCTCTGGGGCCCCTACAATGGAGACAGTGCAGGTAAACAGACATCAAGTAGGTAGGAGGCAGACAAGTGGAGATTCCACTCCAGCTCCTATCTCGCAGCCTTCGAGTCCCGAGCATTCAAGCTGCATGGAGCGGGGTCAGGACATCACTGGCACTCTGGCCCTGCCCCTCCTGGCTGGCTGTGAAATAATAGGTATCGTTCTGCACAGCATGGTGCGCCGCTGCCAGCCTGCTGCCCCTGTGTATCCATCACTTTCAGTGCCATCATGGGGCCCCCCATTTTGGGGAAGTGTGGACTCAAGGACCAGCTGCTTTGAGGAAAGTGCAGGGGCTCCCCATGCAGCTGGGGCCCCTGGGCAGTGCCCAGGTGTGCCCTCTCATTAAGACAGCCCTGAGTCATACACTCCACAAATCTGGCCTTTATGGAAGAGTGGCAAGAAGAAAGCCATAAGAAGTCCCGTTTGCTGTTTGCGAGAAGGTGCTCTTGTCAGATGAGACCAAAATTTTACTTTTCGGCCTAAAAGCAAAACGCTATGTGTGGTGGAAAACTAACACAGCATATCACCCTGAACACACCATCCCCACCGTGAAACAAAGTGGTGGAAGAATTATGTTGTGGGGATGCTTTTCTTCAGCAGGGACAGGGAAGCTGGCCAGAGTTGATGGGAAGATGGATGGAGCCAAATACAGGGCAATCTTAGAAGAAAATCTGTTATGCCGAGTACACACAATCGGAAATTTCGACAAGAACACCGTGGATTTTTTTCCGACAAAATTTTGTCTCAAACTTGTGTTGCATACACAAGGTCACACAAAATTTGACCGTCAAGAACGCAGTTACCTACAACACTACGACGAGCCAATGATTCAGAGAATGCGTGTTTTTTGTGCTTCTAAACTGCATACAGACCATCAGAATTTCTGACAAGAACTTTTCCCATCTGAAAAATTGAAAACCAGCTCTCAATTTTTGTTGCTGACGGTAATTCCGACAGAAAAAGTCTGATGGAGTCTACACACGGTCGGAATTTCAGATCAAAAGCTGACATCAAACTTTTCTTGTCAGAATTTCCGATCGTGTGTACGCACCATTAGAGTCTGCAAAAGACTTGAGACTGGGGAGGAGGTTCACCTTCCAGCAGGACATCGACCCTAAACATACATCCAGAGCTACAATGGAATGGTTTAGATAGATCAAAACATATTCATGTGTTAGAATGGCCTAATTAAAGTCCAGACCTAAATCCAATTGAGAATCTGTGGCAAGACTTGAATATTGCTGTTCGCAGATGCTCTCTATCCAATTTGACATAGCTTGAGCTATTTTGCAAAAAGAAGGGGGAAAATCCCCCCCCCCCCCCCCCCCAGATGTGCAAAGCTGGTAGAGACATCCTCAAAGGGTCACTAAAGGAAAAAAAACTTTTTGCTGAAATTACTGTTTACAGGGTATAGAGACATAAAAGTTAACTGATTCCTTTTCAAAATGATTAAAATCAGATAAAAATCAATCATATATTGTGCCTGCAGGTTAGTTTCACTTTTGAACTGGCTTCATGTTTCTGCAAAGTAGAAATAGACACACAGAACAAAAACAAACAAATCCAGGGCAGTGTTTTGTTTTTAAAACGAATCTGATTGGTTCTGGGAAGTTTTAGACACACAGTAATGACAGCTTAAACCATCGTAAGAAAGCTCCCAGCACTGTGGTTATAAGGAAACAGACAAGCAGGAAGTGTGGAGAACAGAGCAGGATTACAGCAACTTCAAAGCAAAAATTAACAATAAGGACATGAAACCAGTACTGCAGTAAGATAAAGGAAGCTATTTAGCTAAAAAAAAAAATTCCTTTAGTGATCCTTCAAAAAGACTTGCAACGAAGAGTGGTTCTACAAAGTATTGGGGGGCTGAATACAAATGCACACCACACTTTTCAGATATTTATTTGTAAAATCTTATAAAAAACATTTATCATTTTCCTTCCACTTCACAATTATGTGCCACTTTGTGTTGGTCTATCACATAAATTCCCAATAAAATACATTTTCGTTTTTTGGTTGTAAAATGACAAAATGTGGAGAATTTCAAGGGGTATAAATACTTTTTCAAGGTACTGTATCTTTCCTTACAGTCAGCAACTATCCTTGCTTGATGCTTTCCTAGTTATCTACATAGACTGTTTCTTTCCATTAAACTATACCCATATGTCCCTGCCTGTGTCAGTGCTGCGCCATCTCATTTCCCACTGGCACTGCCGCTCCTCTTAGTGAAAGGAGTGGGCATAGACAAGCTAGCCTTTTCTAAGCAGACTGTTGATTGATCCTTTTTAGAAATACAGTAGACTTGGCTCATTATCTCTGTGACAAATGTGCCAGCACTGGTGAAGCATCAATCATTGTGGACTGCATGCAGGGGATCATGTTAGCCATGTCCTCCGCTTTCCACTATGCAGATGTCTGTGACCAATTACTCATTATCTGCTTACTCTCGGTTTGGAAAAGCCTTCTTTCCACTTGTTAATGGCAGCTTTGAGATTCGGCCACAGTGATACATGGTTGCTTTCTTCCTGTGCTTCCCACTCGCTTCCTTCACTGCTGGCAATGGATAATAAGCGCTTTTCACATGTCTTTTTGACATGCCTGTTAATTCTGTGTTAAATTGGCTCACGATGCCGGTTTGGGTTTATGAGTCATTAGACGCTCGTGTGAAATCACTGTGTGTGCAAAAGGCAATATATCATTGCAATGTGTTTTATTTTCCAGATCAATATTTCAAATCTAAGAACGGAGGATGAGGAAAAGGAGGAGATCCCAGAGAAGGAAAGCTACACTTGTGCTGTGTGCTTAGATGTGTATTTCAACCCTTACATGTGCTATCCGTGCCGCCATGTCTTTTGCGAGCCGTGTTTACGCACACTGGCAAGAGACAGTCCATCAAGAACACCCTGTCCACTTTGCAGGACAATCATTGCAGTAGTACACTTTCAGACAGGTAAACAATTTTAAAGGGGACCTTCCACTTTTGAAATGACTTATTTATGGATCCGCTTGATGGGGCTAAGAAGGTTTTGTGCTTGACCTATTTGAGGAACATATTTTTTTCTTTAAAAGCTATTGGCCTAATTCTTAACAGATTTCCATTCTATAAAGCCCATCCAAAGCCAAATCTTGCTTTTGATAGAGCAGGTAGGGTTAACATTTTTATTGTTGCCTTTGCCCCTTCAGGGAAGATTTCCCCTCACTTCCTGTCAGGACACAATGTAATGGGAAGTCTCTACAATAAGGACTCAATTTCAAAGCCATTTTTTGTAGGATAGGGAAGCGATATAACTGCTGAAATATATTTATTGGTGTGTCTTTCTTTTTTGGCTATAAATGTCCTCTCTACCCTTTCATTACAAAAAGTTATATGTAAATATAACAAATATTTTTTATTCAAAAAACATATAAATATGACATACGAATATGGATACAATTAAAACTATCAATGAATGATACATTTTCCTGAACCAGACGCGTTTCGGAAAAATCCTTTCCTTCATCAGTGTTTTTACAGAAAAAGTTTTGCATTCTGCTCATTGACAATGTATCTCTCATTGACAGTTTTAATTGTATCCATATTTGTATGTCATATTTATATGTTTTTTGAATAAAAATGATTTGTTATATTTACATATATCCTTTACTTGTTGTGGTAGTGCTTCAAAAGTCCCACCTTAAGGGTTCCCCCCTTTTTGTATTGACAATTCATTGGGATGTGGCACACCTATATTAGTTTTCTCTATCAGATCACCAACAAGTCACCAACAAGAAAAAAAATCCTCATAATTCCAGATATTCCCATGTTGACATAAAGTATGAAAATGTATGGTTGTACAACCCGGCAAACAGATGGATTTGACGTGTTGTATTACTACATATACTCTATATTCTACATACTACTCCATGAGATCATCCTGTGGCAGTACGAAGTTTGGGAAATCTGAAATTCTGGGCAGCATCTCATACATCAAGCACTGCACCACCTAACATTGCACCACCTTTTGAGGTGATACATCTGCGTGAATAAATAGCATCTGTCTTTCAAATTTTTATTTTATTTATGTCATGGATAGAACTAGTAATAGTTACTGGCATTCAACTGGACTTGTTTAGTAATATTGAAGAAGTTTCATTGCTTATCCAAGTGGCTTTTTGAGTGTCGGAAATATACCCCAGCATTTATACTCACATTGGCAGATCAGTCCCCTCAATTCACCATGTTGTCATAAAATGTGTCCAGGGAGATGATGTTCTGAAGCCATGCTAATATAAATTCTGGGTATGTTCCCAACATTGCTTTCAACTGAGTAAGCCACTTGAGTGAGTGGTGAATCGTCTTCAGCAATACGTAACAAGTCTGGTTAAAGTGGTTGGAAAGGCACAAGGTTTTTTACCTTCATGCATTCAATGCATGAAGGTACAAAATTATCTGTGTGCAGCAGCCCCCCCCCCTAATACGTACCTGAGCCCCCTCTTGATCCAGCAATGTCCACAAGAGCCTTGCCTCTCCAGGGACTCTCACTCCTGACTGGCTTTTGGCAGGAACCATTGGCTTCTGCTGCTGTTAATCACAACCAGCGAGCCAATCAGAAGACAGAGGGGGTGGGGCTAAGCCTCGGCTCCATGTGTGAAAGGACACACAGCTGTGGCTTGAGAGCTTACCTGCTTGTTTGCCCCTACAGCAAATGGCACCTGGCAAAAGGGAGGGGCCAGGTGCGCCGGCGTGGAACCCGAGAAGAGGTGGATCTGGTTTGCTCTATACAAAACCATTGCACAGAGCAGGTAGGTATAGCATGCTTGTTATTTTAGAAAAAAAAAAAACACAATACTTTAATATTACTTTAATTATGACTATTACATGTGAACAACATCACAGTGTACCCACCATTACTTGCTGGATGCATTGCTTGAAAGCAGGAAGTAAGGGTCTGGAGGAGGACTAAAGGAGGACTGGGGCTCTTCTGCAGCTGCAGGAGAGGTGCGAGGGCCACATGAAATGCCCTACAGGGCTGGATTCTGCCCGCGGGCTTATGTTTGACACCTGTGTCCTCTAGACTTCAAAGCTCTAGCCTTCAGTCCCAAATTACCAGGGCTAAATGGTGAGGTGCTCATGCCACTTTATAATTTTGACATGGCAAAGGTTTCCTTACTGCTGGTTAGTAAGTATAAATGCTTAAATATTTCAGTATGATGGCCACATTATCTGATTTACAAATATTTGCTGGCAGAAAAGAAAATCAGTTTTATAAATGAATGAATAAAATAGAAATGAATGAATAAACATGCTCCAAGAAATAACGTATTATCAGAAGCCCCCTTGACTTCAGAACCCTTTCTATCACATCAGTTTCCCCCTTTCATTCAGAAGCCCTCCGTCACTTTAGAGTCCATCTTACATTAGGGTCCCTATTAGAGTGAGTTCCCCTATATATCAGGGTACTGATCAGAAGCAGAGATCAGCTAATCCGAATTTGAATCAGTCTGTACATTGAGTCTAAAGCCGCGTACACACGATAGGTCAAACCGATGAGAACGGTCTGAAGGACCATTGTCATAGGTTAACCGATGAAGCTGACTGATGGTCTGATGTGCCTACACACCATCAGTTAAGAAAACGATCATATCAGAACGCGGTGACGTAAAACACAACGACATGCTGAAAAAAATAAAGTTCAATGCTTCCAAGCATGCGTGGGTTTTTACTAAATATCGGTTTTGACCTATCGGTTAGGCGTCCATAGGTTAAATTTTAAAGCAAGTTCTCTTTTTTTTTGACCGAAGGATAACTGACCGATGGGGCCCACACACGATCGGTTTGGACCGATGAAACGGACCTTCAGTCCGTTTTCACAGAGAGCTAATTGCTTTAGTACCTACTGCAGAAGTGATTACAATCTAAAATTCCAGTAAACTTAACAGGATGTTTCAGGGTTGTGATAAAAAAAACTTGAAAAACCCAGAGGAGGTCCATGTACTGTGCTTACAGGAAATTAAAAGCTTATGTAGATAGTATCTCTGATGGGCAATAAGCCCTGAACCCCAGTGTTGTAAGATACACATGCCAATCCCTAAGGCGCCATTGAACCCCGGTCAATGCTGACAGTGCCATTGAGAGATGTTGTCCCTGCTCAAGCAGATTTCCTAAGCAACATCAGTGTTCAATAAGGGGCTATGGAGCCAATAACCCTTTCACATAACTAAACAGAGATATATAAAATTACTTTGTGAGTTCTAAATGTAGACTTTTTGCGATTTCGGGTCGTGCTTTAGAGCCCTTTCACACGGGGCGGATCAGTAATGATCCGCCTCCGTGTGTCCGTAAGCTCAGCGGGGATCGCTCCGTAGATCGCCGCTGAGCTGGCTGATGACAGGGCGGTCTCTGCACACTGTGCAGGGACCGTCCTGTTTTTCTCCACTCTCCCCTATGGGGGGATCGGGTAAACACGGACCGTGTGTCCATGTTGATCCGATCCACAGACGGAAGAGAAAATAGGAAATGTTTCCGTCTGCAAAATCAGATCTTTGCGGAGGCGGCTGATTACGGGTGTCAGCAGATGTTTATCCGCTGACACCCGCAATCACTTAGGGACCAATGTATGTCTCTTTTTCATCCGCAAACGAATGGATGAAAAAGCGGACATAAGGTCTGCACGTCTGAAAGGGCCCTTACATTGACATCTGTGCAGAAACCTGCACAGATGTATCTGAAATTGCGTCCGAAATCAGGACTGACAAGCGGGAGTGAAATTGTGCAAGTTCAGCTGAACTCGCACGGCTTCATTCCCGCAACTAAGTGTGAACCTGGGCTGAGTAGAATAATCTGTCCTCTGCCAGCATGCTGCAGAGCAGAATTCTAGCTCTCTGTGAGGGAGCAGTGATCTGTCTGATATTGCTAAGTCAGAGTGAGAGCTCTCTAATTAGGGGGGCTTGAGTTTTGCTAATTGCAAAGTTACAGGTCTGACTCAGCAGGGGGCCGGTCAGACTTCTGCAGAGAGACCACTGCTTCTCTTTTGAAATCACTGGCAGGAGACAGGCTTTTCTACTTGGACTGTGGTCACTTTAAAAAGAAAACAACCTGTAACACCTTTTGTTTTGAATCACAGGGAGTGTGCCATTTGTCAAAAGTCACACAATCGGTTTTCCCTTCGGAAAAAAAAGCAATGGTTTTCCCGACGGTATCCCTCTCAAGCCTGCCTTGCATACACACAGTCACACAAAAGTCCGGTGAACTTTTGACTGCCAAGAACACGGTGACGTAAAAGACTACGACGAGGCGACAAAATTAAGTTCTATGCTTCTGAGCATGCGTCCAATTGTTTCCGAGCATGCATGTGTTTTTTTTAAATTTGATGGAGGGTCTTAGTGTAAGGTAACTTGTCACACAAGTTAAATATCACTCTTGCTGTTATAATTTGAAATGCTGAATCATCATACTGTGCAAATATATAATGTATGTGTTCAATTTGGGTTGATTTTATTGCGGTATTAGTTGTGAGCGTGACTTGCTTTTCTATTTGTCAAATTACAGACCTCAGCAAATCATCTGCGGCTCTTTTTCCAAATGAATATCTGAAAAGGAAGCAGAGTTTCCAGAGAGCAAGTTGTGCAAAATGGCCATTACCTAGCTGCAATCGACTCTTCAGAGTGTTCGGAGGTAAGAGTGTAATGCGTCCATTCAGATGGACTTTTTTATGGTTTAGTGCACTCAGCACAAAGAATTTGGCACTTCATACGATAAGCAAAAGCCAAATCATTGTTTTAATTCATAGTTAAAAAACCACCATGCGCAAACCATCAGCTTTTCATAAACCAATTTATGTAAAAGGGTTTTGATCATCTGTTGGAATAGAAAACCTTAATTACGATAAAAAATAAATTAAATATATTCTTCCTTCAGAAGAGATGGGATTTGATTACCTTGTAAAAAATAGACAAATGGTCCATATACTTCACTTGGTAAAAAAGGTGTTCCCTTTAGCCACTTCAGCCTCGGAAGGATTTACCCCTTTCCTGACCAGGCCATTTTTTGCGATACAGCACTGCATCGCTTTAACTGACAATTGCGTAGTTGTGCAACGATGTACCCAGACACAATGTATCTCCTTTTTTTCCCCACAAAGATAACTTTCTTTTGGTGGTATTTGATCACCTCTGCAGTTTTCAGTTTTTGTATTCTGCCGATATGTATTCTTCTACATATTTTTGGTTTAAAAAATCGCAATAAGTGTAGATTGATTTGCGGAAAAGTTATAGTGTCTACAAAATAGGGAATATATTTATAGCATTTTTATTTTTATTTTTAATTAGTAATGGCAGTGACCTGTGATTTTTATCGTGCCTGCGACATTGCGGCATACAGATCGGACACTTTTGACACTATTTTGGGACCATTGACATTTATACAGCGATCAGAGCTAAAAATAGCCACTGATTACTGTAAAAATGTCACTAGCAGGGAAGGAGTTAAACACTTGGGGTGATCAAGGGGTTAAGTGTGTTCCCCCAGCGTGTTCTAACTGTAGGGGGGATGGGCTACCACTGACATGACAGAGATCACTGTTCCCGTCAGGAAACAGAAGATCCTGTCATGTCATTAGGCAAAACAGTGAAATGCCTTGTTTACATCGTTCTGCCTCTCCTCACCAAGATTGCAGGCCACTGGTGGACTTTAAGTCCGCAGGCCACCGGCAGTGGGCATTCATGTGCGCGCTATCCTGCTCTTGCGGTCTGACGTACAGGTTCGTAAGTTTGTGCAGGAATGACGAATATCGGCGTGAGCCTGTTGGCAAGTGGTTAAAGGAGCACTCTAAACCTGGAGGAAAAAATGTTTACCCTGTGCACAAAGAAAGAGTTCCAAACAGTAAAAGCTGTGAAAGTATCTAGTCCTAGCCAACTCTAAATTGGTTCAAAAAAGGCCTTGATGTCTTTCTATATGCAGAAAATTTCATTGACAGCTAATATACAGTATATAAGAAGTACCAATGTAGATTGTTGATTCAGGAAGAATCTCTTTCCTTTTGGAGCAAACTGGACCATGCTTTTTTATGTTGAAAAAATAAGTTCTTCTAAAACTGGTTGCACAAACAAAGGTACCAAAACATTGCATGATACAGTAGAGTAAGATGTGACATGCATCAGTACAATAGAACACAGCAATGCGGGGAAATACATGATCATAAAAATAATACTGTAGTTGTCCAAAAATTATAGACCAATACAATTTAGCAGAACACATGTTGAATGCGTAGCACTTGGTGTATAGGGTCACAAAGACAGAAAGGAGTGCAGTAATAAGATACTAAGGTGACAGCGGGTGGGAGGTCATATCAGCAGTTCACCATAAGACACAGCTATGACTAGGTTAGAAATAAACGTGCAGAAAACAACACCTACAGAGGTGGCCCGAGTATTCCAACCATAGATCCCAGATTTTACTATACTTAGGGGGACAGCCTCTCTGTGTATATGTTAATTTTTTTGTAGGGGAGAGAAGAATTGATATGCACAATCCAGAATTAGAGTGTTGGGGGGAAGTGCCTGCATCCAATTAAAAACTATCACTTTTCTGGCACTGTAAAGTGTTTCTGTGGGTCAGGTAGTCCCTATGTAGTATATACAGCTGTGTTAAACAATCCAAAACCCTAGGAGAGACCAATTTACAACTATCTAGTATTTCCTACTTTTGCGTGTCGTCCAGGCCTCCTATGTCCACCTCCAAGCGGGTCTTAATTTTATCAGCTATGTTAGTGGTGGAGTGTGAGTAGTATATTGTAAAAAGTAGAGCCATATGTTAGTGGTGGAGTGTGAGTAGTATATTGTAAAAAGTAGAGCCATGGATCACCTCAAAAAGGGGAGTTGTTGGCAGCACTGGGTATGCCTTTGAGAACTGAGTATGCAAGGCATGCAGAAGCTGAAGGTATTGAAAGGACATTATAAGGGAGGGATAGCTAATCTTTAAGTGTTTGAAAATGTTTAGGGCCATCATTAGATATTACATAATTTAGATAGATGATACCCCCTGGAGGGCCAGAGGGCTGGGTTTGGCAGAGAGAACTTTGAGTAAATGATTGTGGATCTAGAGAGTTATGTGGAAGTAGAATGTGTGAGTACTCAGTTTAGTCATAGCCAGTTCTTAGATATGTAGGTAGTAAGTCAAGCTCATCTAGTCATGAGGTGCAGCCAAGCCCCGTGTCCCGCACATGATGGTCTGCAAGGGGGTGAAAACAGGGTGGGTAGACAACCTGCAGACTAGGGTTTGGTATCATACCATATCTAGTTTGTCAAAATGGTAAAAATGGGAAAGCTGGGCTGCCAGGTAGTAACTATTGAAACCAGGCAAGGCTGCTTCCCAAGGGTCACTTGGTTTTTCAAGGTCTGCCAGGGTAGCTTTTGCTGCTGCCCCACACAAAGGTGTTTAATATGGAGTCAATGATTTTAAAGATTTTCAATGGTAGATACACCAGGGAATGCCATAAGATAAATATCACATATATACATAAACTTTGTTAATAAATCAACTGAAAATATATATAATCAGTGGCTGCTTACCTCACGTTATGACCCATTTCACCAGTGAGTCATGACAAGTTCCCTCTTAAGGGATATATAATCAAAGCCACATAGCGTTTTATCCTTCTGTTTTCCTTGAATCGGCTCCCCACATTATAGGTGGACTCAAGGGATGATGGTATATGAAACAAAATATACAATATCTAGTGCTTTCTGTATGGTAAAAATTAATTCTCATTAAAAACATGTAATTACACTTACAAAAATGGCACTTGAGCCATGCCAGCTGAATAAGGCTCGTAAAGTTTTATCGGCTTACTGCCGTGTAGCTAAGGATGGCTGCGGGATGACGTAGGAGATCTGGGAGCGATGCACCAGAGCCCTCCAAATGCAAGCATATCATCGGCATAGAGGCCGATAGTTAAAGTCCACGTATAGGAGATTAGATCTAATGGAAATTGTTAATGGCTCCGTCGCTAAATCGTAGAGAAGAGGGGCGAGCGGCAACCCTGGCAGGTGCCCCAGTGTTCTGGGGTCAGACACCCAGCTGTTCACAGATACCCATGCTACCAGTGTTTGATATAACAGTTGCATCCACTTAATGAATTTGGGACCAAATCCCCAAAATTTTAGACATTCCCAAGGGTAACTCCATGCAACCAAATGGAACGCTTTTGGCTGCATCCAATGCCATCACCACGCTAGTACCAACATGGTTATGACAGGCCTGGAGATTCATGAATTATCACTGTATGTTGATTGCCATGTATGTGGCATAAAATAAAGGGGCAACCCATCGGAGCTAGGGGATTTGGCTCATTTGGATTGGACTATGCAGTATGAGGTTTTTTTGCTTTCCTCTTGATTAGCTGTGGGTTTAGGGTTCTGTGGTTGCAGGTTTTCATTTATTTTTGTTTTTTGATTAAACTTTCTGTCTGATCCCCACCTGTTAAAAAAATTATATCCTTTTCCACACCTACTGTAAATAGCTTAAAGGGGTTGTTTGGCTTATTTTTTTTTTTTAAATAACAAACATGTTATACTTACCTCCACTGTGTAGTTCGTTTTGTACAGAGTGGCCTCGACCCTGGTCTTCTGGGGTCCTTAGGTGGCTGTCTTGGCTCCTCCCCGCAAGCGCAAACCCCCTTTATGGGAAGCTTTCTACCAAGTGGGTTAGCTTGCGGGCGCACTCCCGTGGAAGCCGTCGACTGTATCACTCGGCCCGGCCCCCCGGAGTGCCGTGTCATTGGCTGCGCTGCTATCGATCTCCAATGACGAGCCACCTCAAGCATGGGGAAACCATCATGGGAACGAGCCCACAGAGTTTCATGGCTTAGGTAAGTAAAACGGGGGGCTGGGGGGCTTGAGAGTGCAAGGTGAAAAAACGCAAAGCTTTACAACCCCTTTAAGATGAAAGATGCATACAGGGTCAGAGCAATGATTTATCCATTCTTTTATCTGTGATTACTTTCTTAGAACAGAACCTAAAACCAGGCTGCTTTTGCTGTGATTTCTCTTTTGATCCTTTGCCATGTAACAGTTTATATGTAAACAACGATTGTATGCAAACACGTATTAAAAAAGGAAATATAACTACATGTTTCACTTACAGTACATTATGTTGTAGAATACAGCAAGATGAGTGAGACTGTTCATTAATGTGAATCAACAATTAATTTGAATAAAATAAACATGAAAACATTTTTATTTATTTTTTCCAGCTAGCCAAGTAATAGGATAGGTAGATGAATATTTACGGTTTGTCTTGTTTATTTTTATGAATTTGTTCATCAATTTTCAATAAAATTCTGAATAATGAGAGATTCACCAATACTGTATACCCATTGTTAAAGCTAAAGCTATACAGTTAAAATACATATATGGGAGCTGTTTTACCTTTAAAAGATTTGACATTCTTTTTATCCATTTTTGAGGCTTACACAGCCGTGTAAAGCCCTGTACACACGATCGGTTCGTCTGATGAAAACAAAAAAAAATCGAACATGCTGCATTTTTTAACATCGTTTTAAACTATGTCATTTTTCGGGTTGTAAAAAATGATCGTGTGTGGGCTAAAACGACATAAAAAACCTGCGCATGCTCAGAAGCAAGTTAAGAGACGGGAGCGCTCGTTCTGGTAAAACTACCGTTTGTAATGGAGTAAGCACATTCATCACGCTGTAACACAGAAAAACGCGAATCGTCTTTTACTAACACGGAATCAGCTAAAGCAGCCCAAAGGCGAATGGAACTTCCCCTTTATAGTGACATCATATGTGTTGTACGTCACCGCGCTTTGCTAGATCATTTTTTTTAAAACGATGGTGTGTAGGCAACGTCGTTTTAATGATGAAGTTGGGAAAACGTTGTTTTTTTCGATATGCTGAAAAATGTTATTTTTATACCGAAAAATGATAGTGTGTACGCGGCATTATGGTTAAAAAAAAAAAATATTAAAAAAAACGATTGTCTGTGGGGAAATCCATCTGTCAAAAATTCACGCATGCTCAGAATCAAGTCGACGCATGCTTGGAAGCATTGAAATTCATTTTTCTCAGCACGTCGTAGTGTTGTACGTCACCGCTTTGGACGTGATCGGATTTTTAACCGATAGTGTGTAGGCAAGAATGATGAAAGTCTGCTTCATCGGATATCTGATTATAAAAATACATCGGATTAGATTCCATCAGATATCCGATTGTGTGTATAGTGCTTTAGACAACAGAGCCAACTTGGTGACCTAATGTTCCTCTGCTGTCAGCATATCACTTGTTAGCTCTTGTGCACTGGATCTGATTGGCTCCTTGTAATGCACCAGCCTCTCCCAGTCTGACCTCTATTGTATAGGGCATTACAAGAAAGGCTTCCCGAATCATATTTATGTGCTTATACTACTTGTATTTAAAATATATGGATTTTAAGTGATTGTAAAGGATCACCTTGTAAAACAATCCATTCAGTTTAAAATAGAGATTAAAGGCAATACATTTTGGTATAGATATAAAAATACATTATAAATGGCCTTTTTCTAAGTGATCCCATTCCCTCTGTTCTTAGCTGCATAAGACCTGGGGGAGGAAAAGCAGCAACACACTGAGCTTCCCAGTGAATGGCTGTGTAGGTGTTGTGTCAGGACAAGTCTGATCATTGGAGGAGAGTACACTGAGTTTCCAGCATAGCTCGAGAACTGACCACGGTGTGCTCTTATGATTAGTGTTGTCAGTATTTAATAGGAAAGCAGAGGGACTGGCAGAAACACCAGGGATTTTACATAAAAGAAACAATACAAAGAGAACAGGATACTTTCTTATACAAGTACATGATACAGCAGGCACATATCAGGAATATGAAGTGTTGGGGTAACAAACGCTTTAATCTGCTTTTTTTTAATAATAATTACACAACTGTATTGTTTTCTTTATATCTGCCTGTTGTTTATTTTTAAATGCTGTGCAATGCCTTGTGGTGCCTTTTTGGGACAACCTTCATTGCAAATATAATATTATTTCTGAACAAATAAAAAAATGTAAACAAAAAAAAGACTAAAAACTGAACTCCAGGAATTATATTTTTGCATACTTATGTTGGGCCAGATACCATGACATCACACCCCTCCTCTCCACCTCGTCCAGTCAGTGAACACATTGCATTCCTTGAAAAAAGTACAAGGCGTTTTATGTATGGTGAAGGTGTTGATCATGTGGCCCTCTGTGGTCAGTGTGCAGAAGGGAAGCCACACGCATGGAACCCAGAAGCTCACTATATGTAGCGAAGGCTACTACAGTGATTTACAGCATCACCAGTGGCCCCTGATATCACATATGCATACTTATATTGAACCAAGTTGGCCCAATCTAAGTTTATAAAAAATATCTTTCCTGGAGTTCAACTTTTAAACTAGAATGTATTACCTTTAATTCTAGGCCAGGCAGCAGGTAAAGCACATGCATGTGTATAAAGAAAGAAGAAATGGCGGCACTTCCAAGATAAAAGTCCAAGTCTTTATTGAAGATTCTGTGATGGATTCCGGACACCCTGACTGGGTATCTCCGCCAAGAAGCTGCTTCCCAAAGCTTTGGAACACAAGACCACCAAATCTGGCTATAGTTATCCCAAGAACTAGGCAACACCAGTTTTAGAGTAAACCAGAATAAGAACTGTTTATTTGAACAAGAATACAGGCTTTTAAACACTTGAGAAGGAGGTTACTCACCACATTAGCAATGACCCAAATATTTACCCAAAACATCACACAATGATTTAGCTAACGAGGTACAGCTTACTCATGGCTAATCCCATCACAGAGTATCCTTAAAGTGGATGTAAACCCCCAAAAAAATATGTCACAATGTAGAGAATAAGATTTCCTATCATCTGTACCACACAGAGTTAATCCAGATCTGAGAAATCCTCTTTTATGTTCAGTGAAAATGAACAGCCTTCCAGATAAAACACTGCCTAAATAAAAAGTCAGTTTTCTCTCTTCTTGCTTTGAGTGAGAGGTTATTTACATATCTAGCTAGGACATGTTTATCATATGTTATGTTTTGTTTATCATAACATGAGGTGATATAACATCATAACACATTCTAGTAATATACAATGAACTTTGGATCACCTCTTGTTATGATAAACATGTCCAAGCTAGATATGTTAATAACCTGTTACTGAAAGCAATAACAGAGAAACGGACTTTATAATTTGGCAAGTTTTTATCTGGAATTCTGTTAATTTGCACTGAATTTTAAAAGAGGATTACTCAGCGCTGGATTAACTCTGTGTGGCAAGACTGGGCAGAGATGATAGGAAATCTTATACTCTACATTGTGACATAAAAATAAAAAAAACCTAGATGACTGCACAATACACATTATCATAAGTATAAACACAGAACTCCTTCAGACATTAGCAGACCTACTTACAATAAACATGTTATGGCAGGGGGCCCCAGACAGGTGGCTTGCTGATGACATCCTACACTGGCAGAGACCATCATGACCTTTTTAATACTGTCCTTTTGCATTACATAACAGAACATTTTTCTAAATGCTTGTAGTTCCCTCGAATGGCAGGGCCCATAGTCCGTAGGCAAGAGACTAGCATTCAGTCCCCTTGAAAAGCCTCTGTCCCGGGTGAGTCTATCACAGATCCATTAAAAATAGGTACAGGACATCTACGTACAGCTCTAGGCAAGTCAGCAAATGTGTTTCACTCTCCAGTGTTTAATCATTGCGTAAAGCATATGCCTGAGCACCCCCATACTCAGAAGTAACACTCTAAATGTGGGCAGTGCCTAGTTGTACGTGTAAAAAGAAATACTGTGGAAGTGTTTGCTTTGATATGAAAATGGTTGGGTTGTTTATCAAAGCTCTTGACTGCAAACATTTTATATGTTACTGATTACCAATAAATTAATGTATTAAAGGGGTTGTAAACCCTCATGTTTTTTCACCTTAATGCATTCTGTACATTAAGGTAAAAAACCTTCTGTAGTGCTGCAGCCCCCCCCCCCCCTCGTTTTACTTACCTGAACGCTGCCTTCCTCTGGCAGGTACGAGCACACCAACGCTAGCTGGTGTCTTGTGTCCTGATTGGATAGATTAATAGCAGTGCAGCCATTGGCTCCCGCTGTTGACAATCCAATGACACGGGTGCTGGGAGGTGGGGCTGAGTCCTGCTTTGTGTGTGAATACATGCAAAAGCAGGACTCGGGAGCGTGCCCACACGGGTGTCCACCAAGGAGAGCGCTTCTCCAACATGGACACCCGATGCGGAGAGAAACTACCAGCGCTGCGGGGTGACCCCAGAAGAGGTAGATCGGGGCCACTCTATGCACAGTGGAGGTAAGTATACCATGTTTGTTATTTTTTTTTAAAAACAAGGGTTTACAACCCCATTAACTGGTGCATTCTATAGGTGTTTGCATGTTTCTTCTTATGTGGTGTTTTTGTAATCGTTTGTGACTTTGTTGTTGTGGTCTCTGTTTATAGACTAGGAGAACAAGGTTAAAACTCTGACTTATTCGTGTTTAACTTCTGTGATCTATGTAACTCTGCTTCAATGTGTCACATACTTAATTACTGTCTTTGTGTTAGATTTCAGAAGACACATGGACCGTATAGGAAGAAGGCAGTTTCCACATGCTGGTTACAGATTTGACTTTGAAGATGAAAGCCATGGATGGAGATTCAACCTTGACATGATTATGATATATTTTTACTCTATGAACTGGGTCATTGGATTTATTGTATTCTGTCTTCTCATTTATTACTTCTTTCTCTCAGTGTAACAAAAATATATATTGATCATAAATAACACAGCAGTTGTTAAACACCATGTTCATTTAATAAACTTCTATTTTGAAGTGTGTTGCAATGGGAGAGTATGTTTATAATATAAGCCACTATATAACCAGAGAGTTGTCAGTCAGCCTGTTTAGAAATCATTTTGTGTTATCACTCCCTAACATAACTAAGCTGCATACAGTGCATCCGGAAAGTATTCAAAGCGCTTCACTTTTTTCACATTTTGTTATGTTACAGCCTTATTCCAAAATGAATTCAATTCATTATTTTCCTCACAATTCTTCAAACAATACCCCATAATGACAATGTGAAAATGGTTTGTTTGAAATCTTTGCAAATTTATTAAAAATGAAATCACAAAAATGTACATAAATATTTACAGCCTTTGCTCAATACTTTGTTGAAGCATCTTTGGCACCAATTACAGCCTCAGTTCTTTTGAGTATGATGCTACAAGCTTGGCACACCTATTTTTTGGCAGTTTCTCCCATTCTTTGCAGGACCTCTCAAGCTCCATCAGGTTGGATGGGGAGCGTCGGTGCAAAGCCATTTTCAGATCTCTCCAGAGATGTTCAATTGGGTTCAAATGTGGGCTCTGACTGTGTCACTCAAGGACATTCGTAGAGTTTTCCTATAGCCACTCCTGTGTGCTTAGGGTCGTTTTCCTGTTGGAAGATGAACTTTAGCCCTAGTCTGAGGTCCAGAGCGCTATTGAGCAGGTTTTAATCAAGGATGTCTCTGTACATTGCTGCATTCATCTTTCCCTCTATCTTGACAAGTCTCCCAGTTGATAAACATCCCCACATCATGATGCTGCCACCAACATGCTTCACTCTAGGGATGGTATTGGCCAGGTGATGAGCGGTGCCTGGTTTCCTCCAGACATGACACTTTCCATTCAGGCCAAAGAGTTCCATCTTTGTTTCATCAGAGTTTCCTTTAAGGCCCTATTCACCCCTGAAGCTCCAGAACACTCAACACCCAAAATCCTATGGTCTACTATTGTGCCTGTTTACACCTGAGCGTAGTATCGATTGAAGCTTGTAGCTTGTAAAAGTATGTAAGCTTTTTTTTGAGCTACAAACTTCAAGTGTTTTTTGGCGCAAATAGTCTTTATTAAGAGTGCCTGAAAAACGGGTGAACATGCACAGAGAAATTTTCCAAAAACACACACATTGTGCGTTTTTTTGCCTAGTAACTAGCTAAAAAAATGAATAAACAAAATACTTAAGTTTCACACATCCTCAAAAACGCCTGTACAAACACACCAAAAAGACTGCAAAATTATCATTGAAAACAATGCTCAGCTGAAGTGTCAATGCAGCCTAATGCCGCGTACACGCGATCGGAATTTCCGACAACAAATGTTCAATGTGAGTTTTTGGTCGCATATTCCGACCGCTTGTAGGCTCCATCGGACATTTGCTGTCGGCATTTCCGACAACAAATGTTTGAGAACTGGTTCTCAATTTTTCCGACAACAAAAGTTCTTGTCGGAAATTCCGATCGTGTATATCTAATTCCAACGCACAATAATTCTACACATGCTCGGAATCAATTTGACGCAAGAGAACAGAAAGGGGAAACCCTCAGTGCTGTCAGTGATCGTTTTTCGCAGACCCCGGCTTCCAAAAGGACGACAGTTCCCTGGCCAATGCAAGCATCTCTCTCCATCCATCAGGCCGCAAAGCCACAGCCTCAATTACTGGCTGGCGTGGCATCGTCCGCGCACCTACGGGGGGAATTCTAGTGGCCAATTCTAGCCCTGCCATACCGTACAGGACACAGAAATAGACTCATAGACTGTGAGTTATATACCACTACTTTCAGGTGATTGATCACTTGCAAAAATCTTCTCTGGATCTTCCCCCAGTACACCCATATAACCCCACCTATTCAATGAAAGTCCAGTTTTTTACCAGTGTCTTTAGATGATGGAAGCCTTCAACTCTTGGAAATTAATTTATTTTTTTTCATATCTTTCGACTGACACTTCTATCAAGGTTAGATTGCCTATGGCCTTAACGGCTCTATCAAATTTTTATTAACCTAATGTTCAACCTTACACATAATGTTCTTAATGTTCACCTGTTCAAAATGTGTGGCTTTTTCCCACTTTAGTACTGGAAGTTCTTCTTTGATTAATGACATAGTACACATAAAACTCTTAACTGTGCACTTTCAGACTCTATTTTCTGCCAGCAACGCAAGCTGATCATTTGCTATTCCACCTGCAACTGGATTTATCAGAGGCAGAGCCATTGGAATTCATTTAGTGCCTGGGTGGTAGCGATTCCCTCATATTCCACATGCTATACCATCTTAAACCATGTCAATCTAGTGGATACTCTGCAGGAGAAGACTCTCATTTGGCAATAAAGGATCACAGGCACTTGGGAGTGTGAACATAGGGAGCAGCAAGTTTACTGCAGACCGTAAGGAAACTCCAAGTTTCTCTCAAGTTGATAGTAGTTTCCCCATTCCAGAGCATGGTATTCCACCAACATATGTGATAGTGGATAGGGGTGCTAAAAATAGTGAGTGGGTTATGTGCTAAATACATAATATTGATAAACGGTGAATCCAACTGGACTAGAAACTTGAATGACCATATGTGTTCATAAGTGCAGTTGTGCAAAAATGTTATATATAACAATATCACAAATAATACATAAATATTAAAGCGGCAGTCATGTGACTGCAACAAATTCCATGTGCAAAGTCTATTGCAAAAAAAACCCATATATATACAGTCCCAGAAAAATATTTTAGGTAAAGTGCAACGTGTTCAATTATCTTCCAAATCCAAAGTGCAACAGGGAAGTGGTCCACCTTCACCAATAGGTCACCAAAGATAAAGATAGATGGCTCCTTACCAAAAGATGTTCACCCAATTAATTAAAATAAGGTCAATTGTAGCTTAAAAAGATAATATGGGTTGGCTGGATGTCATACAGGTTCCGATGTCAGCACCAATTAGCGTACCGAATCCCATGAGAAAGAGAGAAAGCCGCCACAGTGTAAAAAGGTTTATTTTAAAACATGGAACTAGAAGCACTAGAACTAGAAGTGCTTCCTGATGACGTTATAGACGAAACGTACGTCGAGGCGGTACCTGGGCACGCACAAGCCACGCACTTCCAGTTTCACTGGTTTCCAAGCTGCTAGCAGTGGAACGCACGCCAGCTTCCCAGGACACGACCAACTTTCTCCACAACTCCCTACAAGTGTACAGCCTCAGTGCCGGGATACGGGCACCATCAAAAGTAAGGGGCCACTCGGCACTGTGTTTCTAGTTACATGTTTTAAAATAAACCTTTTTACACTATGGCGGCTTTCTCATGGCATTCGGTACGCTAATTGGTGCTGACATCGGAACCTGTATGACATGCAGCCGACCCATATTATCTTTTTAAGCTACAATTGACCTTATTTTAATTAATTGGGTCAACATCTTTTGGTAAGGAGCCATCTATCTTTATCTTTGGTGACCTATTGGTGAAGGTGGACCACTTCCCTGTTGCACTTTGGATTTGGAAGATAATTAAACACGTTGCACTTTACCTAAAATATTTTTCTGGGACTGTATATATTTTTTTGCAATAGACTTTGCACATGGACTTTGTTGCAGTCACATGACTGCCCACTGTAATATTTATGTATTATTTTTGATATTGTTATATATAAAATGTTTGCACAACTGCACTTATGAACACATATGGTCATTCAAGTTTCTAGTCCAGTTGGATTCACCGTTTATCAATATTGTGTATTTAGCACATAACCCACTCACTATTTTTAGCGCCCCTATCCACTATCACACATTACCAAATTCAGATTTCTGTATTTTTTAGGGAGCAGCTTCACCAGATACCCCACATAAGTACATAGATTACTAAAAAAAAAATTGCCACCTTTTTATTCCACCAACATAACTCCAACTCCTCTGACTCAAGGTCCCATACAGGCACACAAAATGAGGTGTGTCTAAGGCAAATCTATTCCAGAGGCTATCGCCACTACTGGAATCAGTGGAGACAATCAGTCACAAGTCCTCTTTTACTTGTCCTTCCCCTGACTATCTTCACAGGCTAAAACCAGAATTGCCTGACACATTGTGTGTGGCAGAAATTAGGGGGGATGCAGACATTCTATCATAGGAATTTAGATATTCCTGGAAATTCTATATCTTGGAGTACAGGACACAGATCCCTCCCTCCCAGTGACTTATTATTGCTTGCTAACAAGACTGGAACCTCAAAGAGTGGGCAGGGTTATATAGGTGTACTAGTGGGCAGACCGAGCCAAGACCAATTACCAAGGGTGTCCAATCACCTGAAAGTAGTGACATATAACCCATAGTCTTGGAATCAATTGTTGTACTGTATTCCAAGATAGAAAATTTACAGGCACATCGCAATTCCTCTATTTGAATATAAGCATTGCGAGTATCTGAATTTGACCTGGTACTGACCTTTTAAATATCTGTACAGCAGGGCCTGAGTGTGAGAGGAAGAAGCATCACAAGAAACCAACCAGGTTGTGTTCTGGTGAGGAGCATGCAGAGTAGTCCATAGAGTAGGGAGAAAAGAGATGAGCGCATCACTGTCCTGGTTGTTCCTTCACTGTCCAGTCACAGGCAGGAAAACGATAGCAAAAAAAAATGTTTGGGCTTTGGATATTGATGGAAGGCAACATGAGTTATTATAATATTTCTGGAGGTTCTACATATCTGTTTCCTATTCCCAAAGATCCTTCAGGCTGATGCTTGCAGTTCCATGGTTTTAAAAAGTACAGAGGGATTTGGCCCTAAGCAGAATCTGCATAGCAAAGGGGCCTGGCTCATGTGTGTCTAGGACAATAAGATGAGAATCAGTGATTACCACTCTACAAGCAAACTTCAAAGAGACCCATGGCTCATGGAGATGATATGGGCAATACTGCCCCCAGAGGACAGTCAGTAATATAATCTGTTGAGGAAGACTGTCCTGTGAATACTCTGATTCGTCCAAAACCGAGTGGGGCTGGCAATGGGGGGGGGGGGGTGGCTGAGGTATGACTGAGGTTCTTTAAAAAGGGCTGGTGCAAACAGAGAGCTCTCTCTCCTTCACTGAAGGCCTTTGCCATGAGGCTCTCTCTCTCTTTCACAGCCAGCCTTTGCCTGAGCCTGTAGGCTCTGCCATCTTGAGACCTTGCTTTGTTGGCTAGCTTGGACCTAAACCATGCGACCCAGAGCTCTTTCTTTATAAAATCTGGAGACCAGCCAACTAATCTATTCTACAGGATGTGATAAGTATCTTTCATGTTTGATTGTTGTTATATGTTATAGATATCTACTGTTTAGTATATTCCTATGTTCGTGGGAAATAAATGTAACACTGTTTACTAAGCAGATGTGTCTGTCTTCATAGCTAACATTGTATCATTAAGCCTAGCATACTCTGATAGACTAGCTAATTATAGGGATATACAAATTAATATGCAATAGTTATATAGGTTACAGTAGCGTGTATAGTATTGCATAGTTTACTTCAGATATAATTTAGCGAACACCCTAAATTACAACATTTTAAAAGTTCGGCCTTCTCAAAGGTGATTATTCGTTTTTCACTGTGGCGCTGTCATTGATTGTCTGTTCCCTGATATAGGGAAAGGTGATCAATGATGTCACACGTTCAGCCCCGCCCCCCTACAGTTAGAAACACATATGAGGTCACACTTAACCCCTTCAGCACCCCCTAGTGGTTAACTCCCAAACTGCAATTGTCATTTTTACAGTAAACAATGCATTTTTATAGCATTTTTTGCTGTGAAAATGACAATGGTCCCAAAAATGTGTCAAAATTGTCCGATGTATCCGCCATAATACCGCAGTCACGAAAAAATCACTGATCGCCGCCATTAGTAGTAAAAAATAAAATATTAATAAAAATGCAATAAAACTATCCACTATTTTGTAAACGCTATAAATTTTGCGCAAACCAATCGATAAATGCATATTGCGATTTTTCTTACCAAAAATATGTACAAGAATATGTATCGGCCTAAACTGAGAAAAAAAAAAGTTTTCTTTAGGGTATTTATTATAGCAAAAAGTAAAAAATATTGTTTTTTTTTCAAAATTGTCGCTCTATTTTTGTTTAAAGCGCAAAAAATAAAAACCACAGAGGTGATCAAATACCACCAAAAGAAAGCTCTATTTGTGGGAAAAAATACGCCAATTTTGTTTGGGAGCCACATCGCACGACCGCGCAATTGTCAGTTAAAGCGACGCAATGCCGAATGACAAAAACTGACCAGGTCTTTTACCTGCGTAATGGTCCGGGTCTTAAGTGGTTAAAAAATAAAAAAGAACTGGGATAAATAAAGTGAAAGCAAAAGCAGAGTTGGTGCTCATAGTTACCAGTAGAGTTGGGGGGGCGAACGGTTCGGGCCAAGCAGAAGTTTGGTCAAACATCCAAATTTGCAGGACGTTTCAGCGAGTTTTCTCTGTTTGGGAGTTCAGGTGCGAACTGAGCAAGAGGGTGGTTTGGCCCATCTCTAGTTAGTTACCATTCAGATTCATTGTTTCATTGTCCCAGAAAATAAAAGATGAAAAAAGATTGGTCACCATTAGGGATGAGCTTCGTGCTCAAGTCGAACTCATGTTCGACTCGAACATCGTATGTTTGACCGTTTGTCGAAATACGAACATTACGGGCCGTTCGTGCCAAATTCGAGTGGTGTGTCATGGCCCATAATTCACTGTGGCATTGCAGTGCATTGCTGGCTGATGATTGGACAAGTATGCACTCTAACCTGCATGCCTGACCAATCACAGCTTGCCAAAAACGGAGAGCCATAATTGGCCAAAGCTCGGGTGGCTTTGGCCAATTATGGCTCAGGGGGTTTAGTACACGCCCCACACTATATAAGGCTGCCTGGAAGTCGGCCTTGTGTAGTGTGTTGCGGTGGTTTACAGAGAGAGAGACAGAGAGAGAGAGTGTAATTTTTTGGAGTTAGATAGAGAAGGCAGGCTAGTCAGTTAGAGTTACAGGGCCAGATTCAGGTAGATGAGAGTATCTTTCCTCTGGAGTAACGCTTCTCATTTACGTTACTCTGAAGACCCTTTCAGCGCAAGTCCTGTAATTCACATAGCAGTTGCGCGTAAACTTGCGCCAGAGTAACGATAATGCGCTGGCGTAACCCGACGCAAGTGGAAGTGGGTGTGATCATATGTAAATGATGGGCGGAGCCCGGCGCAGAGGCTTACGTTCAGCGCATCATCCACGGAGCATGCGCAGTGAGTGCGGCTCCACTCGCCCCCTTGTGCGCATGCTCACAACTTCCGTCGGCACCACTTCCTGGGAAACGTCAGCGCAATGCGTTCCGCTGGGCGCTTAAAAGCGCTGGCGGAAACGCCATTCCGGCGCAAAAGTAGTTCCGTTTCCCCCCACCCCAGGGAAGATACTTTTGTGCTGTGATGGCTGCTCCCGCTACCCCCAGAGAGAGGAGGAACCTCAACTTTAATACCCAGGAGGTCTCAGTGATTATCTCGGCTATGGAGACGGAGAATGAATTTCTCCATGGCAAAAAAAGCCGGAAGACCAGCCGGGAGAGGAAGCAGGGCATCCTGGAGTCCATTGCTGCCAGGGTCAATGTCCTGGGCTACTCCACCCGGACTGCTGGGGACATACAAAAGAAAATAAATGACCTGCGGCGCAAGGTGAGGGACAAGGTGGCCTCCATCAGGAGGTATGAGAGGGGCACAGGTGGTGGTCCCCCATGTCCTGTCACCCTGACCGCAGAGGAGGAGGTGGTTGCTCGCTGCCTGGAGAGGGAGCAGGTGGAGGGGGTCGCAGGCTATGACTCCGTGGAGGAAGGCACAAGGACAGGTAAGTGTTTTATAATCCCCTATTTGTTGTTTTGCATTTGGGGGGGGGGGGACATGTGCCAAGTGTGTGGGACCACCAACATGTGTCTGCTTTGTGTCATCCACAGATGACGGAGCTGGGCCATCATCTGTCAGCCTGCATTCCACCCCATCCCCCCACGCCATCATGTGCCCGAGCCACTGGGTGGTGAAGAGGTTGTGGAGGAGGAGAGTGGCCACACCACACCTGCCGAGGTGGTTGTGGAGGATCCTGCTGTGGCAGAGCAGGACTTTTCTTTGGTTTTGTCTGTCTCCTCCCCTTCTCCTGGCCCGTCTGTCGTCCCCTCCCCCATCCTTGGAAGCCCCTCAAGGGCGACTCCTTCCACCCGAGGACATCCATCTTCTGGCCCCAGGAAGGCGACCCAGAAGACCAGGGGGGTGTCTGATGGTGTCCAGGACCAGTTGGCGAGGGATCACGCCAGGCAGACGGAACAGATGGGGGCCATAGCGGTGCACTTGGAGAAAGTGGCTGACAGCCTGGGCTCCGTTGCCAACCTCAGCAACGCAGTGCAGGATGTCAGCTCTAATTGCGCTGCAGTGGTCACCACTTTGGGGGAGGTGCAGGGGGATATCCAGCACCTTACTGCAGCCGTCCAGGCCAACACTGCTGCCATCCATGGGAACAGTGCTGCCATCCGGGAGCAGGGGAGGCTGAGTCGGCGGGCCCAGCATTACCAGGTGACCCGTCAGCTCCGGATGCAGGCCCAGACGAACACATACCTTGGACGGATAGCCAGGGCCTTGGAGGGCACGCAGGCCACACCTGCCAGGAGTGGCCCACCTGGGGATCAGCCACCTCCAGATGCCCCCCCACCCCCACCCACTCCATCCAGGCAGCTGCGGAGCCAGAGAGGGGCCCCCAGAAGAAGCCCCCGGCATCCCCGATGAGGCCTTTTATTTTTTCTGGTTTTATATTATTGTTTTTGACATACTCAGGTCATGAGTTTATTTTTTATTTTTCTCAGGTTATGAGATTATTTTTCTTTTAATGATCAGGATATGATATTTCTAATTTCTTTTTGTACTGCACACGGTCAGGAGTGCAGGGGACAGTGTGAATGGTGTGTGAATGTGAGAGGGTGGCACTCCTGAAAGTAAGGGGTGTCACCCTCGGCCGTGGTGGTGAAGTGAACCCCACGGCTGAATGAATGATGTGTGAAAGGTGTGTGAATGGACAGTGACATCATTGGGGCCTTGACGCTGGCGTTACTGCTCCCAACTCCTACATGCTGGACTTGGGCTAATCCAATGCGATGTGCATGTGGTGTGTGTGATCTAGGGACATCAGTGGTGTACACGCGTGCACTGTCTGTGTTATTAATGTTTTGGTTTAGTGTCCAAAGATGCCTACGGCGAGGACCCTCCTGACTGCTCTTCCATCAGCAGACTGGTTCTCCTCTGGCAGGTGGGGACTGTGTGGGTCGGGGGTCAGGTCATCACGTATGTCAATATGCAGGCCTTTTTTCATAGCAAAGTTATGTAGTATGCAACATGCACCGATGATCTGGCACACAAAGGTAGGGGAATACAAGAGGGCCCCCCCAGACTTATCCAAGCATCGGAAACGGGACTTCAGGAGCCCAAATGTTTGCTCAACCACTGCACGGGTTTTGATGTGTGCTTCATTGTATTTTCTCTCTCCTCTGGTTTGGGGGTTCCGGAAAGGAGTCATTAGATGGGGTCCCAATGCATATGCAGAGTCACCTGTAAGGTAAAAGACAGGAGAATGTTAGTCATGCATGTGCGATTTCTGTTGTGCATCACGGGAGGGGATAGTCATGCCTGACTCCCTTGTCACTCACCAACCAGCCAGCTGTCCCCATACATGTTCTGGTTAAATTCTGCTGGGATGGGGCTCTGACGGTATATGAAACTGTCATGGCTGGACCCGGGATGTTTGGCACGGACGTGCCATATGAGGCGTTGGGCATCGGCTATCACCTGTACGTTGATGGAGTGCCAATGCTTCCGATTGCGGTATATGTGCTCTGTGGCACTGGGGGGCTGTAGGGCCACATGTGTGCAATCAATGGCCCCCACAGTGCGTGGGAATCTGGCAATGTTGTAGAAATCTGTCATTGCCTTCTGCCGTAGCTCCTCAGTGGTTGGTCTGATGAACTGGTTGGACATGCGTCTGAGGATTGCAGGGACAACCTGGTGCACACATCTGCTTATGGAGGACTGTGACATCCCAGCCACCACTCCACTTGTACGCTGGAATGATCCACTTGCTAGGAAATGAAGTGTTGCCAGGACCTTCACCAGTGGCTGCACTGCTTGTGATCGGTGTGTTGGGCTGGTGATGTCATCCTGCAGGGTTGTGGTTAGTTCAAGTATTGCATCTGGGCTGAATCTGAATAGGCGATACACCTCCTCATCCCCCATGCCAAAGAGGTTCATACGTGTGCGGTATATCCTCTCACGTGCCCGCCTTCTTGGTTCCAGGGGACCCATCAGTAGTTCTAGGACCACAATTGCCCCTGGCATGTTGGCACACAGAGGTGTTGTCCTTGCAAGTGGGGGTGCTCAGCTAGCTCTTATCGTCGGTAACGCTGCTGTAGCTGCTCTCCTGCTGACCTGTGACCGTCTGGAGTAAAGATAAAGCAGCCTTTTGTAGAAATAACTTTGCGCCGGACGGACCAGATACGCGCGGCGCATGTAGCCAGCGTATGGTGCTAATCCGTTCGTGAATTGTGAAAAATCCCTCATTTGCATATTTGCAGGGGAAATCAATGGGCGCGACTGATGCGCCCAGCGAAAATAAACGCTGACGATACTCTGGCGTCGGAACGTTCCGCCGGTCGCAAATGAGTCGTTATTGGGCGCATCTAGTTTGGTGGGTACGGGCACATAGAAACGACGGCGCATCATCACAGTTACGCGGCGCATATCCAAATACTCCAGCGCAAGTGTTCGTGAATCTGGCCCACAGTGTGTAGAGTATATATATGCATCCCAGGTGTTGTATATATATTTATACACTGCATTGAGTTTAGCTAGATCCGCTCTTCCTAATATACTGACAGGCAGGCAGGTAGTTGTGCTATCTGCAGTATTTTCACATGGTGTACTGTCTGTGTTCCCTGCACAGTGTGCACCTAAAGCTATGTAAAGCTGGTGTTTCTCATATTAATTCCTAGAGGCATGGATCTGCTCATATTAATACCACAGGCAGGGGATCATTCGGCAAGTACTTTTATGTGGTGTACTGTCTGTGTCCTCTGCACAGTGTGCACCTAAAGCTACGTGGTGTGTGTACTGTCTGTGTCCTTTGCACAGTGTGCACATAAAGCTACATAAAGCTGGTGTTTCTCATATTAATTGCTAGAGACAGGGATCTGCTCATATTAATACCACAGGCAGGGGATCATTCTGCAAGTACTTTCACGTGGTGTACTGTCTATGTCCTCTTCACAGTGTGCACCTAAAGCTACGTGGTGTGTGTACTGTCTGTGTCCTCTGCACAGTGTGCACCTAAAGCTACGTAAAGCTGGTGTTTTCATATTAATTCCTACAGGCAGAGATCTGCTCATATTAATACCACAGGCAGGCATTAGCAGGTATTGTCAGTATTTGTGCAGCTACAACTCCCTGCAGGCCATTAGTATGTCTGGAAGGACAACAAGGAGAGGCAGAGAGTCACAAGCCGATAAAAGAGGGCAAGCAGGCTCTGCATCTAGAGGCAACAGTGTTGGTCGTGGACACGGTGCATCCTCATCAGCACCTGCCCGTGGGACAAGCCCGTATTTTTTTTCAGCAGCTGGCCGTGTTGAGCCGCAACATGCCGAAGACTTGGTAGAGTGGATGACCAAGCCGTCCTCATCCTCTCTCACCCAGGCTCAGGGTACTTTGTCTGGCAAAGCAGCTGCTAACGCAGCCTCTTACCTCTGCTCAATGGCATCAGTCACTCCTTCCCTAGCCCCACTATGTCCTCCTGAGGAATCCCCTGAACTGTTTGACCACAGTGTTGGGTACATGCTGCAGGAGGTTTCGCAGCATTTTGAAGGCTCCGATGATGGTACACAGCTAGAGGAAGGCAGTAACGTGAGCCCAGAGAGAGGGGGTGCCCAAAAAGGACACCAATCTGGCAGTTCCCCCAGCTGCAGCATACTGCCAGGTTTTCTACAGTGATGAGGAGGGAGGGGATAATGAGGTCACTGACTCCACGTGAGTGCCTGAGAGGAGGAGGAGGAGGCACATCTCCAACGAGACAGGATGCCCTCCAGGAGCCAGCTTGAGTGTAGCACACCGACTGCATCACAAAGCAGAGCTCCGCATGTGCAGGGCGCTGCTGTCTTTCTGTCACGTACCTGGTGGTCGAGCCCGATGTGCAAGGAGTGGCTGCCCTTGTTCCTCTGATCCCGAGACCCCTGATAGAGCAGACAAGGGTACAGGAATGCAGAGTCGCACGAGCGCCGGTTGCAGCGCAGGTGCCGGGCTGGGAAGGCTTCTGGAGGCTCCGGTTGTGCGTGAAGGAGTAGGTGTAGACTGGTAGCTTCAAACGGCAAGTGAAGACACTGGAAGCAGAGAAGCCACAGGAGCGGGGGAGGTGTACCGTAGTACAGCGGAGATAAGTCCCAGCAGGAGGGTCCGCAGCAGACTGGTGGATCAGGTACAGGTGCAGCAGACAAGGCAGAGTCAGAGTTCAGACCGGGTCAGCAACAGGCGGGCAGCAGAAGGTACAGAGGGTCAGGCAGGCGGATTGTCAAGCAAGCCGAGGTCAGGGCAGGCGGAAGACAAGAGGAATCAGGAGCAAGCCGGGTTGTCAGGAACAGGTACAAGCAGGAATGTGTACAGGTAGACTCAGGAACCGCTGTAGACCAGACAGCAAGAGGTGCAGGGGTCAGGTCTCTTTTAAATCCAAGTTTGGCGCCAGAATGGCGTCCTCACATGCCCGCTACTGACACCTGGTGGCTGGAATTGCTCATGACACTCTCAGCGTTATTCCAAAAGTTCTTTGGTGTGCGCCTTTTTTGAGACAAGTGCATGACATCGCACCGCTGCTATATGCAACATATGTCTCAAGCGTATCTCGCGTGGCCAAAACATCACCTGCTTGGGCACCACATGCTTGACCAGACATATGTCGACCTGCCATGCAGTTCGTTGGCAAGCGTACCTCAAAGACCCACACCAAAGAACAAAGTGGACCTCTTCTTGCTCCTCATCATTGGATCTCCAACCCCACTATACCCTCAGTCCTCTCTGAAGCCTGCACTGATAGGACGTAAGGTGTAGAATTAGGGGTGTCACAGCCAAGTACTTGCGGGCAATCTACTATCGGTACACCAACGTCCGATTATACCAGGCAAATTTCCCTGCCCCAGTTGCTGCAGCGCCGAAAGAAGTTCTCTCCCAGCCATCCACATGCCCAGCGGTTGAATGCTAGCTTAGCTAAATTGCTAGCACTTCAACTGCTGCCTTTTCAGTTGGTAGATTCTGCCCCCTTCCATGAGTTTGTGGAATGTGCGGTACTTCAGTGGCAAGTTCCCAAACTACACATATTACCGCTGACTCATGGTCCAGCAGGCATGGACAGGGACGTTACCTATCTTTCACTGCGCATTGGGTGACTCTGCTGGCAGCTGGGAAGGATGCAGGACAAGGTACAGTAGTGTTGGAGGTTGTTCCGCCACCACGCCTCCAAAATGCTACTACTGGTTGTGACACACCTCTCTCCTCCACCCACTCATCTTCTTCCTCTGTGGCCGCTTCCTGTGCTGATGTGTCCTCGGAACCAGCAGTGCTCTGAAGGCAATCAAGGGGCTACGCAATTACACAGGTAAACAGATGCCATGTGGTGCTTGAACTGGTGTGCTTGGGGGACAAGAGCCACACTGGGGAAGAGGTTCTGTCAGCTCTGCAGGGGCAGGCTCAGCCAGGAATGGTGGTTTGCGACAATGGCACCAACCTCCTCTCCGCCCTGCGACAGGGACAACTGACCCATGTGCTCTGTTTTGCTCATGTCCTTAACTTGGTGGTGCAGCGGTTCTTGGGCAGGTCCCTGGGCTTACAGGATGTCCTGAAGCAGGCCAGGAAATTCTGTGTGCATTTCGAACGGTCATATAATGCCAGTGCTCGGCTGGCAGACCTCCAAAAGAAATGCAACCTGCCCAAGAACCTCCTAATCTGTGACATGCCCACCAGGTGGAACTCTACGTTGGCCATGCTGCAGCGGCTGCACACGCAGCAGAGGACCATCAATGAGTATCTGTGCCAATATGGCAGCAGGACAGTGCCAGGGGAGCTTGTTTTTTTCCCCACGCCAGTGGGCCATGATCAGGCATGCATGTACTGTCCTGTCACCATTTGAGGAGGCCATGAGGATGGTGAGCAGTGACAGTGCATGCATCAGTGACACTGTCCCTCCTATCCACCTGTTGGAGCACACGCTGCGTAGAATAATGGACAGGGCCCTTAAGGCAGAACAGAGGGAGGAAGAGGAGGACTTCCTTACCTCTCAAGGCCCCCTTTATCCAGACAGTGTTCCTGCCTGCCCACCTATTACACAGGAAGAGGAGGAGGATTGTGTCAGCATGGAGGTGGAGCCTAGCACTTAGCATCAGCAGCAGTCTTTAAGGGATCAATTACAGTCCCAAGAAACCCATGGACTTGTACATGGCTGGTACGAGGTGGCTGCGGATCCTGTCGTCCTCAGTGACCCAGAGGACTCCATTTACACTACGCCGATGCAACTTAAGGAGCAAGTGCTTTGTGAATACAACACTTGCGTGTAAAATTGCGGAGGCGTAACGTAAATGAGAAACGTTACGCCGGCAGAAAGAACCGCTCGCCATCCTGAATCTGGCTCATAGTGTGTATGGGGCTTAACTGTGAGGACTTACAGTGTTGTGGCACCAGCGCCAGCACCAAAGGCCCAATGTTTCTACCACTGTTCAACAATGGCATGTAATTACAATTCTTGATATAATAGGTCACAGCAGTGCCTTCCAGCACCCACCAAGACTAACTGTGAGGGCTTACAGTGTTGTGGCAACACTAACACCTAGGGCCCAAATTTCTGCAGAGTATATACGGCAGGCCCCTAATTACAAACGACTCCTACTTGCAAACGGAAGGAGACAACAAGAAGTGATAGGAAATCTACCCCTAGGAAGGAAAATTCTCTTCTGTAAGACGATGCTTTATCACAATTCCTTGTTTCACAAAAAAAACAAAAACAAAAACAAAAAAAACATTTGTCATTGGGACAGAAAGTGAGGTGCAATGAATGAATGAATGAATGAATGAGGAACTTATATAGCGCAGCACATGCGAAGTAGTTCCTGTCTCCTTTGAGATCAAAAGAGATGAGTCTTAATCTTTCTCCTGAAGACTAAGTAGTTCTCCTCCAGCCGAATACTGGCTGGTAAGGCGTTCCATAGTCTGGGACCTTGGACAGCGAATCTCCTGTCTCCTTTGGACTTGTATCTGGCTTTCGGTATCTGAAGCCGATTTTGATTGGTGGATCGTAGAATACGATTGGGATTGTGAACTTTTAATTTTTCGCATAGATAATGGGGAGCATTCCCATGGATACATCTATGCGTTAGACAGAGAGCTTTAAAGGTGATTCTGTCTTTAACTGGTAGCCAGTGAAGGGATCTCAGTGAAGGTGAGATTGATTCCCAGGGTTTTTTCACAGTCACAAGTCTGGTGGCCGTATTTTGAACGACTTGAAGACGAGCGATTTGGTACTTGGGGAGTCCGAGGTAAAGGGCATTTGCATAGTCCAGTCTGGAGTTTACAATTGCTCCTACCACGACCGCTATGTCATTCTTGGGAATAAAAGGCGTGAGTCTGCGTAGTAGGCGCAGCAGATGGTGAGATCCGCTGACTACTGCCCCTATTTGTGCGTTCATTGTCATGTCGGAGTCAAAGATGACCCCAAGACTTTTGACTTTGGTGCTAGGGGTGATGATTTTGCCCAGAATGGGCGGGGGGATCCAGGTTGTTGTCGATTGATTCCTACGCTTGGCGTGAAACAGAAGAAGTTCTGTTTTCGCTCCGTTGAGTTTGAGATAACTCTTTGTCATCCAGTCCTCTATCAAAGAGAGGCATGTCTCTAGGTTGAGGTGGTGATCCTTTTTATTGCAAATGCGGAAGTACAGTTGCGTGTCGTCTGCATAAGAGTGATATAGCAGTTTTTGGCTGCTGATGATTTCGAAAAGAGGACGCAGATAGATGTTGAATAACATCGGCGACAGGGGAGATCCTTGAGGGACCCCACACGATAATGTGCGTTGTTCAGAAGTGAAGGGTCCTAGCTTCACTATTTGCGAACGGTTTTCCAAAAAAGAGGAGAACCAGGATAGATCGCTTTCTGCGACTTTGAACAGATGCGCACAGACAGCAAAACAAATGTTACAGGGGTGATAACCCTTCTCTATGTTTTCCAAAAGATTAAAAATAGATTGGGGGGGGGGGACCCATGCTATTTTTCTCAATGATTTTCATCCATATTGCAGGGACCAGACATTACATTAATGCCACAGGCAGTTTTAATGACTTTTTTCTTATAGTAATATCATTTTGTGCAGGGACAGTTTTAAACACGGGAAATACATGCCACTTCACAGGCATACTATAGACACCCAGCAGCTTTGATATTTAAAGGAATTTTTCAAAAACATTTTTTCACTTTAAGCATCATTAAAATCACTGCTCCCGAAAAAACTACCATTTTTAAAACTTTTTTTCCCATTGATACATGTTCCCTAGGGCAAGACCCGGGTCCTCAAACCCGTTTTACTACAATAACTTGCATATTAGCCTTTAAAATTAGCACTTTTGAATTTGAACGTTCGAGTCCCATAGACTTCAATGAGGTTCTAAAAGTTTGCGCGAACGTTCGGTCCATTCAAAGGTTCTGGTGCGAACCGAACGGGGGGGTGTTTGGCCCATCCCTAGTCACCATGGGCAACAATTTCATCTAATCATCTCTTCCTTTTTGCTATTTTTTTTTTTTAAATAGTCCCCATAGTTTGTGTGTATCCAATACCGGAAAGAAAATAGACAACGGTGGCTTTATTTAATGTTTTCTGGAAACTCATTTTGAAGCAGTGTTTGTATCAGAATTAAACCACTAATGTTCTATAATTGAATACGTTAATGAGTATTTAAACAAATGGATTAACGCTTTAAATACTTTTTCATTACATAAATGAAATCCGTTGTCCAGGCAAGGTATCGGTGTAAATAGTATTATTGTCACTTCATCCTTTGCCAAACACCGGTACACTGAGCGTCTGCAGTATAGTACAAACAGATGTCTACACACAGTAATCTTACAGCTACATCTACTGGATGCTGAAAAACAGCTCAAGCATTTAAAAAAAAAAAAAAAAAAAAAAATCTATTCTAATTCACGTTCTAACAAACTCTTATTTCATAGCTGTGTCTGCACTGTGCAAACTGTTGGTGATGTAGAAATTCTGTATAATAATGATATTTAAAATATACAACAGATTTTGGTTTAGAAAATGAACGGAAACGTCTTATAAATGTATTGCAAGCAAACCTGTAATCCGGTTTAAAATTAATTGAAAACTATGGGTTAGATTCAGAGAAGGGGGCGTAAATTTTTGCGGGTGTAGCGTATGCTCTTTACGCTACGCCTCCGCAACTGTTATGGGCAAGTGCCTTATTCAGAAAGCACTTGCTCCATAAGTTGCAGCGGCGTAGCGTAAAGTGGCCAGCGTAAGGGCGCCTAATTCAAATTAGTAATGTGGGGCGTGATTCATGTAAATGTAATTTACATTTTTTCTGAACAGCGCATGCGCCGTCCGTGGACGTATCCCAGTGCGTATGCGTGAAATCATGTCGCAAGTTGTCAATGTAAATGACGTGAACGTAAATTACGTTTAGCCCCATTCCATGAACGATTTACGCAAACGACGTAAACGACGTACAATTTGACGCTGTCCCGACGTCCATACTTAACATTGGCTGCGACTCATATAGCAGGGGTAACTTTACGCCGGACTAACGCTTACGCAAACAACATAAACTATGACGCCCGGCCGCAAGTACGTTCGTGAATCGGCGTATCTCCCTAATTTACACATTCGCTGTGTAAATCGACGGAAGCGCCACCTAGCGGCCAGCGTAAATATGCAACTAAAATACGACGGTGTAACAGACTTATGCTGCTCGTATCTTAGCTGAATTCCGGCGTATCTTGTTTTCTGAATACAGAAAAAAGATACGCCGGCGCAGAATAGACTTTACGCAGCATATCTATAGATACGCCAACGTAAAGGCTATCTGAATCTGGCCCCAGATTTGTACATTTTCCTACTATACCCAAAATCTCACTTTATACTAGCTTGCCATCCTCTCCTACACACTAGAGGCTCAATTTGCTATAACGATCATCATTTTCCATAATAATAATTATCTCAGTAATCAGAGCTGAAAATAACAATCATGTTGCTATAAATGATGATCATTAGTGCAAAAAATACATGAGTTATAGCTGAGTGAAGTCAGTCATAGGACTGAAAGAGGGGGCCAGCACTATTTGTATCATTATTATTGAGCTTCGTACTTTATTTGGCATTGCCGTCTATTGTTGTTTTGTATTAGTATTACAATTAGGGGTGAGTGGGGTGATTTCTGTGAAATTGATTTTACAACAAAATGTATCAAGCTGGTGAATACTCTTAATTTTCTTCATTGAGGTGCTTTCAAATTTCTTTGAAGAAAAAATATTTACAACATAATACAGTACTGTGCACCGTGTCAGACAAAATTATAACTGTGCATTGTATTTGTCCATTTTGGTGAGTAGGCAGAAGCATTTATTTGATTGGGCCCCCCTTCAGGGTTTTTATCGCTAAAAATAGCACCCGTAAATCACCTGAAAACTGCCTCCTTTGCCACCACAGTGTAAAAGCCTGAGTGCTTTCACACTGGGGCGGTGCGCTTACGGGACGTTACAAAAAATCCTGCAAGCAGCATCTTTGGTTCTGTATACAGCGCTCCCAAACCACCCCTCCCAAACCACCCCTGCCCATGGGTGGTTTTAATTGGTTAAAAATGCATGGGCAGCGCTTAACGCAGCCACAGCGAAGTGCCTGCAACACACATTACCTCTCAACATAACACAAAAGCGCTTTAGACCTTCATGAGCGCCACTACATGGGTGGTTTTAACCCTTTCTTCGGGCCGATAGCAGGGGTTAAAATCATTGCTAAAAGGACAGTAAAGTGCCGCTAAAACGAGCGACACTTTACCACTAACGCAGCCACAGCTACAGTGTTTTACATTTTTTTTTTTTTGTTTTCTTATTTATTTTTAAAGTTTATAATTTTATAGAAATAAATTAAAAAAAAAAAATTATCACTTTTATTCCTTAATGCTTGTAATAGAAAAAACACACTTAAATATGAGATTACCTCTCAAAAAAAGAAAAAAAAAAAAAAAACATAACACACATTAACCCGACTGCATTAATCACTTGACCTTCATGAACGGTGCATTTTTTCCTATTCAGCACTGTACTACTTTAAAGTGGATGTAAACCCAATTCATGACATTTGAGCTGAGCACATATATCTGCAGTATTTTGTTATCTCTCTTCAAAGAGTCCCATACCTCTCTCCTGACCCGTTCCTATATTATCAGCCTGATAACTCCTGATAAATTCCTGGATACATCAGATAAAAGCAGCCTGGAATTTCTATCATGGGAGGTTGCTATAAATAGATTAGCAGGGAGCTGGCCCTGTTACAAAACACCTCTGAGAGTCTCCGCCTATGATGAGAGGGGGTGTGTGCCTTTTCTTCCAATCAGAAATTTAAAAAGATTATATTGGGGTCCATTCAAGCAAGTATTCAAGTATCAGTCAGTCACATTTTACCTGTTCTAATAACAAACTGTGGAACCCAAAAGATGAACAACCTTCCCAGATGTGGATGAGCGATTAATTTTGGACATTTGTAGGGCAGCAAACTATTGTCAAACAAAACACATAGAAAACCAGGCGCTGCCATATAGAGACATGTACCAATAACAAAATAAATATAAATCCAAAAAACTGGATCTCATTATCACAGAACTGTCAGCTCTCTCTAACAACTTCAGCACACACTGACAATATGGCTGCCCTAAGCCTACCCTTTATAGCAAGGAGCTTGGTTATCCATTTCATCAGACTGGTTCTTGTGCTATGCACTGCATCATAGATTGTTATTTCTAGCAGAAAATCTGCTGTCAAAGTTTGTACTTTGTAAACTTTGTGAATCCCCAGGATACAACATGAAAATTTGATATCAGTGAACCATAACCCCAATCCCTAGTCCTAGGCTTCATGGCACTATAGGATTATATTAAGTAATTGGAACATGCTGGTTTCACAAACTTTCCCAACATTCATCCTGTTCTTGGACAACCAACATCAGCCTTGACCAAGTTCTTGCTTATTGGATAAATGTGATTGAGTGCAGGGCCGATCCTAGGGTCACAGGCGCCTGGGTGCAGAAATATTTCTGGCGCCCCCACAAAGGGGGCGTGGTCATCTTACCAACTCCTTTACAAATGTTTCTATGGCAATGACTCAAACACAGAGATGCTCCTCTAAGAAGTCTTTGTTGCCCTGGGATCCTCCCATGATCTTTTAACAATAAAGAAAATACTGGAAGAGTGTACACTAATGAGACCTGGAGGGGAACCTCTCTGATACTGTTAGAAAGTGCCCCAAAACATAGTACAGGAGATGGTCAGACTGTAGACATGATACAAGCAATGGTCAGAGACTGCAATCATAGTACAGGAGATGGTCAGAGAGTGTAGACATATTACAGGAGACAGTCAGGGACTGGAGAAATAATACAGGAGACAGTCAGAGACTGCAGATATAATACAGGAGATGGTCAGAGACTGCAGTTCCTATTGACATAAGTAGATAATGGCCGATCGGCTCTCACCTGACCAACAACAACAGTTCCTCTGATCAGGAGTCAGCTCACTCTGAATTGCCCATGGATACTCCACTGGGTAGAGCCCAGATCTGTATCCTGGCAATGACTCCATTCCTTTCTCCGCCAGGGATGGCACTAGGCTGTGTGGCTTTCCATCTGGTGGCGCACGGCAGCGGGGTTCTCTCTCAGCACTGTCCTCTCCCTCTGGAGTCCTGGGTGCACTTCCCTGAAAGCTTTCCTGGGGTCCTGGCTCTCTCTCTCTCTGCCATTCAGTACAGACTCCCCCAGGACAACCCCCCATTAGTACAGACCCACCCAGGACAACCCCCCATTAGTACAGACCCACCCAGGACAACCCCCCATTAGTACAGACCCAGCCGAGGACAACCCCCCATTAGTACAGACCCAGCCGAGGACAACCCCCCATTAGTACAGACCCACCCGAGGACAACCCCCCATTAGTACAGACCCACCCGAGGACAACCCCCCATTAGTACAGACCCACCCGAGGACAACCCCCCATTAGTACAGACTCCCCCAGGACAACCCCCCATTAGTACAGACCCACCCAGGAGAACCCTCCATTAGTACAGACTCCCCCAGGACAACCCCCCCATTAGTACAGACCCCCCCAGGACAACCCCCCATTAGTACAGACTCCCCCAAAACAACCCCCCATTAATACAGACTCCCCCAGGACAAACCCCCCATTAGTACAGACACCCCCAGGACAAACCCCCCATTAGTACAGACCCACCCACGACAACCCCCCATTAGTACAGACCCACCCAGGACAACCCCCCCATTAGTACAGACCCACCCAGGACAACCCCCCATTAGTACATACCCCCCCCCCAGGACAACCCCCCCATTAGTACAGACTCCCCCAGGACAACCCCCTTAAGTACAGACTCCCACAGGACAACCCCCCATTAGTACATACCCCCCCAGGACAACCCCCCCATAAGTACAGACTCCCCCAGGACAACCCCCCCCATTAGTACAGACTCCCCCAGGACAAACCCCCCATTAGTACAGACCCACCCAGGACAACCCCCCCATTAGTACAGACTCCCCCAGGACAAACCCCCCATTGGTACAGACCCACCCAGGACAACCCCCCATTAGTACAGACCCACCCAGGACAACCCCCCATTAGTACATAACCCCCCAGGACAAACCCCCTTTAGTAGAGACTCCCCCAGGATAACCCCCCATTAGTACATACCCCCCCAGGACAAACCCCCCTTTAGTAGAGACTCCCCCAGGATAACCCCCTATTAGTACAGACCCACCCAGGACAACCCCCCATTAGTACAGACCCAGCCGAGGACAACCCCCCATTAGTATAGACACCCCCAGGACAAACCCCCCATTAGTACAGACCCACCCAGGACAACCCCCCATTAGTACATACCTAGGACAACCCCCCATTAGTACATACCTAGGACAACCCCCCATTAGTACAGACCCCCCCAGGACAACCCCCCATTAGTACAGACTCCCCCAGGACAAACCCCCCATTAGTACAGACTCCCCCAGGACAAACCCCCCATTAGTACAGACCCACCCAGGATAACCCCCCTATTAGTACAGACTCCCCCAGGACAACCCCCCCCCCCATTAGTACAGACACCCCAAGGACAACCCCCCATTAGTACAGACCCACCTAGGACAACCCCCCATTAGTACATACCCCCCCATTAGTACAGACTCCCCCAGGACAACCCCCCCATTAGTACAGACTCCCCCAGGACAAACCCCCCATTAGTACAGACCCACCCAGGACAACCCCCCCATTAGTACAGACTCCCCCAGGACAAACCCCCCATTGGTACAGACCCACCCAGGACAACCCCCCATTAGTACAGACCCAGCCGAGGACAACCCCCCATTAGTATAGACACCCCCAGGACAAACCCCCCATTAGTACAGACCCACCCAGGACAACCCCCCATTAGTACAGACCCACCTAGGACAACCCCCCATTAGTACAGACCCCCCCCCAGGACAACCCCCCATTAGTACAGACTCCCCCAGGACAAACCCCCCATTAGTACAGACTCCCCCAGGACAAACCCCCCATTAGTACAGACCCACCCAGGATAACCCCCCTATTAGTACAGACTCCCCCAGGACAACCCCCCCCCATTAGTACAGACCCCCCCAAGGACAACCCCCCATTAGTACAGACCCACCTAGGACAACCCCCCATTAGTACATACCCCCCCATTAGTACAGACTCCCCCAGGACAACCCCCCCATTAGTACAGACTCCCCCAGGACAAACCCCCCATTAGTACAGACTCCCCCAGGACAAACCCCCCATTAGTACAGACCCACCCAGGACAACCCCCCCATTAGTACAGACTCCCCCAGGACAAACCCCCCATTGGTACAGACCCACCCAGGACAACCCCCCATTAGTACAGACCCACCCAGGACAACCCCCCATTAGTACAGACCCACCCAGGACAACCCCGCATTAGTACATACCCCCCAGGACAAACCCCCTTTAGTAGAGACTCCCCCAGGATAACCCCCCATTAGTACATACTCCCCCAGGACAAACCCCCCATTAGTACAGACCCACCCAGGACAACCCCCCATTAGTACAGACCCACCTAGGACAACCCCCCATTAGTACATACCCCCCCAGGACAACCCCCCCATTAGTACAGACTCCCCCAGGACAAACCCCCCATTAGTACAGACTCCCCCAGGACAAACCCCCCATTAGTACAGACCCACCCAGGATAACCCCCCTATTAGTACAGACTCCCCCAGGACAACCCCCCCCCATTAGTACAGACCCCCCCAAGGACAACCCCCCATTAGTACAGACCCACCTAGGACAACCCCCCATTAGTACATACCCCCCCCATTAGTACAGACTCCCCCAGGACAAACCCCCCATTAGTACAGACACCCCCAGGACAAACCCCCCATTAGTACAGACACCCCCAGGACAAACCCCCCCCATTAGTACAGACACCCCCAGGACAAACCCCCCTTTAGTACAGACTCCCCCAGGATAACCCCCCCATTAGAACAGACCCCCCCAGGACAACCCTCCATTAGTACAGACCCCCCAGGACAACCCCCCATTAGTACATGGCAGGCTGTGGCAGAGGCGCTCAATCTCAGCTGGATCAGGCGGCAGCGCAGCTGTATTAGTGTCTGTTGTGTATGCTCTGCTCGGCGCTCGCTCCCCCACGCTGTCTGAAGATGGCAGTGGCAGAGGTCACGGTGGGTGGAGCCGAGCGGCCATGTGACGTCACGTCGTCACATCCCGCTCGGGTCTCTGATTGCTTCAGCGGCTCGGATTAAAAAAAAACAGCGCTGGGTGCGGGGCACCCACTGCACCCCGTGTAGGATCGGCCCTGATTGAGTGTTGCTACCAGTGTAGCTATACATGCTTGTATATGTCCCTGGCCAGTGGCGTAATTTTCAGGGTCGCAACAGTCGCAGTTGCGACTGGGCCCTATAATTCTATCAAGTCCGGGGGGCTCTGCCACCCGTCCGTGAGAGGAGCCCGACCGCTGCCTGTGTGAATGGCCCAACTGTCCTCCTGACTGTTTCTGGTGCGGCGCGGCGTGGGGCGGCGCTGCGTGCTGTTAGTTCAGCCGCGGAGGTGAGGAATGCAAAGAGGAATGCAGAGCAGGCTGAGCTGAGGCACACACAGTGGCAAGGCAACACTGACACTTCCTAACTGAGATTGTGGACCGCCCCTACCTATCCAGAGACAAAGCGATCTAGGGAGGACGGGGCGGACTAGTCAGCAGACCAGTTTCACCAAATGAGAGGAGGGAGGAGCATCTACCCAGGCATGAGGCAAGGCATCCTGGCGGGAGAAGGACTGGCGGCTGGCACGCACTGTGAGGGTGACTCAGTCACCCTGGTCTGACCTGACCCATGGTGACGGAACAGATTGGAATTCCCGGGCCCCGGAATCAATTGATTGACGGTAAGTGACAGAGCTCAGCCTCAGCTCAGCAATCAATGCCAACCTCCGTCAACCACCTGTGTGCCTCTTATTGATCCCATCCCCCCTCGGCCCCACCACTGATCTTCTCATCTCATCATCCCTATCCCCCTCATTACTTCTACAACAGAGGTGATGGTGGTGGGGATAGGGATGAGAGCAGTGGTGGGGGATGGTGAGAGAGGATGGCACCACCACTGCCGCCACAGCCACCACCCCTGAAGTACCACCGCTGCCGCTGCCGCTCCCCTGAAGTACCACCGTGCCACACCCTCAAGTACCACCGCTGTCGCACCCCCCTCAAGTACCACCGCTGTCGCCGCCCCTCAAGTACCACTGCTGCCTCTCCCCCTCAAGTACCACCACAGCCACAACCCTCAAGTACCACTACAGCCACACCCCTCAAGTATCACCGCTACCACCCCCTTTAAGTACTACCACCGGTACTTGAGGGTGGTTGGCAGCAGTGGTACTTGAGGGGGTGGTAGCGGTGGTACTTGAGGGGGGGTGACAGTGGTGGTGACATCCTCTTCCACCACCACCTGTGCCTCTTGCTGATCCCATCCCCCCACCACTGATCTCATCCCTATCCCCCATTTCTTCTTCAATGGAGAGGATGGCACCACTACTACCACCGCAGGCACCCCCTCAAGTACCACCACTACCACCCCCCCTCAAGTACCACTGGTACTTGAAGGGGGTGGTAGCGGTGGTACTTGAGGGGGGTGGTAGCGGTGGTACTTGAGGGGGGTGGCTGTGGTGGTACTTGAAGGGGGTAACTGCGGTGGTACTTGAGGGAGGGCGGTTGCGGTGATACTTGAGGGGGGGTGGCTGTGGTGGTACTTGGCTGCGGTGGCAGTGATGGTGCCATCCTCTCCCACCACCGCCTGTACCTCTTACTGATCCCATCCTCCCACCACTGATCTCATCCCTATCCCCATTACTTCTCCAACAGAGGTGATGGGGGGGATAGAGATGAGATCAGTGGTGGGAGGATGGGATCAGTAAGAGGTACAGGCGGTGGTGAGAGAGTATGGTACTGCCACCGCAGCCACCCCCCCTCAAGTACCACTGCAGCCACCCCCCTCAAGTACCACTGCAGCCACCCCCCTTAACACCACCAATGCCACCTCCCCCTCACGTAACACCGCTACCATCCCCCTTAAACATAGCTTCCACCCCCCTCAAGTACCACTGCTGCCACCCCCCTCAATTACCGCCATTGCCACCCCCTCAAAAAAAAGTGGGGGGGGGGGAATTAGTGATTTCTTGCACCGGGGCCCAGAAGTTTCTAGTTACGCCTCTGTCCCTGGCTCTCATTAGAAATGGATAAGCAGTGAAAAAAGTCCAGTTGAATATGGTTAACTACTACTAGCTATACCATGACCTGGATAAATGAGCACCTTCACAAACATACTTTAATATTGTTACATAACTATTATGTTCTACCTAACACTACAGCAACAGCTTTTTTTAAGGGATAGTTACCCCAAATGTAGAGAAAGTGCAACATTTTACAGAAACTGGATAGTAGTATTAAACCTTTAATTTCCAAAAAATGTTTACATGTCCATTTGCTATGTCATTCTTTCTTATTTAAGTCACTTGATAAGGCGTTTATCACATTTTCTATTGCCCCCCACTCTGTGCATTGGGTGCAGAACCCCCCAAAACTTGCAGTTGGGCAGCATGCACACAGACGCACCAAACAAATTTACTATTGGAGGGACTACTGGACCCCGGCTTGCTAACCTTTTGGGGGGGGGGGCAATACTGAGAACTAAGACCTTGTACTAACATGCAGTAAAACGCATCTCCACCATCAGGAGCTCTGGTGAACACCGGTTAGAATCCACACCTTGAGTGAGTCTATGTCATCCACCAAGGTGACCTGCTGCTGCACTTATCCAGCTCTTTGGTGGGATCCTCTCTTCTGCAATATCTACTCACCTCCCAGCCTGACCCCTGACCAAACCTTTTGACTCCAGCCAGACCTTTACTTGCAGACCCTTGTGTTAGGACCTGGGCTTGAACTGGGGACCTCTGGTGTGTCTGGTGGTGACTCTGCTTGCTGGACAGCTCTTTGGACAGTTCCTTGGATAGTTGCTTTGAATGATCTTGTCTTGAATCTTGTTTGCCTTAAACCTTGAACCCTTTGCTCCTCCCATGAACTTCCTATAAAAACCATGTCCCTGCACTTCCTGGTTGCCAGAATATTGTGCCTTCACCAGCCAATATCTTGCTCCTGTCTCTCTTGCTGCCGACCGTATCTTTGCTACTATTCGCTACCGACATTTGGCTTGTCCCCCGACTACGCTTCTGCTGAATTCCAACTTGCAACTATTTGTTACCGACTTTTGGCTTGTTCCCCGTCAACGCTACTGCTTGATCCCTAACTGTTTTATCTGCTTCCGGACCCCGGCTTGCTCACCTCCTGGTGTGGCTATCCTGAGGACCGCGACCTGGCACTAACACGCAGCAAAGCCCATCTCCACCATCAGGAGCTCTGGTGAATACCGGTTAGGGCTTAGACCCCGCACCCCAGGTGAACCTGTGTCATCAGCCAGGGTGACTTGTGTTTATATCTGCTCTGCTGCTATAGCTACTAGCCTCTGAGCCTGACTCCAGACCATGACACCTTGTCATTTGCAGTGACTAGTGGCTAGTAAATACTCTACACCAAGTTCACTATATGGACCACTTATGTTTTCATGATCACATTCTCCCTTAATTACCTCTTTTCAAGTGAAAATAAATTAATAAATGCATATAATAATTTAAAACAAAACTATAAAATAATACTTACATATTTGTGATGTTTTGCCTTAATCAAGGCAGGTACAGGTACACAAGCAAGAAATAATCAATGCAGAACTGCTAGCAAAGCGATGAGCAAAGTGAGTACATTCAAGGTCAACGATGATAGAATCATATAGCCTGAATGCTTGTTGCAGGTCAATGGCTTACTGGGTAAAGATTAGAGCCCCAGAACTGCACTTTTTAGAAACAAGGCAATAACAGTAGCTCCCATATTTGGAACCTCACAGGTTTCATTTAAGGAAGATCTTACAGTGTCTGGGGCATATGAGAATATTGTGGTGTTAAAACATTTCTTCAGTACTTTATTATTAGGGATGTCTGTAACTTATTTTGACCTCAATGTCCTTTTAAAGGTTTCTAGCAGGGAGAGAGATCTTTGCAAAAAAAAAATAATCACCACTTTTACGCCACTCTCCATCCGGAGACGTGATAATGAAAGCTTTGTATCCCTGTCACAGCAATAACATATTTCTCCTTTACAGAATACTTCTGCTACCAACAGTCTTTTTTTCAGCAAATCACGTAGGTCAACCATAGAAAGACACTATTCTGAGTTATGAATTTGTATAATTGCAAAGTCTTCCTCCTATATATATGCATGTATGATTTTAAAACAATATGTTTTGGTGTAATTATCATTCTGAACTATAGCATGTGATGGTTCACTGTGCAAAGTCTGGTGCAGTGATGCAGGAAACCAATCAGCTTCCAAGTTTATTAGAACAAGTTGATGTTAGAAGCTGATTGGCTACTATGCACAGTTGCACCAGGTTCTGAATGAATCAGTTTTACTAGGGCCCCGTTCTGGTGAATTGGGATCATGGGAAAAATCGTCACAATTCTACCAACAAATTTGAATCAAACTACAATCATGGTGAAACGCGTGACACGCATTTGGGTGGCATTCATTTTAATAGCATCTCAACTGGGGTGTGGCTTTTACCGCAATTGTCTTGTGACAGAATCACTTGGGAATCACGGCAAACCGCATTGCGTGAAGCTTGTCACCCAAGAAGGAGCAGACGCTTCTTTTGGGTGACAAGCTTTGCACAATACAGTTTGCTGTGATTATGAGGCTCAATTGTGGCAAAACTGCACAGGTGCCATTAAAAATGAATGGCACGCAAACTTGCAGGTTGCGTTTTGCTACAAATGCAGAACTATTTAGAGTTGCAGGCAGGATTACAACGATTGTGCTCGCAATCCCAAATTTCCAGATGTGAGCGTGGCTCTAATCTTCCCCTATGCCTATTTACAAGCACCCTCCATTCTAAAACACAAAACATATGTCTGCTCTACTTTGATGTCTTATTGCAACCAACAGGGAAACACTTATGCACTGAAGGACCTTTATCTGTCCTAAATCCTAATTATTAAACAAGTAGATCCTGCACATGGCCTTGTATTCCAATACTTTATTAATGTTCAGGTAAAATAATTAAAAGGAGCAGCGTCTACTAGTGTGTTTCAGCTCACATGCAGCCTTAATCATAGCAGTTCTACACTTTTCTTCCCCAAAGTACAATCAAACACCTGGGCTGCAGAACGATAATAGCATCGCCTCAGCCTAGGCATTGGCCCTTGACTGGAGTTCAAGTATTTCAAGGATTTCTTTCTAATGCTAAAAGGTAGATAGTTTGCAATATATAAGTTGTAAAGGTAATAATCTATATTAACTGAATGATATTAGATTAGTCACTTGAGTACAAACTGAAGCACTTATTTTATCTTTTTCTTTACATAAAACATAAATACTCCACAAAGGGACTATTTAATACGGTAAACCGTAAAAAAAACAATATCACCTAAATACCATATATCAGGAGGACTTTAACAGACTGAGTCAGACAGCACTGCGCTATGTAGTTTACAGGAGAGAGACTCTACTGTAATCAAAGCTTTTGAACTGTTTTTCCCAGAGAGAGACTGCCAGGAGGAGGTGAAAAAGCTGTATGTTCTCAAATTTTACGTTGCGGTATGCGGAGTGTCAAGTATGGGAGTGCCAACAGCCAGAGTCACCTGGGTGCAGAGCAGAGAGTAGACTAATCGCTGTCTCGACCATATGGTAAGCTGCAACATGTCTGGGACTGATGAGCTACTACTGTGGGGATTTTTTATTTATTTTTTGCTGCTAGAAAGAGACTGCACCCTTTAGGAACTGACCATACAGGCATATTGCCTTATTGCTGCCTGCAGGCTTGACTAGAATGAGTCTCATGTGCACTGACAGTGCAACTGGGCCCCAAAGCTAGCCAGCTGAAGAGTAAGAACTAAAGACTGTCCCTTTATAGCTGCTACACAGAGACCTTCACCTATTACTTATGCTAGGAGGTACCTCTCAGAGAACATTTCACCAAATCCTTGTCATTATCCTAGAGTATACTCTAGATTATTTATAGTATTATACATTTTCACAATGCAATTAATGTTTATATGCACTGCTTATTTCTGATCTTGCAAATTTATGAGTTCAAGAGTAGTGTTACCCCCATAGGAGCCGCTGAGTATAACAGGTTCTTTCCCATAGCAGGGCAGAGGCAGCCAGGCACAAAACAGCAGTTCACTCACTCCGGCTCAATAATTACTCTAGGGGATGTCTTTTTTTGATTTATTGCTAAAACTGGGGAGAAAAATGTGGTATGGGATAACCCAAAAACACCAAAGCATGGATTTTGCAGAGGACAATTTCTCTAGGTGATAGCACCTAGAGAAAGTGTGCTCCCAATTATGAACCAGGAGAATATTAGTCACAGAATTAAGAAAGTCACCCATCCATTAGATAGTTGCAACATATTGTTTCACTCCCAGCTGTAGACCAGGAGAATATTAAAGCATGTGTAGGACATTTAAGTAGACTGGAAGAGTCTGAGTTCTTGTAGCTGAAGACCACAAGATAAAATAGCACACTAGGCATTCTAGAACAGTTTTTTACATTCACAGCTGTAAACTATAGATAAATGGCAGCTCAGGACATTGGACTCTACTCATGAATCCTGGTACAAGCAAGGCCATGGGCTCAGTACAGGAGTAGTCCAGCAGCCAGTCAGGAGGTCTTCAGGGCTTAGCAGCCCCTGAAGCACAAGTCTGAACAGGTTCCAGCCTATTTACTCTCTCTCTGACCACCTATTGGGCCCACCTCCCCAGGGAGTGGTGAAAGGGTAGTAAATATTCAGATGAGAGATTTGCATTTCAGCTTTAGCTTCTCTAACTACAGAGCAAGCTAAATACTAAAGCCTGCCTAGGAGGGTGCTAAACAAGCTAGTGGTACAGAACTCTAGTCACTTCGACCTAGAGATCACATTGCTTAGGGGGCTGTGTCTGAATCTTTCCTCTGTGTGGTAATTTAAGCCCAAACCACTATTTACTCTAACCCATACCAATATATTTAGTTAATTTACCACTAAATGGTCTTGTTTCTATTTCCTGATATTAATTCACAGTCAAGTTAAAAGGTATCCACACTTGTGTTTCTATAAATACGTGCAGTAACTTTTACTCAACCAGGTGTGCCAGAGGGTCTGAGGTTATTTTTGGAGTTATGGTGCAGAACAAAGAACCCAAATTACCAAGCAGCTCCTTCAGTGGTAGCATTACAAAAATATAAAACAACAAGCTCTAAAAATACTCTTTTCCAAAGTGTTGAATTCCATGTATTACTTTTTTTTTTTAAATTATTAAACAAATTTAAAAAAGTAAAATAAATGTGTAATACATTTGTTTCCTATTTAATTATTTTATTTAATACATGCATAAATACAATTAAGAGGGTCTGACTGTATGATTGTCTTAAAGGGTCGCTAAAGAAAAAATTGGGCTGAAGTGACTGTTTACAGGGTATAGAGACAAAAAAGTTAACTGATTCCTTTTAAAAATGATTAAAAATAGATACAAATCAATCACATAATCAACCTACAGTTCTAGTTTTGTTGTTGCTGTTATTTCCTGTCTCTCTGTACAGAGCCAAAGAGCCAATAGAGGGCAGTGATGGTTTGTCTAAAACCCCTCAGCACCAACCCAGTTTCAGTTTACACACAGTAATCACACCTCCTTGATTAGTGACCACAGTGAGAAATCTCTGTGGTTATAAGGAAACAGATGACCAGGTAGTGTGGAGGTCAGAGCAGAATTACAGCAACATCAAAGCAAAAAAACAAACAAACAATGAGGACATGAAAACCGCACTGCAGTAGGATAAAGGAAGCTATTTAGCTAAACAAATACATCCTTTAGTGATCCTTTAACACCTAAGATGCTATTTTGCTCTGCCCAACTACACAGGTGAAATAACTTTTACTAATCAGTCTTTTTGGCCCATACTGAAAAATGTGTTACACGTGGTTGATATATGCAAATGGTGGCCTTGCTGACACTCCTTTGCTGCAAAAGCTTCTGCACAATTAAATTACCTGGGCAGGCATCATCTGCTTTTTTTTCATACTGGATTGTAACATGGTGTAACACAGGTCACTATGGAATGAAGTTACCCATACAGGCACAACACATTTCTAATCTTCTGTTCAGAACAGTTGGAGATATACCTGCTGAGTACTTGGCTATCTTCTTCATTCAGGCCATAGGTAGCTCAAAACGAAGTTCCTTACGCAATGGCTTTACAATAATCCCTGCTGGGGCTTCTGAAAGTTCCCCAAACAGTAAAGTCCCAATATGGTCAGGTTGACAGCAGTTGACAAGGGGCTCATCCCCTACTCTACGTCATCATCCTTTTGAGAATTCTATAGACTAGAGAATTTAAAACCTGATTACTTGCCCCCCTTCAGAGCCCATCTTTCTTCACTGACATCGGTCTGCACTCCCACCTTCTCTAGCTGGTTTATCCATCAAGAAAACACCCTATGAAATCATTGACAGAATTTCTGTTCTTAAAAAAAAATGCACTCTTTACTTGAACTTATCAAAGACATGAAAACCCAACTTCAGCAGAGGCAACTGTTAATTCCATAGTTCAACATCTGGTTACACTAACAAAACTCGAAAGAGAGACCCATGCTTCCACAGTTCCACGATCTGTCAACCTCTTCCCAAGTAAAGGGCTATAACCCAGCTACTCTTCCTGCTCATAGGGAAATGTCCCAATGATTCAGTGAAGAGGAGAGCACATCATTGTGGTGAGAAAACCCATATGGTGTCATTTAGTGTGACCCCAATGCGATAGTCCACTAAAATGAACTAATAACTTCACCCACCACTGCCGCTACTGTGGCAGATAAAGGTTGGCCAGAACCATTTAGGTAAGATCCCAAATTCTGATGACCAAACTCTGTTTGTACGATTATGCCTGAGGCCGCGTACACACGATCAGACCGGTGTGATGAAACTGGCCTTAAGGCCAGTTTCATCGGACCAAATTAATCGTGTGTACGGCCCATCGGACCGTTGTCCATCGGACCAAAGTTTTAAAACTTGCTTTAAAATCTGTCCGATGGACACCTGACCGTCGGACCAAAACGATGGTTAGTACGCAAAAGCATCAGATCAAAAACCCACGCATGCTCAGAATCAAGTTGACGCATGCTTGGAAGCATTGAACTTTGTTTTTTCAGCACATCGTTGTGTTCTACGTCACTGCGTTCTGACCCAATCGGATTTTGGACTGATGGTGTGTAGGCATATCAGACCATCAGACCACTTCAGCGGTGACCCGATGAAAACGGTCCATCGGACCATTCTCATCGGACCGGTCTGATCGTGTGTACAGGGCCTTAAAGATATTAACCTACCAATGGCACTTTGTAAAATAAAAGTAAACATTTATACCTAAAATGCATTTCAACTATTTTAATGAAATATACACATTATTTCTCTACCTGGGTCTCAATGTCTTGACCATTACAATAACCCTAACAATTTCTGTCTGTTTGTTTGTTAGGATTGGTAGATGGGGTTGCTTCTTCCACAGCCCATAGAACACTGCTTAGTATTCCCCCATTTTATGCCTGTAAGGTGGTAATTCTACACTGGAAAAAAAAAGGAAAATGTATCTCTTGTGGTTGGCTGCACCTTGCAACACAAAAACTCCATTACAGCTGTAGCAGCATTACAGGGGGAAGCGGGTTGAGGGGAGGGGGGGGGTATTTAAGGTATGTTTTCATCTCATTGTTTTATGTGCCCTGCATGGCCAACACTTATAATGTTTTTATTTCTTTATCGTACATCACGGGACACAGAGCCATTACACTTGGGTTATATGGGTACCTTCAGGTGTGGACACTGGTGTAATCAATTTCACAGGAAGTTTCCTCCCTATATAACCCCCTCCCACTGGGAGTGCTTCAGTTTTTTCGCCAGTGTCTTAGGTGTTGGTCACGTCTAGCTGTCCCTCGGAGGTCTCGGGACCCAGGATAGCTAGCCGGATCCGTCCGAAGTGCTTCAAAGCCAAGGTGTACGGTACCCGGGCCCTGCTGGAGTGGGGTTTTGCCTATAATGCCTCTCCTTGGAGGGCTGGATTCTGGGCTCCAGTGCCTTAGTCTCTTCCAAGAACTAAACGCTACTGATGCCAGGATGCTATATAGGTCCAGGGGTGTGGGTTCCTTAACACAGGACCCTGGTCCCTGAAGGTCCAAGACAATACCCACGGAGATGGGGGAAGGCTGGGCCTCTTGCATTTTGCAATACCCTGCGGCGTGGAGCAGGTAAGAGGGAACCTGCGGGACTTGGTTCGACAGTAGGTATCCCCCTGGGGGTTCTGGGTTGGCTAATGGTATGCTTGTGCATCAGCCACTATCTCCACTATGTCTTTTGAGGCAGGATGGGATGTACTAATGTTTACCCAGATAACATGTAGATATATATATGCTTTTAAAGATATGTATTTTGCTACTCCCCCCAGATTTGCCTGTTAGCATGATACTGCAGCCCCACGTGTATAGAGAGGAAGTGCTGACAAAACTCCTGTTTCCTAGGAAGCCTAGGGGGACAGCTTCCTCTATGTGTGCACTACAAAGATTAGTGGCTTACCGGGTGTCTGTGTTTCTAGCGCTGGTCCAGGCTTCTCCTCTTCTCTCTGCTTCCTCCATGTTGGTTTCAGCGTGGGGGGGGCGGGGGCGCGCGCGCGTGCGCGTGCGTGCCGCCTTTTACAGCGTCAGCGTGCGTGGGGGGGGGGCGGGCCAGCAGCGTCAGGTCTCAGATAAAGCAAAAAAGCATTTCCTGGCTGGTCATTCCCTCCTGAGAGCAGTGGAGAGTGAGGACATAGAGCGCGCAGCTGAGCAGGCTAACAGTGACACCCAGTGGTGGTTTGTGGATCTTCAGGTCTGGACTTAAGTCCACACTGACCAGAAAAAATAAATAAAAAATTTCTTAAAGGGACTCAGCCTTAGAGCTGGCAGTATCTGAGTCGGTGCAACCTTGGACTCCAGCTAACGGGCATTGGTGTGGCAATACTCACAGGACTTTCCTCGGTATTGCCGCCTTCTCAGGCATATGAAAATTTAGATTTTTTTTTACCATAGCCTGTCCTTATTAATGTTTCACTTCTAGCTACAACAGTTGGGTGTTGGCTGTAGGGGTGTCTCAAGGTTGTGCAATGGCTCCCAAGGGATCAGGACCAGCTAAGGCTGCAAAAGGTGTCAAAAAAGTAAAGGGGTCTCCAACGGGGTCAGAGGATTTGGGCCAGGCTCCAGTGGTCCCACCCTCACCAGATAGACCACCGAACAGCATCGTGCAGGAGCCATTGAGGGTGCTAGGGGCAGAGGCGGCCCCCAATCAACCCATTCCCGTTTATGTTACGGAAGAAATGCTAGAATCCACCCTGGGTGGGCTAGAGAAAAGGTTAACTGCTTTAATTGCCCACTCTTTGCCGGGTGGCAAACGGGCTAGATCCCCGTCACCTAGAACGGTGTGTTCGGATGCAGAGGTCCTCTCTTCAGAGGAATTGGACCCACAGGGGGATCAAGCGGACCTGAGTCCTGACGGGTCAGACATTGAAGATTCCACTATAGATGACATTTTTTTGGCTTCTCAAGCAGAGAGTCTGTGGATCCAGTCTCTGACGGATATGGTTCGCACTGCTTTTAAACTTCCAGTGTCAGAACAATTAGCCCCCGCGGTATCCTCTTTAGGTTCCTTGAAGGCACCATTGAGTGGTGCGTCTTTCCCGGTTCACCCCCTTCTGGAGAGCGTGATTTTTCAGGATTGGGCTCGACCTGATAGGATTTTTATCCCTCCTAAAAGGTTCACCATTCTCTATCCTATGGAAGAAGAATTTGCAAAGAAATGGGCACTCCCTACCGTGGACGCAGCCATTTCCTGCGTAAATAAATCCCTGACCTGTCCGGTGGAAAAAAAGTCGACAAAAAATTGGAGACCCTACTGAAGGCTTCTTTTACCACAGTAGGTGCCGTGGTTCAGCCAGCAGTGGCAGCCATTGGCGTTTGTCAGGCTTTAAAGGATCAGACTAAACAGATATTAAGGGACATACCGGCTCAGCAAGCTCGTGAATTGGCTGACCTCCCAAGAGCTCTCTGCTTTGCAGTAGATGCTATTAAGGACTCCGTTCAACAGGCGTCCCGTTTATCTCTGCTGTTGGTTCATATGCGTCGCCTTTTGTGGCTAAAAAACTGGTCAGCAGAGGCACCCTGCAAAAAGCTTTTAGCAGGATTTCCCTTTCATGGTGGGAGACTATTCGGTGAAGACCTAGATAAATATATCCAGACCATATCAAGTGGTAAAAGTTCTTTCTTGCCTGTCAAGAAAAGATCGCGTGGGCCCGCATTTAAGCGACAGGCCTTCGCAGGCTCGGCCCCTTCAACTTCCCGTCAGTATCGACGGCCTCCCGGGCGTTCAGCATTTAATAGCCGCCCACAAGGACAAGCCACGACAGGCAAGAGGCCATGGTCTCGAAAGCCGGTTAAACCAGTCCTCAAGTCAGATTCATGAAGGGGCGCCCCCACTCTCTTGGGTGGGGGGAAGGCTTCGGTTTTTCTCCGAAGTGTGGAAGGCCAGAATTCCCGACTCTTGGGTAAGATCTGTGGTAACCACGGGCTACAAGCTAGAGTTTCGGGAAGTCCCCCCTCCTCATTTTCAGGGGTCAAGTCTTCCAAGCGACCCATTAAAGAGGGCCTCTCTTGTAAAAGCATTGGATCGTCTCTTGCTACAAGGGGTAATTGTAGAAGTACCAACCCAGGAATGGGGTCTGGGATTCTACTCCAACCTTTTCATAATACCAAAGCCCAATGGCGACGTCAGGCCTATCTTGGACCTCAAACGCCTAAATCGCTTTCTAAACATTCAGACCTTTCGTATGGAGTCCATACGTTCGGTGGCAGCCAGCCTACATCAAGACGACTGGCTAGCATCTATAGACATAAAAGATGCGTATCTGCACGTGCCGATCTACCCGGCACATCACAGGTTTCTTCGTTTTATGATAGATCACCGCCATTACCAGTTCGTAGCCCTCCCTTTCGGGTTGGCAACAGCTCCGCGGGTATTCACAAAGGTGTTAGCCCCGGTGCTAGCCGTCCTAAGGACAGAAGGCATTTTAGTCTTGGCATACTTGGACGATCTTCTGGTTATCGACAGCTCAGCTTCCAACCTCAATCAGGCAGTAGGGCGCACAGTTCAGCATCTAGAGGAATTCGGGTGGATTGTAAACCTAGAAAAATCGGTATTGAAACCCACAAAGCAGTTGGAATATCTAGGCCTTCGGCTAGATACAGACTGCCAGAGGATAATTTTACCTCAAGCAAAGATCAGATCAATAGCTCAAGCAGTTCAAGTGATCTTAGGCAAGAAGAGGCCGACTATTCGCCTATGTATGCGACTGCTGGGGAAGATGGTGGCCGCCTTCGAGGCTGTGCCCTATGCCCAGATCCATACCAGATATCTTCAGGCAGCCATTCTCTCTGCTTGGAACAAGTCCATTCAGGCGTTAGATCGTCCGTTAGGGCTCTCCCCGAAGGTCTGGCGCAGCCTGTCTTGGTGGCTGGTCTCTCAAAATTTGTCAAAAGGGAAATCCTTTTGCCCCATCACGTTGAAGATAGTATCCACGGATGCCAGCCTGTCAGGTTGGGGGGCAGTTCTAGAAGAACAGACCCAGCAAGGGCAGTGGTCGGAGGCAGAAAAACTGCTTCCCATCAATATCTTGGAGATCAGAGCTGCTCGGCTGGCCCTGCTCGCCTGGACTCTCCCCCTTCAGGGTCTGCCAGTAAGGATACAGTCCGACAACGCCACTGCAGTGGCATACATAAACCACCAGGGGGGGCACGAAGAGCCCAGCAGCCCAAAGAGAAGTAAACCTGATTTTCTCATGGGCCAAAGCCCATGTACCCTGCATCTCGGCGGTGTTCATCCCAGGGATAGACAATTCTCAAGCAGATTTTTTGAGTGGTCAACAGTTGCTCCCGGGGGAATGGTCTCTTCACCCCCAGGTATTCCAAGAGATTTGCCAAAGATTCGGAGTCCCAGATGTGGACATTATGGCAACGAGATCCAACAAAAAGTTGGACAAATTCATATCCCGGGCCAGGGATCCCTCGGCCTACGGGACCGATGCCTTGGTTTGTCCTTGGCACCAGTTTTCTCTTCTGTATGCGTTCCCTCCACTGCAGATGATTCCCCGCCTTCTACGGAGGATCCGGGTGAAGCACAGGCCTGTGATCCTGGTGGCCCCAGCCTGGCCCAGGAGGGCTTGGTACGCACTCATCGTGAAGATGTCAGTCGGGGCGCCATGGCCGCTCCCCCTGCGCCCAGATCTGCTGTCTCAGGGCCCAATCTGCCATCCTGCTTCACAGCAGCTAAATTTGACGGCTTGGCGGCTGAATCCCTAATTCTTAAGGGCAGAGGCCTCTCAGATCAGGTCATATCTACGTTGATTCAGGCTAGGAAACCGGTCTCCAGAAATATTTATTACAGAGTCTGGAGAACCTATGTGGAGTGGTGCGAGTCTCAAAAATGGCATCCTCGAAAGTTTTTTATTGACAGGATCTTGCGATTCCTCCAGGTTGGCGTTGACAAAGGGTTGGCTCTTAGTACTCTAAAGGGGCAGGTGTCGGCTTTATCAATATGGTTTCAAAGACCCTTGGCCACCCATTCGCTTATGAAAACCTTCTGCAGGGGGTCTTGCATGTGAATCCCCCTATTAGAGCTCCCCTCTGCCCCTGGAATTTAAATCTGGTCTTGTCAGCTTTACAAAGGCAGCCGTTTGAACTTCTGACAGAAATCCCTCTTGTGCTACTAACCCGAAAGTTGGTTTTCTTGGTGGCTATGGCTTCAGCCAGAAGGGTTTCCGAGCTGGCAGCCTTGTCATGCAGGGAGCCATACCTTATTCTGCATAAGGACAGAGTGGTTCTGTGGCCTCAACCTTCTTTCCTTCCTAAGGTCATATCCATTTTTCACTTGAATCAGGACCTAGTCCTACCATCCTTCTTTCCTACTCCCCAGTCCAGAGAGGAAAGACGGCTTCATACTTTGGACGTGGTTCGAGCCATGAGGGTCTATCTCAAGGCTACAGAGAAGATTCGGAAAACAGATGTGCTTTTTGTTCTTCCGGATGGCCCCAAGAAGGGTCAGCCGGCTGCCAAGTCTTCCTTGGCTAGGTGGATTAAGCAGCTGATTTTTCAGGCATATGGTCTGAAGCGCGTTCCACCTCCCTTATCAGTTAAAGCCCATTCTACGAGGGCCATGAGTGCCTCCTGGGCGGCACACCATCAGATCTCTATGGCACAGGTTTGCAAGGCGGCAACCTGGTCTTCCGTACATACGTTTACTAAATTTTATAAGTTGGACGTTGCAAAGGGTACGGACGCAGCTTTTGGGCAGGCGGTCCTACGGGCAGCAGTATAGAATCCTCTGGCCCGGTTCACGCCCCCCTTGTTTTTCTGTTGGTGGAGCCATGTTTTCTCCTGACAATGTTTTTATTTGGCTATTCTTGGCCTTACGGTCTCCCTCCCTTCATAGAGCATTGCTTTAGGACATCCCAAGTGTAATGGCTATGCGCTCTGTGTCCCATGATGTACGATAAAGAAAAAAGGATTTTTAATAAACAGCTTACCTGTAAAATCCTTTTCTTGGAGTACATCACGGGACACAGAGCTCCCACCCCTCTTTTGGGGAACATTGTGTAACCTCGGGAGAATTGCTTGCTACAAAACTGAAGCACTCCCAGTGGGAGGGGGTTATATAGGGAGGAAACTTCCTGTGAAATTGATTACACCAGTGTCCACACCTGAAGGTACCCATATAACCCAAGTGTAATGGCTATGCGCTCTGTGTCCCGTGATGTACTCCAAGAAAAGGATTTTACAGGTAAGCTGTTTATTAAAAATCCTTTTTATTTTACTGCCTTTTTTTATCGTGTTTTATAGGTGTACTGTTAATATTTGATATACTAATAACATTGCAAAAAAAATATTTTCAAATAAAAATGTGCTACCTGGGACCTTATCCCTGAACACACAGGGCCCCTAAACATATGTACTAATTGGTACAGCATTCAGCACCTTCTACTTGCAGCCTACCATAGACACTTAAGGACACACTGCAGCTGAATGGCCCCATGCGCAAGGGACCTAAAAGGGTCATACAGCTGACCTTATGGTGGAACCCTTGAAAACAGCACCTCAAAGACCAACCTCCTTTGTGATATTTTAGCTTCACTTATTACTTTTAAAAATCAGTTACTGCTGTCCAGCAATGCCCATCAGTCCATGTATCAAGCTGCTCTTTTCATTCTAATCAGCTGTGCATAACCGCTAGGTAAACTGGTGTTCTTTGAATGATAGGTCAGCCAAAGCAACTTTGAAATCTTTGACTAAAAGTTTCCTTTAAATCCAGGCTAAATGTCACATGTTCTACAAGGCATACAAAGGCAACCAAGAACTCTCATTGCTCATTAAGACTGTTGAGAAAAAAATACTTGTTTACTGTCAGTCTACTGTATATGGACTTTTCTGTGGGTCCTAAGACATAAAAGAAGATTATAAATGTTTGTTCTTGCTGTTACTGTAACTGTACAGTACATTATTGGAGGTTCAATATCACTTCATTTGGATTTGCTGTCAGAGCTCTCAGAAACTCTTTTGTAAGTTTTAACTTTCAGAAAAAGTCCATACTTCAACGGCTATGCATATACTCTTTCTCTTCCGCTTGTCAAAAGATCACCCAGGTCACTATCTCTGCATTGTGGTAGATGAGGGAAGGGATGTCATGTTTTCCCATTTTTGGATGTATCAGGGGGCTCTGCTGGCCCAAATTCATTATAGTTTATTTTTACACTGAGTTCTCACAGCTGCTATCTAGGCATTCTTACATGTTTTAATCCTCTGAGGAGTGGTTTACAGTGAATTGATCTTCAGAGGGAATTTGACAAGTGGTGAGGAGGAGTTATGTTGCCTCTTCCTGCCTATTTTAAGCCCTAAAAAACCCTAACGAGCCTAAACTACATGCATTGCAAGCTTTGGAGGTGTGTTTGCAGCCCCATTCAAGTGAATGTGTGACATTCGGTGGGCAGTACTGCCTGCTGAGCATGAGAATGTGATGGGGGAATAACTTTTGCTGCACCACGATATAAAGCATTGAGGTTGTGGCATGTATTCATCCCTGTCTGCTGCATTAGCAGAGTAAGAGGGAGTGGTTAGGGGACAGTAAAAACACATGCAAAGCTTAATCTCTTCTGCTCCTATCTCTCCCATGCTCTACACACCCTTCAGCATTTTAGTTTTTTTAAAGAAATACTTTTTGTAAGCTCTTTTATACTCACCTAAGTTCACCATCCATGTCACTCACTGCTTCTCATAACTGGTTGATTCAATGCCACAGCAGACTGTTAACCTCATCCTGACCTCAAATATTTATATCTTTCCCTAGCATGCACCAGTGGTAAAAACATTCATAACTCAGTTTTACCCCACCCCCCAATCTCCTTTTATTCTACATGGCATTAGATTCTCTACTGAAAGATCTGGAACAATTTCAGACTTTTAAATGCATCTGTACTGCTTCTGTAATTCTATAGTTGATAAAGCCCTGTACACACGATCGGTCCATCCGATGAGAACGGTCCGACGGACCGTTTTCATCGGTTCACCGATGAAGCTGACCGATGGACTGATGTGCCTACACACCATCGGTTCATGAACCGATCGTGTCAGAATGCGGTGACGTAAAACACAACGAGGTGAAGAAAAAAATGAAGTTGAATGCTTCCAAGCATGCGTCAACTTGATTATGCGCATGCGTGGATTTTTAACCGATGCTCGTGCGTACTATGATCGGTTTTGACCTATCGGTTAGCCGTCCATCGGTTCAATTTTAAAGCAAGCCATCTGTATTTGGACCAAAGGATAACAGACCGATGGGGCCTACACACGATCGGTTTGGACCGATGAAAATGAACTTCAGTCCGTTTTCATCGGTTTGAACCGATCGTGTGTACGGGGCTTAAGAGATAAAAAATATATTACAATATATCAGGTGCTATCCTGATGTTTTCTGTAGCAGCTACCATATGTGTAGAAAACTAGAAATGACCCTACTATCTAATTAAAAAAATGTATGTAAATTTCTCAGGAATACAACATACTGTATCTTGAATAGTCTATTGATTACAGGCATTCCCATCGCTAAACTACTAAATGAAGTTTCCTGAAAATGAGTATGGAAAAATCCAAGGAGAAATTGAAGAAGTCTTTTTAAATTACAACAATCGGGGGTCCTGAATTTCCATATATTTTTTTATGCAAACAAATTTTTTGAAGTTTTACAAAAATTAGGAGGGAAATTAGGTTACAGCAGATCATAGTGAATTCGTAAGAAAATAAAGCATGTCACATACATAGGTATGCACTGTGATATAATGTATGGACATAACAGAAACATCGTAATCTACAGTAATGTATACCAATGTGAATGCAAATGTTTTATCTCCTACTATTTATGAGTCAGTTAGAAGGTACTGTAAAATGTGCTTCCCAAGGATATAAATATTGTATATATATATATTGGGTATATAACAAGTACTGACAAAGAGAAAATTGGAAAATATGAGAATATAAGAAGAAAAAAAAAGAAGCTGAAAACAAAAAAAAAGGGAGAAAGAAAAAAACTACAGTTGTTGGGTACCATGGCTAAGCTGGATGGAGAGGATGATCATTTGTTATGCTAATTTGGTAAAGTAGCTCAATCTCCTCTGAGGCTTTGAAACGTACGCCAGTGCTTGGGAGCTTTGCCTAGTTGCTCTGAAAAGATGTAATAAAACCTTTTGTGTCTTGATGAGGCCAGGGACAAACTATCCAGTGACATTGTTAAAAAAGTACAATATAGAGGGCATGGCTTGACTGGCGGCCGGGATGGACGCACACTAAGAGAGCTCCGTGAACTGACACAGCCGACAGCTTCTCTTTCCGCTCAAAGGACCCCAGAAATGGGCAGAGTGAACCACCAAACCCCACATACCAGACTCCGCCGAGGTTCGGTTGCCTCCTCTACCCGGAGCATCTCTGAACTCTTCAAGCTCTCTGGGAGCAATGTGGCGAGTTCCAAGATGGCGCGGTCCCAGCAAGACGAGGATGACTTCAGCGAGGACTCGCAGTACACAGCAGAGGACTCAGGTAGGAGCCGCTCCCGCTCCAGCAAGCCGCTTACATTCGCTGACATGTCAGTGTTTGCAGCCGACATAAAGGCTACGTTCTCGGCAGCGATAACAGACCTGAAGTCCAACCTGCTTGTTCTATCAGACAAGATGGAGGCGGTAGAAGTGAAGGGGAAGCGCAGGGGCAGAGCAATACATAGATTGGAGTGTGTGGCGGACACTCAGATATCCCACTTTATTGAAATGAACCGCCATTTAGAGGACTTGGACAATCGCGGACGCAGGTGCAACATTAGGGTGAGGGGGATCCCTGAGTCGGTGGAGAACGATCAGATTGTCCCTGCACTGCAAAGGGTATTTAATAGCCTGTTGGAACGTCAAGAGGATACCATGATCGACTTTGTCAGAGCTCACAGGGCCCTCAGGGCAAGGGGTCCGGAGGATGCACCTCCTAGAGACATTATCTGTTGTCTCCAGAGCTTTCCACTAAAGGAAGACATCATGAGGAAAGCACGTGGCAATGAGCGCATAGTCTTCAATGGCGCACATATTCTGTTATTTCAGGATCTCTCCCAAATCACACTAAAAAACCGCAGGGCCCTGCGCCCCCTGCTGGAGCAACTCAGAAGGAGAGACATAAAGTATACCTGGCCTTTCCCCTTTGCCTTGGTTGTCACGCTTGCAGGCAAGCAGCATATCCTGCGCACCCCGCTTGACCTACCAGGTTTTTGTGAGGCTCTCAACCTGGAGATAATGGAGCTCCCTGAATGGTACCAAGAGTTCATGTTGCCACCGCTCCCCAGAAGCCCCCCTGATTCACCCTTCTCTACTCCAGATAAACACCGATCCAAGAAGCCAAAACATGGTCGCGGAGGTGGATCACAAGCTGGAACTCCCGCACCACGTCACACTCCTGCTAGGGGTCAAGTAACAGACTGAGTGCTTAATTTCTTGATGTCTGGTCCCTCTTCTTGATGACTTTTCATCGCCTTGCCCTGGGATGTCGTTAGATCCTGCTGCTGACCAAAATGGACATGATGGACCATCTTTTTGCTAGTGCCTTACCCGGTTCTCCCTGCTCTGACCACTCCTTTGTTTTGCAGACCGATTTTTTTTTTCCTATATAACCTTTCCCTTTTTTTTTTTCTTCTTCAGAATCCTGGATTTTGCTCGGTCTGGTTACCATTTATACATGTATGCATGTATAATACATGTATATATATATTTACTTTATTTTATTCATTTTATTTTATTTTTTTATTTATTTTTATTTTTATTTATTTATTTATTTTATTTTTTCAGCCAGGGTCTCAAGCAAACTTTGTGTTTAATTGTAAGGTAATATGTACCCTCCCTGGTCTGCAGCTTGATATCAATGTTTTTTCTGTTAAACGTGCATTATACCCGTCCTGGGCCCTGAGTTATTCTTGCTGAAAGAGGCTGTGTCGTTCTATTGCTACTGTTTTAGTGCTTTAAATTTTCAGAAGTTTTAGTTATTTGAGTGTTGCTCCCTGTGTATCCCGGATACAGACAAGTGACATTACCCACAGAGTACGTCTGGAGGTGGATTTCTACCTTAGACGTACTACCTTATTACTTTAGTAGGATTATTCTCTAACTAAAGTGTACCATACTTTCTCCGAGCAGCGTCGGTCCTCTCTCCGCACGCTGATCTTTTGAGGTGCTTTTCTCCTTCCTCTTTCTTTTCGATTTCCCTTTCTTTTCTATCTTGCTTCTAACTCCCCCCCCACCCCATCCTGCCCTCCCTCCCCACCCGGTACTTCCCCCCCACCCATCACCTCGGGTAATCTACCCGAACAGGACCTAATACCCTGTGGCAGGTTGGACGAGCTTTCATCTGTGTCTCTCAGTTTGTTTTAGATTCGCTGCAAATAGCGCGTCATAGCCGCCCTGATGGCCTTCGCATCACTGGGAAGGGCTCCGACGGTCGTAACACTCAACGCAAAAGGTCTGAATATACCGGAGAAAAGGGTATCATTTCTTAGGGAACTCCAAAAAGGTAAGCCACACTTTGTATTTTTGCAGGAGACCCATTTCCGGACAGGCCACACACAAAAATTGACTAACGCTTACTTCACAGCAGCATATCATTCAACAAATGACGAGGCAAAAACTAAGGGGGTGACCACTTTAATAGGTAGGAATGCACCCTTCAGGACAGCTTAATTGACCCGGAGGGACGTTTTGTTTTTTTAAAGGGTACTTATAACGGTAAACCACTAACCCTAGCAAATGTCTACTTTCCCAATTCGGCTCATGTAGCTTTCTGCCAAAAAATTACCCTTGAATTAATGGGCTTCACCTCTGGTGTCCTTATTCTGGGAGGAGACTTCAATGCTCCCCTTAACCCGGGGTGGACTCATCGTCCGGGACCTCGTGTATACCCTACCGTGCCCTTAAAAAACTGAAGGTCCTACTAAACTCCCTGCAGTTAGTCGACACTTGGAGATTTCTCCATCCTGATACCAGAGACTTCACCTTTCATTCGGTCCCGCACAATAGATACTCCCGCATAGACTACTTGTTTGTCACGCAACGGGACTTGCATTCAGTGACGGGAGCCAGGATTGGCATCCAATCTCTGTCCGATCATGCACCAGTTTCCCTTACACTTGATTGTGGATTACATGCCCCTAGACCAAGTACCTGGAAACTTAACGCTTCTCTGTTAACAGACCACGACCTGTTGCCCTCCATCACCGCTTCTTTGACTGATTACTTCAGATTTAACAATACACCGGATATAGACCCATTGTCAGTTTGGCAAGCCCATAAATGTTCAATAAGAGGTGAATTGATCAGGTTGGGATCCCACAGGAAAAAACAACAGGAACAGAAGATCAGGGATTTAACAGCCACGATCCATAGACTAGAATGTTTACACAAACAGTCGCTGTCGCTGCACTCCGCCCGGGAACTTCTTGACACTCGTAAAGCCCTGCAAGACATATTTGATGATACGGCTAAGAGGATGTTATTCTTTAAAAATAAACTTTATTATGAAGTGGCCAATAAGTCGGGCAGGTTTTTGGCGAGAGCATTGAAGGAAGCGTCCATTGCTAACCACATTCCCCAGATTAGAACTAGTGAGGGATCTTTGGAAACAGCTACGGATGCTATTGCATCGCAATTCCAGCGATTCTACACAAAACTGTATAACTTGCCGGCGCCGCATAAACCCCCGAACTTACGAGGTGACAGGGTTACCGAGATCCTAAACTTTTTGCGACAAAGTGGACTTCCCAAATTAGACGATTCACAGTTAACCCCTCTTGAAGACCCTATCACGATTGAGGAGACTCAGTCGGCGATTTTAGAGCTCAAATCAGGTAAAAGCCCAGGCCCAGACGGGTTCACGTCAATTTATTACAAGACATTTAAAGATATCCTCTCAGCGCCTCTGACAAGGGCCCTGAACTCGCTGTCCACCCCCAAACCTATTCCGCCTGATTTTTTAACTGCCCACATTTCACTTATACCGAAACCCGAAAAGGATCTGGTTGAGTGTGCCAGCTATAGACCCATCTCACTGCTGAATCTCGACCTAAAAATGCTGGCGAAAATAATGGCGAACAGGCTGAGACCCTTGCTTTCCTCCCTGATCGGCCCTGAACATTTGGGATTTATGCCCAACAGAGAAGCTAGAGACAATGTGATCAAAGCCTTACTTCTAACACACGGGGCGCACAGCCGCGGTTTCGAGGGCCTTCTCCTGTCTACAGATGCGGAGAAGGCCTTCGACAGGGTCGCCTGGGACTACATGTTCGCTACGTGCGGGCATGTAGGACTTGGTCCTCGGATGATGTCATGGATAACAGCGTTATATGACAAGCCGACAGGGAGACTCAAAGTAAATGGTTCCTTGTCAGGGGAGGTCAAGATTTCCAACGGTACTAGGCAAGGGTGCCCCCTGTCACCCCTTTTATTTATCCTGTCTTTGGAACTGTTCATCAGGTCGGTCAATAAAGACCAGTCAATAGCTGGCTTTAAAGTATCGGATAAGGAATATAAGATTGCAGCCTATGCTGACGACCTTCTGTTTTTCCTGACCAAACTCCACATCACCATGCCCAACCTGATGGACCAGTTCCTCTTATTTGGATATATGTCTAACCTTAAAATCAATTTCACTAAATCTGAGGCTATGAATGTCTCGCTGGGGGTGGACACCCTGGAGCGGACCCGTGCCAACTGCCCTTTCAGATGGGTCAATGGCGCGCTCAAGTATCTAGGGATATGGCTGACACTCAAGTTGTCATCTATATATGATCAGAATTTCCCGATCCTTATCAAAGTTATTAAAAGAGATTTGCAAACCTGGAATTCTAAGTACTTTTCCTGGTTTGGAAGGGCAGCGGTCATAAAGATGGTTGTTCTGCCGAGGCTTCTGTACCTCCTCAGAAACCTGCCAATCAAAATCCCTCAAGCTTGCTTTCACACCCTCCAATCTATCCTTCTATGGTTCCTTTGGGGGGGCAACAGGTCCAGGATAAAATTCTCCCTTTTGACTAGACCGAAGAAGAATGGAGGGATGGGACTTCCTAACTTCCACAATTACTACCTAGCTTCACATTTAACCAGAATAATTGACTGGCATTGTCATGGCTCCTCAAAAGATTGGGTGGGTCTGGAGGACTCACTGACTGAGACCTCCCTGCGATTCGCCCCTTGGATCCCCTGGCATTGCCTAACCGACACCATTAAAAAACACCCACTGACGGGCACTACCCTATCATTATTTAGCTCCTTTGCTACCAAGACGGACCTGACCTCCACTGTTAGTCCGCTTTCCCCAATCAGCAACAACCCAGATTTCCCCCCTGGGTTAGGTAATCGTTTATTCCAAGCATTAGATCCCGTTCCTCCGCTTACTATGAAGGATTGTTTCCATAAGGGCGCGTTTAAGACCTTGACGGCACTCAGGTCTGAGTGCAGACTGCCGGATCTTTCTTGGTGGCAGTATTTTCAATTACGTGATTATGCTAACATGGGCTCACGGAGACCCTCCTTCATCAGGAAGCTGACAGAATTAGAGAAGATTTGCGCTGGAGGTTCACGCTTCCCGAGCTCAACCTCTGTAACCTACTGGCTTCAGAATGCTCTTACCACTAAGGACGACAGACTCCAACAGGCTTGGTCAAGAGCCCTGCACATAGACATTACTGACAAACAATGGGGGGCAGCATGCATTTTAGCACATCAGTGCTCAGTCAGTACTAAAATGCAAGAAACTTCATACAAGCTTCTGACACAGTGGTATGCTACTCCGGAGATACTTAAGAAATGGTACCCTCTCACCTCAGACCGCTGTTGGAGATGCGAGGCAGACGTGGGCAGTAGTGTTGCTCACGAATATTCGCATTGCGAATATTCGCTACGAATATTGCATATTCGAGTATTCGCGAATAACACGAATATCGCGGCGAATATTCGCTATTTCGAATATTCTAATTTTTTCAATTTTTTTTTTAGAACAGATCACATCCTAGAGATCCCCATCGACGTCTAAAAGCATTGCTGGTATGATTAGAGACCTTGGGCCGAGTAGCTGCAGCGCCCATTTTATATTGCCGAAAAATCGCAATGCGATTATTCGGCAATAGCGATATCGCGCGATTATTTTATATTGTAATATATCACGAATATTCTGAGCCAATCAGAGTGCTCCATTACGCATTTCTCGAAATTTCGCAATTATTTTGTATTGTAATATATCACGAATATTCTGAGCCAATCAGAGTGCTCCATTCCGCATTTCTCGAATATTCGCAATTATTTTATATTGTAATATATCACGAATATTCTGAGCCAATCAGAGTGCTCCATTCCGCATTTCTCGAATATTCGCAATTATTTTATATTGTAATATATCACGAATATTCTGAGCCAATCAGAGTGCTCCTTCCGCATTTCTCGAATATTCGCAATTATTGTGTATTGTAATATATCACGAATATTCTGAGCCAATCAGAGTGCTCCTTCCGCATTTGCCGAATATTCGCAATTATTGTGTATTGTAATATATCACGAATATTCTGAGCCAATCAGAGTGCTCCTTCCGCATTTCTCGAATATTCGCAATTATTTTGTATTGTAAAATATCACGAATATTCTGAGCTAATCAGAGTGCTCCATTCCGCATTTCTCGAAATTTCGCATTCGCATTCGCAATTCGCATTCGCATTCGCATTCGCAATAGCGAAAATTTGCAATAATTTCATTTCCAAAAAATATCACGAATATTCGTATTTAGCGAATATATCTCGAATATTCGACTATATATTCGAGATATATCGCGAAATCGAATATGGCATATTCTGCTCAACACTAGTGGGCAGTCTCAGACATATTTGGTGGGATTGCCCGGCAATAAGTGAATTCTGGGATGGAGTGAGAGAATATGTGAAGCTCATAACGGAGACTAGTATGGTTCTGGACGCTGCCTGCTGCTTGCTCCATATTACCAATTTCTCTCTCAAGAGATACAAACAATCGCTAACCAAGCATTTGTTATATGCTGCCAACTCCCTTATCCCGCTTGCGTGGAAAAGCACTAGGGTCCCGTCTATCAAAGACTGGCTCAAAAGAGGTGAATGACACCTGCTATATAGAAGATTCAGTTGCCCAATCTTCGGATAGAGTGGAACAATTCCACGATACCTGGTCTCCGTGGTTTGTTTTCAAGACTTCCCAAGCTTACCTGAGGGCTTTACCTCCTTGAATTCTTGAAATCATAAAAATCGATGCCATAATCTATCGGATCTTTGGTTCTACTGCCGCAGGGTTTCTGGTCACCCCTCCTTCCCCCCCCCCTTTCTTTCCCCTCCCATCTTCCCTGGCTTGTCTCAATATCTGTCCACACTCTTTTGCTTCCTTCTTATCTCTTTACTTGGTTTACATCGACAAGATTGATTGAGTGCAGACAACTTAACACTTAATGTATCTTGAACTCCAGATGAACAAGGTCAGTCCTCTGCCCTTTTTTTTTTTTTCTCTTTGATCAGTTATTGGACTGACCTTCCCAATGTCACTCACCCAACAACTCACTTGATTCTAATATCTCTGTTTGTTATGTTGCAGTTTGGTTCGGGTTTAGTCATACGATACTGATGTAATCTCTGTCAACCAATTTGGATTTCACTGTGTTTATCTATTGTACTGCTTTATTGTATACTCTCAATAAACTTGAATGTTTAAAAAAAAAAAAGTACAATATATTAATCCAGAAGGGATCACTAGACAACTCCTTTTAAAAGGTTTACCATGTATCTCCAACATAAATCAGAAGAAGCCTGGTAGTATTTGTGCACTTCAACTGGGCATTTGTTGGGCTGAACAATGATTCCATAGTTGTATAGCTAGAGTATGCTGGAAAGGGATAGTTTGTGTGATCAAGTTAATGACTTCAATGAGGCTCCAAAGGCTCAAATGAGATTTTCTTGAGGTTTCCTCAAGAGATTTCATTTCTTGCAAGAGTATAGTTTCAAGCAGTGGCAGAATTTTCAGGGTCGCAACAGTCGCAGTTGCGGCTGGGCCCTGTAATTCCGCCAGTCTGGGGGGCCCGCCACCTGTCCGTGTATGAGGAGCTGTGAATGGCCCACCTGATGCTCATCGTCACTACTGTGTGCGGTGCGCACTGCCTGGCGTACTTTTTGTTCGCCCGTGGGACACATAGATATTGCAGAGTGCAGGGCAGCTGAGGCAGCACTCACTGACTGACTGAGATTGTGGACCCCCTCTGCCTATCCAGAGACCCAGAGATGTAGGGACGTGGGGCGGACTCAGGCTCACCAAATGACAGAAGGACGGGGGAGGCGCTTTCCCCTTTGCGACCCAGGCAGGCATGAAGCAAGGCATCCTGGCTGGAGAACTAGTTGAAGTGTGAACTTGGATCACCTCCATCCAGCCTGATTCCCGACCACACTCTGTAACACTCAGCACAGCACCTGGCACTGACGTCAACCACTCCACCTCCACATCCCCGCTCATTGGCCGGCACTCATCTCTGCTCGCCACTCATTGGCCCGCACACCGAAGACTTGCAGTTTGATTTTAGAACACAGGAGAGAGTGTGAGAGGAGCACCGGGAGGTGTGTGATCTATCGGCCTGGACCCAGACACGCTCTATGGTACCACCCATAGACACTGCATACAATACCACCCATAGACACTGCATACAAGACCACCTACCACCCATAGACACTGCATACAAGACCACGTACCACACATAGACAATACCACTGCACCACCATAAAAATAATTTTGCTACATATAAGAGTGTGACGTGTTAGAAAATGTATTTATCCCAGAGGGAGCTGCGGTGGCTCAACGCGATTTGCACTGCGCTAACAAGCCATTCACCTCTGCAGCCAAGGGTTCGGATCCCGGTCTCGGCTTCATGTGAATTGAGTTTGGTGGTCTCAGCCCGGCTCCCGGTGGGTGTGCTATGCAAGGTAAGCCTGCGCTTAGTATGCCCACCCCCCTCCCACAAAAACTACCACAATTACACGCATTCGAAATTGGGTTAACATGCACGCTCTTTGGCCACACGGTCTATTAAAAAAAAAAAGAGAGGCAAAGGACTCTCCCTAACTCCTTCATAGGGGAGTCCCTCTGCCCCATTGGGCTTTAAAGCGGAGAAGGTAGGGTGGGCTGTGTGGGAGGACCCCCCTCACACCCGCCATTGCCACCCGGGGGGCATGGAGAAAGATGGCAGACTGCCTCTGGTGGAGGTCTGCCTACTCCCAACTCCTGCAGTCCGGCTCCTCTCTCGAGTACACGCACAAAAAAAAATACACTTTAAAAAAAAAAAAAAAATGGACAGGGGAGTCTGCAAAGAAAAAGTAAAAAAAAAAAAAGAAAATGTATTTATCCTCATGTGTCATACTACACAGTTGGTTCTTCCAAATCCAAAGAGCTAAATCATTCAAAACCTTTTTTATCTCTTGTAGATGCTAAAAGTGAAGATTTGGTGCTTTTAGTGTTGTCTCTAAGGCTCTCTACCTTGCTATATGGCAGGGTATCACTCCCCAAAGAAAACGTGAATACTGCGATTCAAGTTACAAGAAGATAGACAGGAATCACGCTGGGAATCTCTGACCACTGAAGCTGTTAAGAGGTAATAGGATTCACCTACCATAATGTACCCATAACCAAAATATCAGTTTGGGTGGGCTGATGCTTTAAAAACTGTTAGCGAAGTACATCACATCAGGAGGATTTCTAATCCTCAAGATCATAACAACACAATGCAACCAAAACAAGCTGTATGTAATTTGAAATTCTTCTTCTAGAATTGGAGTCGCTGATGTGTGCATAGATTTAATTACATTGCACGCTGCTAGAGTATCGCTGGTGGAAGAAATAGGAAGGGTTTATATTGTACCAGTGCTTAGTGTTCCTCCTCATTCTCATAAAGATTGCTCCAGTTAGATTGTACACATTTCCAGTCACAGATTCTTAGCACAAATTCATGTTACATAGCTCGACTTTGTCCTACATAATAGCTACAAGTAGCTAAAATCTGCTTCCACAAGAAATTTACGTTTAAAGTTTTGGTATTAAAAGCTGTATTATAGGCAAATATCTTTTTCGGTTTGATTCTTTTTATTGTTTTAAAAAAGAACACTTTAACAAGAAGAATACAGCATAAGAGCGAACAGCATACAATTAGCCCACACAGGTGTAGTATCGACAGGAATATACAGTATGTCATAAAAAGCAAGTAAAAGAAATCAAATATTCCAAGGCATAGATTCTCAAAACAAATGTCAAAACGCACATTATCAAAATGCTTAATGACTATATGCCAGGGAGTTTGTATAGGCGTTCTAGGCAGGTAAAAATGTAGGAAATAGAAAAGAAAGGAAAGGCGAAGTATGCAGAGGTGGGAAGACAACACCAAAGAGTGGGGGATAGAGGGCCCATCTCCCATAGACTTGGGTCAAAAGCTCATGTAAAGGCGTATGAATCAACCTACAACAACTTGGACCCCCCCGCCCATTCTGGGCAAAATCATCACCCCTAACGCCAAAGTCAAAAGTCTTGGGGTCATCTTCGACTCCTACATGACAATGGACGCACAAATAGGGTCAGTAGTCAGCGGATCTCACCATCTGCTGCGCCTACTACGCAGACTTATTCCTTTCATCCCCAAAGAAGACATAGCGGTCGTGGTGGGAGCAATTGTAAACTCAAGATTGGACTATGCAAATGCCCTTTACCTCGGACTCCCCAAGTACCAAATCGCTCGTCTACAAGTCGTTCAAAATACGGCCGCTAGACTTGTGACTGGGAAAAAACCCTGGGAATCAATCTCACCTTCACTGAGATCCCTTCATTGGTTACCAGTAAAAGACAGAATCACTTTTAAAGCACTCTGTCTAACGCATAGATGTTTTCATGGGAATGCTCCCCATTATCTATGCGAAAAAATAAAAGCTCATAATCCCAATCGCGTTCTGCGATCCACCAATCAAAATCTACTCCAGATACCGAAAGCCAACTACAAGTCCAAAGGAGATAGAAGATTCGCGGTCCAAGGTCCCAGACTATGGAATGCTTTACCAACCAGCATTCGGTTGGAGGAAAACCACTTAGCATTCAGGAGAAAGATCAAGACTCATCTCTTTTGATTCCAAAGGAGACAGGAACAACAATCGCCCAGAGGCGATTTACTTCTCATGTCCCGCGCTATATACGTTTTTCATTCATTCATTCATTATAGCATGCTCAGGCTATTTGGGTCCAGGGACGGTAGGGCATAGTTGAGCCATGTTTCCCAAATTTAAAAAAAATAAGACTGGGAGTTATTAAAGATGGTGCACATTTTCTCATTAACCAACATGTTGTTCAGATGGTCCTCAACTTGAAATTGGATGGAGGGCTTCTTTCAGAAACTGCCCATCATTAAATTTGCAGCCAACAACCGATACACAGCCAATTTTTGTTGACATAGATAAAGGCCTGAAATTAGCCAGTGTGGGAGGGCCAGTCTTGCATTCTTGTGAATAATTAGATAGCATAAGGTCTGGAGAAGGCCAAAGACTCTGGACCAGAATGCACTTGGCAAATATATTTTGAAATGTACAGTATATGGAGGCTATTTAAAATAATTTGTATTTCCATTCATCAAATCTGGATCAGTGCTAGAACAAGATCCTTTGCAAACTAGGGCAAAAATGCCACAGTGTACCCTGCTCCATGTTTGGGCTATAGCTCACTCAGCAGCATAGATTGTAGGTCCTACTCTTTTTGCAACCCCTTTCTGCTAAAGCGACCAAGGTGGCTGCTTCATCTGCCAACCCCTCAACCCAGCGCTGATCTTGAGGTTTATACAGAAAACAGAACCAGGCAGATGGCACTATAAAATAAAATACCGCCAAAATGGGCATGCAACACCTTTTATCTGTGTTTCATGGTAAGTTCTCAAAATAACTTTATATAAATGACAATGAAACAAAAGTGTCTATTTCACATTCCCAACCGTTACTATGCTGCAGGTAAGTAAGTGGTTAACAATGTGAAATATATTGGACATTTGTTTTGTCAGTAAAATTGGAACTATGTAAAAATAAAAAGATAATGAAAACTTGTACTCTTTAAGGAAAAACCTACTAGTTATTGATTATGAGAATAGACCATGATTACAAGATATTCAATACTTTATACTTTAGATAATAACATCAATACGTGTACATTTTCTAGGGAACAACAATAGTTTCAAGATAAAAAAAATGGGATAGTTACCAGTTCTAAAATTACTTGCCTACTGGCAAGTGACCAGAGCTAAAATGGTTGCAGTCTTTCTATGTATCTTCATTGGATGATGATATGTCTTTATGCATTGTGCTAGCGTGCCCCTCCCCATCGGAGTCAGTTCTCCCTGCATCATACCTCAGTCATTGCTTCCTTCCTGTTGTTCATGGGGTCATTTTTTTTTTCTAATTAGCTTCCCTCATTGGGCCAGATTCAGGTAGATGCGCGCATATTTTATCGGGCGTAGCGCAGCGCATATACGTTACGCTGACGCAAACTAGTGAGTCAAGTCCAGTATTCACCAAGCGCATGTTCGTTACTTTGCGGCGGAGTAACGAAAAAGTGCTGGCGCAACACGACGCAAGTGGAAGTGGGTGTGATCATATGTAAATGATGGGCGGAGCCCAGCGCAGTGACTTACGTTCATCGCATCATCCACGGAGCATGCGCAGTGAGGGAGGACTCCCCTCGCTCCCCTGTGTGCATGCTCACAGCTTCCGTCGGCACCACTTCATGGGAAACGCCAGCGCAATGTCTTCCGTTGCGCGTATAAAATCGGCCGCAGATGCGCCTTTCCGGCGCAAAAGTATATCCGGTTTCCCCCACCCCAGGGAAGTAACTTTTGCTGTATGATGGCTGCTCCCGTTCCCCCCAAAGAGAGGAGAAACCTCAATTTTAATGCCCAGGAGCTCACCCTAGTGATCACCGCTATGGAGACGTACAACGACTTTCTCCACGGCAGGAAAAGTCGGAAGACCAGCCAGGATAGGAAGCAGGGCATCCTGGAGTCCATTGCTGGCAGGGTCAATGCTTTGGGCTACTCCACCCAGACTGTTGTTGATATCGGCAAGAAAATTAATGACTTGAGGCGGAAAGTCCGGGGCAAGGTGGCCACCATCAGGAGGCATGAGAGGGGCACGGGTGGTGGACCCCCATGTGCGGTCGGCCTGACCACGGAGGAGGAGGTGGTTGCCCGCTGCCTGGAAAGGGAGCAGTTAGAGGGGGTCCCGGGATATGATTCCATGATTCCGTGGAGGAAGGCTCCAGGACAGGTAAGTGTTTTTTATCCCCTATTTGGTGTGTTGCATGTGGGGGGGGGGGAGGGTACATGTGCCAAGTGTGTGGGACCACCCAACATGTGTCTGCTTTGTGTCATCCACAGATGACGGAGCTGGGCCATCATCTGTCGGCGGCTAGTCCACCCCAACCCCCCAACGGCATCCTGAGCCCGACCCCCTGGGTGGTGAACACCATGAGATGGAGGAGAGTGCCCACACCTCGCCTGATGAGGTGGTTGAGGAGGAGCCTGGCTTTACAGATCAGGACTTTGTTTTAATTTTGGAGGAGTCCTCCCCTTCTGCAGGGCCCTCTGTAATCCCCTCCCCCATTCTAGGAAGCCCCTCAGGGGTGACTCCATCCCCCCGGGGACAACCATCTCCTGGCCCCAGGAAGGCGACCCGGAAGACCAGGGGGGTGTCTGATTTGGTCCATGACCAAATCGCCCGGGACCAGGCCAGGCAGACCCAGCAGATGGGGGAGATTGCTGGGCATCTAGACCGAGTGGCTGACAGCCTGGGCTCCGTGTCCCAGCTGACCAACGCTGTGCAGGACGTCAGCTGCAACTGCGCTGCAGTAGTGACCAGTCTGGGGGAGGTGCAGGCTGATGTTCGGCACCTAACTGCAGCCGTCCATGCCAACACTGCTGCCATCCGGGAACAGGGGAGGCAGAGGCAGCGTGACCAGCGGCATAATGTCACCCGCCAGCTGAGGATGCAGGCCCAGATCAACCACTATCTGAGCCGGATTGCCGTGGCCTTGGAGGGCATGCAGCCAACACCTGCCAGGAGTGGCCCACCTGGGGATCAGCCACCTCCAGATGCCCCCCACCGCCACCCACTCCCTCCAGGCAGCTTAGGAGCCAGAGAGGGCCCACAAGAAAGAGCCCCCGTCAGCCCAGATGAGGGCATTTTTTTTTTTTTTTTTGGCTCAGGTTATGAGTATTTATTCTTTATCTGAACTTTGCTCAGGTTATGATTTTTTATTTTTATTTTTGCTCAGGTTATGAGTTTTTATTTTTATTTTTGCTCAGGTTATGAGTTTTTATTTTTATTTCGGTTTTTGCTCAGGTTATGATCTTTTTATTTTAAGTTTAACTGCACACGGTCAGGAGTGCAGGGGACAGTGTGAATGGTGTGTGAATGTGAGGGGGTGGCACTCCTGCCAGTAAGGGGTGTCACCCTCGGCCGTTGGGGAGAAGTTATCCCCACGGCTGTGTGAATGACGTGTGAATGGTGTATGAATGGACAGCGACATCATTGGGGCCTTGACGCCGGCGTTGCTGCTCCCAAGTCCTGCATGTTGGACTTGGGCTAATCCAATGCGATGTGGATGTGGTGTGTGTGATCTAGGGACATCAGTGGTGTGCATGCGTGCAATGTCCGTGTGATCAATGTTTTTGTTTAGTGTCCAAAGATGCCTATGGTGAGGACCCTCCTGACTGCTCTTCCATCAGCTGAATGGGTCTCCTCTGGCAGGGGGGGTCTGTCTGGTTGGGGGGTCAGGTCATCACGTATGTCAATCTGCAGGCCCTTTCTCATGGCAAAGTTGTGCAGAATGCAACATGCACCGATGATCTGACACACGAAGGTAGGGGAATACAATAGGGCCCCCCCAGACTTATCCAGGCAGCGGAAACAGGACTTCAGGAGCCCAAATGTTTGCTCCACCACTGCACAAGTTTTGATATGTGCTTCATTGTATCTTCTCTCTCCTCTGGTTTGGGGGTTCCGGAAAGGAGTCATTAGATGGGGCCCCAGTGCATATGCAGAGTCACCTGTAAGGGAAAAGACAGGAGGATGTTAGTCATGCATGTGCCCCTTGTGATGTCAGCATCATGGGGGGGACAGTCATGCCTGCCACCCATGTCACTCACCAACCAGCCAGCTGTCCCCATACATGTTCTGTTCGAATTCCATTGGGATGGGGCTCTGATTGTATATGAAGCTGTCATGGCTGGATCCGGGGTGTTTGGCACGGACGTGCCATATGAGGCATTGGGCATCGGCTATCACCTGTACGTTGATGGAATGCCAATGCTTCCGATTGCGGTATATGTGCTCTGTGGCACTGGGGGGCTGGAGTGCCACATGTGTGCAATCAATGGCCCTGATGGTGCGTGGGAATCTGGCAATTCTGTAGAAATCCTGCATTGCCTTCAGCCGCAGCTCCTCAGTGGTGGGTCTGATGAAGTGGTTGGACATGCGTCTGAGGATTGCAGGGATAACCTGGTGCACACATCTGCTCATGGAGGACTGTGACATCCCAGCCACCACTCCACTTGTACGCTGGAATGATCCACTTGCAAGGAAATGAAGTGTTGCCAGTACCTTCACCAGTGGCTGCACTGCTTGTGAGCGGTGTGTTGGGCTGGTGATGTCATCCTGCAGGGTTGTGGTTAGTTCAAGTATTGCATCTGGGCTGAATCTGAAGAGGCGATACACCTCCTCATCCCCCATGCCAAAGAGGCTCATGCGCGTGCGGTATATCCTCTCACGTGCCCGCCTCCTCCGTTCCGGGGGACCCATTAGTAGTGCTAGGACCACGGCTTCCCCTGGCATGCTGGCACACAGAGGTGTTGTCCTTGCAAGTGTGGTTGGTCAGCTTGCTATTTTCGTCGGTAACGCTGCTGCTGTAGCTGCTCTCCTGCTGACCTGTGGCCGTCTGGAGTAAAGATAAAGCAGCTATTTGTAGGAATAACTTTGCGACAGATGGACGACATACGCGCGGCGCATGTAGCCAGCGTCTGGTGCTAATCCGTTCGCAAATCGGGAAATCTCTACGGCGCATCTTGACAGTTACGCGGCGCATATCGATATACTCCAGCGCAAGTCTTGCTGAATCTGGCCCATTATATATATTTCAGGACAATAAGACTATAACAATTATACCAAGTCCTGCCCAGCTGATTAGTGTGTCATTAATTCATAGGTTCATGGCCCATATGGGAGTTCCTGTCAAGACATGTCTGGTTTCTATTGGCTGACAGCTTAATGATTAACTGTTCCCTAGACTCTGTGGATCCCTAAGTAATATCACTTTCAATCACCAGGTGTCTCACCTTTATTTTGAGATTATTATTGGGGGGACTATCCATATATATATATATATATATATATATTGTAACGTTTGGGGGCCATAGCTCAACATGGGGATTCAGTGCTTAAACCGTTGTTTTAAAGGAAAAAGGCTTTTATTCACAGAAAAGCAAAATAAGGCTTTCTCAGCATGCCAAAAACTGTAACATAAAAGTCCGCTTGGCTCCAGCGTCAACAAAAAGTCTGCTTATATCCAGCACAAAACAGTGAAAGCAAAATGACATACGGTTTGTTGCAAGATCAATCTTCACCCCCTGCACTTCAAAAGTCCTCACTGTGCAGCTAGCAGACTTCCATCTTGTCCTCACAGGTGCACTCTCCAAACTCACTCACCATCTCCAGCACCACTTCCTGCTTTAATAGGTGGATCTCTGGGAGAGTTAACACCATGTGCGCTGGCTCCCAAGGTTTAGGAGTGGAGGCTCCGTCCCACCCAAATAACACTTTGGAGCCTCCGAAATTCCAGGCCCCAAACTACTTTATTAAAGATAGAGAAGACTGCAAGCCAGTCCTCTCTGAATTAGTGCCTGCCTGGAACTTTTCACCCACTTTTGGGTGACCCCCTGAACCTTCTCCCTCTATTTAAATGGACCATAGTCCAAATAGTGGTGCCGTATAGCACCCGTCCAGGACCCAACCCCGGCGTCCTGTACATATCCCCCCCTCTGCCTCAACGCAGAGGTGTTAGAGGCACCAGTAGACACCATGCAATGGACTCGGGAGAGGGCATCGGCATTCTGATGCTGTCTCCCGGGTCTGTGCTCTACCACGAAATTGAACTCCTGGAGAGAAAGGAACCACCTTGTTACCCTGGCATTGGTCTGCTTATTTTGTCTCATCCAGGTAAGAGGAGCGTGGTCTGACACCAAGCGAAACTTCCTGCCCAGGAGGAAATATCGTAGGGAGTCCAAAGCCCACTTGATGGCCAGACACTCCCGCTCCACCACCGCGTAGTTTCTCTCAGCTGCCGTCAGCTTTCTACTAAGAAAAACCACAGGGTGCTCTTCTGCATTGATTTCCTGAGACAGGACCGCTCCCAACCCTTCACTTGAAGCATCTGTCTGCACTACAAAATCTTTTGTAAAATCTGGAGCTACAAGCACCGGATCTTGACACAACACTGTCTTAAGCTTTTGAAAAGCTGTCTCGGCCTCGGCGTTCCACTTTATCATCACTGACTTTCTGCCTTTGGTCAGGTCGGTCAGCGGTGCAGCAATAGTGGCAAAGTTGGGGACAAACCTCCTATAATAGCCAACTATGCCCAAAAATGCCCTGACCTGCTTCTTGGTTAGGGGACGGGGCCAGTCCTGTATGGCTTCCACCTTACTCATTTGGGGCTTCACCAGTCCTCTACCCACAATATACCCTAGGTATTTTGCTTCCTCCATCCCAATGGCACACTTCTCGGGGTTGATGGTGAACCCTGCTATTCTAAGGGAGTCTACGACTGCCTGAACTCGGGGAAGGTGGGACTCCCAATCAGTGCTGAAGATGACTATGTCATCTAGGTAGACAGAAGCGTACCGTTGGTGTGGACGCAGAGTTTTGTCCATGGCCCTTTGGAACGTGGCAGGGGCTGAGTGTAGACCAAATGGCATCCTCTTATATTGGAAGTGGCCTTCCGGAGTAGAGAAGGCTGTCTTTTCCCTGGCTTCCTTAGTCAGGGGAATCTGCCAGTACCCTTTTGTGAGGTCCAGCGTGGTAATGTACCTGGCAGGACCCAACCTCTCAATTAGCTCATCTACTCGTGGCATTGGATATGCGTCAAACTTGGAGACTTCATTAAGCTTTCTGAAGTCGTTGCAGAAGCGGAGGGTGCCGTTGGGCTTGGGTACCAACACAATTGGGCTTGACCATTCGCTCTGCGACTCTTCAATGACTCCAAGCTCGAACATTCTTTTAACCTCTTCCGACACTGACACCCTATGCGCTTCTGGGATACGGTAAGGCTTTAACCTGACTTTTACATTGGGCTCGGTCACAATGTCATGCTCGATGACATTGGTGCGACCAGGCAACTCTGAAAACATGTCTCTATTTCTTTGTAGAAACTCTTTTGTTTGCTGGGTTTGGGGCCTAGTCAGGGTAGCAGCAACCTGCACCAAGTCGATCCCTGCATGGTCCCCTGACTGTACCCCTACTACCGCAGACACTTGTTCTCTGTCTCTCCAGGGTTTCAACAAATTAATGTGATAGATCTGGTATGGTTTTCTTTTCCCCGGCTGGTGTACCTTGTAGTCCACCTCACCGACTTTCTCTACTACCCCAAATGGGCCCTGCCACTTGGCCAAGAATTTACTCTCCACCGTGGGTATTAGAACAGCCACCCAGTCTCCTACTTGGAACTGTCTAATTTTAGCCGACCTGTTATACACTCTCCTTTGGGCATCCTGGGCCTTCTGCATGTGCTCCCTCACCAGCGGCATCACCTTAGCCACCCTCTCTCGCATTTGAGAGATATGCTCTACCACCGTTTTGTGTGGTGAGGACTCACTTTCCCACGTTTCTTTTACCAGGTCGAGTAACCCCCGGGGCCTTCGTCCATACACTAACTCAAATGGCGAGAAACCGGTGGATGCTTGTGGGACCTCCCGGATAGCAAACAACAGGGCAGGGAGTAACATATCCCAATCCTTCCCATCTTTCTGGACTACTCTTTTCAACATGGACTTTAGGGTTTTATTAAATCTTTTGACTAGGCCATCGGTCTGCGGGTGGTAGACGGACGTCCGCAACTGTTTAATTTGAAACAATTTGCACAAGTCCGCCATTACCTTTGACATAAAAGGGGTACCCTGGTCTGTCAGGATCTCTTTGGGGAACCCAGTTCGCGAGAACATTTGAAACAATTCCCTGGCAATGGCCTTAGAGGAGGTCTTCCTCAAAGGGACGGCTTCTGGATACCTAGTTGCGTAATCTAGGATGACCAATATGTATTGGTGCCCCCGTGCCGACTTTACCAGGGGTCCCACCAGATCCATAGCAATCCGCTCAAACGGGACTTCGATAATTGGCAAGGGCACCAGAGGGTTTCTATAGTGTGGCACTGGGGCGGTTAACTGGCAAATGGGACAAGACGCACAGTATCTTTTAACCTCGGCCTTCAACCCTGGCCAGTAAAACCGGTCGGTTATCCTGGCCTCTGTTTTCTCCGCCCCCAGGTGTCCTCCCAGTGCATCGTTGTGGGCTAGATCGAGGAGCATCCGCCTATACGGTTGGGGAACCAGCAACTGCTCTATAGTTTCCCCTCGGCTCTCAGCCACTCGATACAGTAAGTCCCCCTTCAACACAAAGTGAGGGAACCTCTGATCTGCGTCTGGCATTTGTGGGACCCCATCAATAACAGAAACCTGCTCTCGAGCATTGACCAAGGCAGGGTCCTGTAATTGGGCGGTACCAAACGCACCCCTGGACACATCTAGATCTGGATGTACTGGCCTTGAGGATGTTTCCCCTTCATCCTCCTCAACCGGGGAGAGCTCCACATCATCCTCCCCCAGCATAACTTGTAATGGGAAGACTTCCCCCCCCTCAGAGATCAACTCGGGTTTAAGACCTGGGTCAGGGGCATTATCCTTCACATTAGCATTCCCTGCGACTTCATTATCAATGAGAGGTATTTCTATATCAGAGGTGTGCATTTCAGGTCCAGACCCCTCAGACTCTGTCCCTTCCAGGCCCAGTGTCCCCAGCTCCCCTGGTAGTCCCATCTGTACCTCATTCCATAGTTCCAGAAATAGTGGACAGTCCCGCCCCACTATGATGTCATGAATTAAACTGTTTACCACCCCGACCTCCTGTGTAACTGAGGCATGGCCATAAGAAACAGTCACCGGGACTAAGGGGTACTCCTTGGTGTCCCCATGGATACACACTACCCGAAGAGTTTTAGTCACTGGTCCAAGCCTCCCAAGTACCCTGGCATGTACTAATGTTACCATGCTACCGGAGTCCAGTAGGGCCCTGGCAGGAAGGTGGTTCACCCACACTTCACACTCAAACCGTCCTGCAGCCAGATCAAGATGAGTGGTATACACACTTTGCACATAGAAGGAGCTTCTCCGACCAGTTCCGCACTCCATAGGCTCCTCCTGCAGTGGGCATTGTGCCCGGGTATGCCCCCAGGACCGACATCGCCAACATTGTATGTCTCCCATCTTTGGTACAGGAACCGACCTCCGTGGTTCTATGGCAGACGGTGTAGACCTGCGGATGCCAACATCTGGCAAGACTTCTCTCCTCAGGGTGGTGGCCGGTCTGGGTGTCCTTGGCGTGGGTTCTCGACGCTTGGCAGGCCCAAGCAGGTCCTCCACCACAGTTTACCGTTCAACCAGCTCGACCAGCTGGTCAGCGTTGGTAGGGTTTCCATGGCTTCCCCAGCGCTGTAGGTCATCTGGCAGGGACCATAGGTACCAGTCCATCACCACTCGTTCCACCATTTGTGGACCTGGCAATTTTTCCGGCTGCAGCCATTTTTTAACTAACTGGATTAGTTCATGCATCTGGGACCTGGGTGGTTGGTCCGATTTGTACCGCCAGCGATGCACCCTCTGAGCCCGGACAGCTGTGGTCACTCCCAGGCGGGACAGGATCTCAGCTTTCAGTCGCTCATAGTCACTGATGTGCTCAGATGGGAGATCAAAATAGGCCTTTTGTGGGTCACCGGTGAGGAAAGGTGAGATAATGCCAGCCCATTGGTCACAGGGTCACCCCTCTCTCTCTGCGACCCTTTCAAAGGTAGTAAGAAAGGCCTCTACATCATCGCTGGGTGTCAACTTTTGTAAAAAATGGCTGGCTCTCACGGACACTTGGTTACCAGCGGCAACGACCGCTTGCTCTCGTCCCTGCGCTAGCCGCTGTACTGCTTCCTGCAAGGCAGCCATCTGTGCTTGAGAGGACTCCTGCTGAGCTGTAAACTGGGCAACTAACAGTCGTGTGTTTTCTTGCTGCTGAGCCATCGCTTCCTCATGGCGACGGTTTGCCTCTGCCAACGCTTGCTGCTGGATCACAGTGGCTTGTGCCAGAGCCTTGATGACCTCCTCCATGCTTTTGCTTGGTGCTTGCAATGATTGGGCTGACTTCACCCAAGACATGCCATAAGCACACTGTCCCTTTAAATGTCAGTTTTTAGGTTTAAACGGTTTTGCGCCTGGAAATGCACTGTGCCCGCACTCAACACCAATTGTAACGTTTGGGGGCCATAGCTCAACATGGGGATTCAGTGCTTAAACCGTTGTTTTAAAGGAAAAAGGCTTTTATTCACAGAAAAGCAAAATAAGGCTTTCTCAGCATGCCAAAAACTGTAACATAAAAGTCCGCTTGGCTCCAGCGTCAACAAAAAGTCTGCTTATATCCAGCACAAAACAGTGAAAGCAAAATGACATACGGTTTGTTGCAAGATCAATCTTCACCCCCTGCACTTCAAAAGTCCTCACTGTGCAGCTAGCAGACTTCCATCTTGTCCTCACAGGTGCACTCTCCAAACTCACTCACCATCTCCAGCACCACTTCCTGCTTTAATAGGTGGATCTCTGGGAGAGTTAACACCATGTGCGCTGGCTCCCAAGGTTTAGGAGTGGAGGCTCCGTCCCACCCAAATAACACTTTGGAGCCTCCGAAATTCCAGGCCCCAAACTACTTTATTAAAGATAGAGAAGACTGCAAGCCAGTCCTCTCTGAATTAGCGCCTGCCTGGAACTTTTCACCCACTTTTGGGTGACCCCCCGAACCTTCTCCCTCTATTTAAATGGACCATAGTCCAAATAGTGGTGCCGTATAGCACCCGTCCAGGACCCAACCCCGGCGTCCTGTACAATATATATATATATATATATATATATATATAACTCTGGTAACTTTATATTTCATAAAATACAATTAGTATATCTTTGATTCCTACATAACATGCTTCTATATTCCTTTATAAACGTATATTCCCCAAAAACAGTCTTCTAAGCATGCATAGGTTTAAATCTCTTAATCAATGCAAAATAATTATCAATGTGGACACATGAATCATTTTGATATGTGTTTGATGGATACGTGTTAGAGTTGGTTCACACTGGGGCGACACGACTTCCAGCACGACTTTCAGAAGCAACTTCAACACGACTTGAGCATGAACCACAGGGCGATCTGGGGCGATTTACAACACGACTTGAAGTCCTTTTCAGGTCAGGAGACATTCCAGTGGCCAATAAAACAACAATCAGCTCTGGGAGAGGGAAGGGGAGGGAGGGGCTTGCCTGAGAAATGTATGTTATCTTGCTGAAAGGTCACTTCAATTAAAACAGTGATCAGACTTGGAAGCAACTTCCATTGAAATCAATGGGTACAAATCGCCTAGAAGTCTGATTGAAGTAGTACAGGAACCTCTTCTGAAGTCGGAGCGACATGAGTAGTGTGTATTAACACCGCTCCCATTCACTTACATTGCTTTTCTGGACAGCGCGACTTGGGACGACTTGAGACAACTTCAAGTCGGATCCCAAGTCGCCCCAGTGTGAACCGACTTCTATTTAAACTCACATTTCTCATTCTTCTAGCAAAGTTTCCAAATCAACAGATGCAATGATCATCTTTTTCCTCTGTCCTAAGATATTATTGATAATCTAAACATTATTATACCAATTGTTTCATGTTAACATATATATTCTTTTAATGCCATGTGTATTTTAAGATAATTCTGACTTGTATCATTTCAAATTTTGGACTAGGCAGCATTCAAGGATATTTTAAAAGTGACACAGCTTGTTTAAACAATTCCTTACTTGAACACAATGGGCCAGATCCACAAAACTTTTACGGTGGCGTATCTCCAGATACGCCGCCGTAATTTCAAATCTGCGCTGGCGTATTCTCAAAGGCAAATAAAAAAAAATAGGCTTGCTCCACCGACGTAACTTGCCTACGCCGGCGTATATTTGTGTGCAATTATATGCTGGCCACTAGGGGCGTTTCCGTCGTTTTACGAGTCGAATATGCAAATTAGCTAGATACGCCGATTCACAAATGTTCTTGCGGCCGGCGCATTTTTTTTTTACGTCGTTTGCGTATGTTCGCCGTAAAGTTACCCCTGCTATATAGAGATGTACGCAATGTTAAGTATGGACATCAGGACAGTGTCGAATTTTTCACGTTTTACGTTGTTTGCGTAACTCTTCCGTGAATGGGGCTGGGCGTAAATTACGTTCACGTCGAAACCAATGAGTCTCAGCGGCGTAATTTGGAGCATGTTCACGGATGGCGCATGCGTCGTTAGTAAAAAACGTAATTTACGTGGGGTCACACTTAATTTAATAAAACACGCCCACATCAAACACATTTGAATTAGGTGGGCTTACGCCAGCCCATTTACGCTACGCCGCCGTAACTTAAGACGCAAGTTGCGGCAGCGTAGCGTAAGGAAGATACGCTACACCCACACAAAGATACGCCGATCTTTGTGGATCTGCCCCAATGGTTTTTCTTAGATGAGGCTTATTTCCATGTGATAACTGCTTAGTTAGTTAGTTGTGAAAAATATTCTCTATTGTAGGTTTTCTAACCAACAATGATAGTAAACATCTTCTTGTTTGTCCACCAAAACTGGGACAATATTTCTTTGTTCTGTGACGAAAGCCGTCATTGTTCCTGAACTCTCTGCTTGAGGACAGGGGTTGTAAAAATTAGCAGATGGCTAATGTATTGGAAACTTGGCAAACATGAGCCACGTTTGCTTTCTCTTCAATGACTGAAAGACTTTCACATACAATCGTTCACATCAATCTAAGGCAGCGGTGGCAAACACAAGGCCCGCGGGCCGAATCCGGCCCACCAAGCCTTGTCATGTGGCCCACCAGCCGCCACCGCTTGTTCCAGGCCCGTGGGCCAGTGCCGCCCGCTCTGTGGCCTGCTGATGATCAGGCCGCACAGCGGGAGGTAAGCGGCGCCCGCGGCCTGGACAGAGTTAACACAGGTAGCGGCCACCGCTCACCTACCGCTATGCGGCCATGCCTGCGTCATCTCCAGGCTCCGGAGCGGCTGATTGGCTGAGCTGTGTGTCTCTCACACACAGCTCAGCCTCAGAATCAATGCTCAGATTGCCTCTTCGGAAGCTGCTTGGACACTGCTCCTCCTCTTCCCGCCTCTCTACACTGTTTGCCCCACCCACACATCCCTGGGAAAATGTGAAGGAAGATTGAACACAGCTGCAGGCAGCCCGCCCCTGACCCTCCATCCTGGGGTGAGTAAGTTCACCCTCTCCCACCTCCCAGTGTATATATAAAACAAATTTAAGGGGTGCTCTGTGGACTTTGATGCAAGAGGGGGCTTTGGTGGGCAGAGCCCCCCTTACATCAGAGTTCCCCTTTACATCCGAGTCCACAGCATTACAAGGGGGTCTGTGCGGACTCTGATGTAATGGTGGTCTGTGCGGACTCTAAAGTAATGGGGGTCTGTGCGGACTCTGATGTAATGGGGGTCTGTGCGGACTCTGATGCAATGGGGGTCTGTGCGGACTCTGATGTAATGGTGGTCTGTGCGGACTCTGATGTGATGGGGGTCTGTGCGGACTCTGATGTGATGGGGGTCTGTGCGGACTCTGATGTGATGGGGGTCTGTGCGGACTCTGATGTAATGGTGCTTTGTGCGGACTCTGATGTAATGGGGGTCAGTGCGGACTCTGATGTAATGGTGGTCTGTGCGGACTCTGATGTAATGGCGCTCTGTGCGGACTCTAATGTAAGGGAGGGGTCTGTGTGGACTTTAATGTAAGGACGCAGGGGGCGGGAGGAACTGGAGATCTGCACAGTGAGCAGAGAGTAAAAGGGGGGCATGATTGCAGGGACACTGTGATATAAAGGGGACTGCACTAGAATCATTACAGTGCAGTCCCCTTTATATTTAAATCACATTGTCCCTGCACATTACAGCGTGTATGGCCGACATCCCCCGGTCCCTGGAAAAATTGGCTGCTCAGTCTAAAATGCCGGGCCTATTGATTTCTATTAGGTTGTGTGTTTTTCTGCATTTTCTGAAAGCACACTAAAATTCCTACATGCTTCATCTTTGGCGCACTGTCAGAAAATGCAGCAAAAACCTGCAACCTGATATATATCAATCCCTGCCCTCTGTACATAGCGCACCCCTGAATTCCTGCACTGTGTACGTAGCGCAACCCCTGATTCCCTGCACTGTGTACGTAGCGCAACCCCTGATTCCCTGCACTGTGTACATATCGCAATCCCTGATTCCCTGCACTGTGTACGTAGCGCAACCCCTGATTCCCTGCACTGTGTACATATCGCAATCCCTGATTCCCTGCACTGTGTACGTAGCGCAACCCCTGAATCCCTGCACTGTGTACATAGCATAATCCTAAAGTAATCCTGAACTCTGCATTCTGTATGTAGTGCGACCCATTTACAACTGGCCCTTTGAGGGCAACCACACTGCTGATGCGGCCCTTGACAAAATTGAGTTTGACACCCCTGATCTAAGGCCTACTGGACCTCCATTATTCCGCTAGTAAATATTAAATTATTATTTGGGCCAGAATCATAACAGATCACAGTACATGGGAACCATGGGATTTTTCAGAGAAACTATAGATCATGTAGACATGTTTCCAGTTCTGTTTATTTTCCTAGGAAATTATAGACATACAAAATCACTTTGGCTGGGATAGGTAAGTTATGGGTGAGCAAACAATCTACAAATGTATAAATAACTAGGCCCAGATTCACAGAGCGATTACGCCTGCGCAACTGGTGTTGCGCGTGCGTAAGTCTAAATGTGCGCGTGCGTTTAGATGCGCGCGATTCAGAAAACGAATTACGCCAGAAATCTACTTTTTTTTGTCCGGCGTAATTTCGTTAGACAGACGCATCCGTCCGCGCAAAAATGCGCTAGACACACCATTGATTTGCTAGTCAAATATGCTAATAAAGGAGTTGCGGGGATCCACAAAAAAACGCAGTTGCTGCGCAGGCTACGCGATGTGCGCAACAGCAAAATGTCCTGTCTAAAGTTAGAGCACCTAAAAGCTGGTCTAAATTTTGAAAAAACGTCTACATCTCACAGAAAGCAACACCGTTACTGAGGAGCAGACCACACACACGTGTTGCACTACAATTTGACTGCCAACATGCCAGGGGCATCGTCGCTCATAGCTGCACTAGTGAATTTAGATGACCAAAGAAGGAGGAGGGCACAGAGGATGGCACGGAGGATGGCACGGGAGAGGGTTTACCGCACACACATAGACCTCTTTGGCATGAGTGATTCTGAGGTGTATCGCATCTTCAGATTCCCCCCTCATGCCATCCTGGAATTAACCACAACCCTGCAGGAGGACATCACCAGCCCAACACAACGCTCACATCCAGTGCAGCCACTGGTGAAGGTCCTGGCAACACTCCATGTCCTTGCCAGTGGCTCTTTTCAGCGTACAAGTGGAGTGGTGGCTGGGATGTCACAATCCTCCGTGAGCAGATGTGTGCACCAGGTTGTCCCTGCAATCCTCACACGCTTGGCCAACCAAATCATCAAACACACCACTGAGGACCTGCGGCTGAAGGCAATGACAGATTTCTACAGAATTGCCAGATTCCCACACACCATCGGGGCCATTGATTGCACACATGTGGCACTCCAGCCCCCCCATGACACAGAGCACATGTACCGCAATCGGAAGAATTGGCACTCCATCAACGTACAGGTGATAGTTGATGCCCAAGGCCTCATATGGCACGTCCGTGCCAAACACCCCGGATCCACCCATGACAGCTACATCTACAATCAATGCCACATCCGAATGGAATTCGATCAGAACGTGTATGGGAACACCTGGCTGGTTGGTGAGTGACATGGGAGTCAGGCATGACTATCCCCTCCCGTGATGCACACCTCACAAGTGGCACATGCATGACTAACATTCTCCTGTCTTTTCCCTTCCAGGTGACTCTGCATATGCACTGGGACCCCATCTCATGACTCCTATCCGGAACCCCCAAACCCCAGGGGAGGAAAGATACAATCAAGCACACATCAAAACCCGTGCAGTGGTGGAGCGCACCTTTGGCCTCCTGAAGTCACGTTTCCGATGCCTGGATAAGTCTGGGGGTACACTGTTGTATTCCCCAAACTTCGTGTGCCATATCATCGTTGCATGTTGCATGCTGCACAATCTCGCAGTGAGGAAGGGCCTGCAGGTTGAGCTACGTGATGACCTGACCCCCCAACCAGACAATCAACCCCTAACCGAGGAGGGAAGAGCAGTCAGGAGGCAGCTCATATTGGGCATCTTTGCACGTTAAACACACACATTAATCATGGCACAATGAGAATGCATGCATGCACACCACTGTGGTCCCTAGCACACACACCCCACATCCTCATCAAATTGGATTGGCACCAGTCCACCATGCAGGACTGGTGAGCAGTAACGCCACGTCAAGGCTCCAATTATGTCACTGAACATTCATACACCAATCACACGGACCTGAGGATCACTTCTCCCTGGTCCTGGGGAACCCTTCTCCACCAAAATTGAGGATGACACCCCTTTTCCAGCAGGAATGTCACCCCCACATTCAAACAGCATGCACAACCCAAAATTTACAAAAAATGTCAGCAAAAAAAAAAAAAAAAATGCAAAAAATGTCAGCAAAACAAAAAAAGGGGGAAAAAAAAATTATTGCCCTCTGCGTGAGCCACGCCTGGGGCGCCCCCGGCCACGGCCCCGGCCCCTCAGGGGAGACTCATGGGGGAGGGGCAAAGCCGGGGAAGGAGGAGCAGCCCCTGATATCTGCCCACCTGGCGGCCTGCCCTCCAAGGCCATGGCAATTCTGTCCAGGGAAGCACCAAGTGTTGCCGTGTTGGCCTGGATAGCCTGGGTAAGGGCCCTCACATCCTGCCCAACGCCTGCTGCTGTAGTCTGCAGTTCATTTAGGCAGGTTGTGAAAGCCCGGGAGTGGGAGTCCAGGTTACCCAGCGTATCCTTCATGGAGGACAGGCTCTCCTCCACCCGCCCAAATGTCTGGCAGAGCTGTCCCAGATGGCGGGTCTGGAGGGCCTGGTCCCTTCGCAGACTGGCGGGCAGGAGATTGGGCGCCCCCCTGGTGCTCTGGGATGACATCCTGCCTCCAGCTGATGGTTGTGGGCGGGGAGAAGAAGAGGCCCTTGTGAGGGGAGCCATGTTGGGGGAGGAGGGGGGGGGGCTCCCCCTTAGGGAGGGCAGGCTTCTGCCAGCCAGAGGGAAAGAGTCCGCACAAACCACTCGTCCAGTGCCTGACTCCTCCTCCTCATGATCGTCCTCCTCCTCATGATCGTCCTCCTCCTCCTGATCGTCCTCCTCCTCTCGAACCTCCTCCGCGGACTGTGGCCTTGTTGGGGGGGCCTCATTAGGCTGCTGTCCTGGTGTTGGAGCGGTCAGGCCAGATGGCCCTGCACCCTCCTGCACATCTGTGGATGACACAAACCATTCACAGGTTGGAGGATCCACACACTTGGCACATATTCCCTTTCACCCCCTCCCCCACACATGCTACACACCTGATAGAACAAAAAACCTTACCTGGCACCGCGGGGACCGGACTTGTGTCAAAGCCTGGCAGGCCCTCCACTTCATGCCGGTGAAAGGTCAGGGCCACCACATGCTCCGTCGCTGTAAGCCTAATACGGCATGGTGGGCCCCCTCCTGTGCCCCTGGCATGGGCATGCATTGCGGCCAGTTTTTTTTTCACCAGACGCCGGAGATCATTTATTTATTTTTCGATCCCAGACCGGGTCCGTGTCTCCCCCTCCCCCGATGAATTCACCTGCTCCGTGATCCTATCCAATATCTCCCTCCTCCTGGCCGGGGTGGTGGTGGCACTCTGCGGGCCGTGGAGAAAACGCCCATACTCGCTAATGGCCCGGGCAAGAATTCTTTTTTCCCCCACAGTAAAATTAAGCTTTCTTTTTCTCTCAGTCATACTTCCAAACAAACTCACTACCAGTCACCAAAAATCAGTCACAAATACAAGCACAACCAATCAGGCAAGAACACACACAAAGAGAAAACGAACACCCAAAAATCACACTAGCACTCAGCAAGAAACAGTCACAAAAAATAAAAATAAAAAAAATAAAGCAAGAAAACAAACGAACAAAAATATATCAATCAAACAAACAGTCTCTCAAACACTTATCAAAAACACTTTCACAAATATACCAACAAGCACTTGATCACACTGAACACTAATCTGACAACTACAAGACACACTGCAACGAACAACAGGAACAAAAGCACTTGGTTCAATGGGAAGGGACACAAAGGGATGTACTTTTGCAATGCAAGTGCGTTTGTGTGTGTCTATTTATGCTGTCTGCGTAGTTCACAACGTTGCCCTAGTCCATTTCCAATTTCACTGATTGCGCCGCTCCCGAGTTGTGAGCATGCGCACAGCGGAGCTGACATGGTCTCCTTCACGCACGCATGCGCGAGCCGGCCGGCCCTTCATTTGCATGGGGTCACGGCTCATTTCAATGTAACACGCCCACGTCCCTCCCAATTTGTATTACTCCTCCTTACGCCTCTGGAAAAAACCTTACGCTTGCGCAATTTCCTGCGCAAAAGCTACGTGAATCGGGGGATTACGCGGCTAGATGGCGCAAGTCTAATGTAAAGGCGGTGCGCTACGCCGGTCCAATAATGCGCCGATGTACGTGAATCTGGGCCCTAGACTTTAAATGAAAGTGTAACTAAATGCAAAAAAAAAAAAATTCTTTAGTTTTGGATTGTTTTTTTTATTCCATTATTCTTTTATTGAATTGAATTTTTGTCTTTTAACATATAAAGAGTAAAACAATGCATTGAAGCAGGTGGAGCCCACTTCATTTGAGACATGAATACATGAGAATATATATGTACATAGAAGAATAGCAGGAACAGGTTGTATTGTACTTTTCAACAATAAGGAATGTAGGGTCAGAAATGCCATTAACCATCCTCTCAGGGGGGTACCCTGAGGGGAGGGAACAGAGACTGAGGAGAGAGGAAGGATATAGGGATAAAAAGGGTAGACTATCGATTTTGTGTCAAGGGTATAGCTGATCAATATGATTTTGTTAGTATAGAGCAGGGATAGCGAACCTTTTTGAGCTCGAGTGCCCAAACCACAACGCAAAACCAACTTATTTCTTTCAAAGTGCCAACACAGAATTAAAAATGTAATTGTAAACATGCAATCCCGATACACCCAGGCTTGAGAGGGGGAGATTGGAATAAAATGTTCCTTCAACATGAGCAAAGGTGGGTATTACGCCTTAATGCAACTTGCCCCCCAGGTTTGAATGACTCTCTATCATTTAGACCTTTCCTAGAAGGTTTCATATCAGGGAAGCCAGAAATCTACTAATTAAGTATGTTATTGATATCAATGCTTTTTCATATTCTTTCATTATTGAAATTGCATCTACTCTACTTGTCTCTCAGAAACACTTACCTGTGTTCTTTGTATTTTTTCCTCTGAGTTTTTAATTGTCATACAGTCCCTTGAATGTCTCATTACTAATGTCTAGTATACCGTGACACTGATGTGATGAGGCAGAACGTGTCCCGGTCGCCATGACACCACATACGTCAGTGGAGCTCATTTTTGCCCTAGCATATTTAAGGCAGATGGATTTGGGCAGCTCATTGTAAGCCACCCTCCGGAGCACTCGGTTTCTACCTCTGAGAAATCCTGATAAAGTAATTTATTTGGCTGCATACCTGCAACCACCCATTTTTATTGATATTGCTAATTCTCATCAGCTCCCCTCTCTGTTTTATTTCATTCTCTTTTTAGCTTCCACCTAGAGGCTAAGGGCCAGATTCTCATAAGAGATACGACGGTGTATCTCCAAATACACCGTCGTATCTCTGTTTTTGTCCCCGGGTATTTATGCGTCTGATTCCTAGAATCATTGACGCATAGATACGGCGTAGATCCGACTGGCGTAGGTCACTTACACCGTCGGATCTTAGATGTAATTCTACGCTGGCCGCTAGGTGGCGTTCCCGTCTTTTTTCAGCGTCAAATATGCAAATGAGTCTGATACCCCGATTCCCGAATGTTTTTGCGCCGCTTCGCCGTAGTTTCCGTAGTTTCCGTAAGAGTAAGGTTACCCCTGCTATATGAGGGTTAACCTTACGTCAGTCCGCCGTATGCCATGTTAAGTATGGACTCGGGACAGCGTCGTGTTTTTCCGCCGTTTACATAGTTTAGGTAACTCATTCGCGAATAGGCCTGTACGTTAATTATTATTATTTTGACCAACAGATTTTTGGAAAAGGGGTATAGTTTGAACTCCCTTATGTCAACGTTGGAAGAGGTCAAAACTAAAAATAGAAGAGAACTACTGAGCAAAAAGCATGCACAAAAAGGTGTATTACCTGTTGCCCCTTTTATTACTACCTATTCTACCCAACACTATAGTGTCAAAAATGTAATTACAAAACATTGGCACATCTTAAAAAATGACCCAGTGTTGGGTCCGGTTTTACCAGACAAACCTCAAATAATCTTTAGGGGAGGGTCAGCATTGAGACACCAACTAGCCCCTAATGTCCTTGAACCCCCCAAAGTCAAATCTACTTTTCTTAATTCCTTTACAGGATTTTATCAATGTAGGAAATGTCGTGTCTGCTCTGTAAGTGGGTGTGCTCATAGACGAACTCATAAATTCGTCTCTACAATCACGGGACATGAACACACAATCAAGCCTTTTATCACATGTGCAACTGAAGGGGTGGTCTATTTGCTCCAGTGCCCATGTGGGCTTCAGTATGTAGGTCGAACTAAAAGACCCCTCTCTGTAAGGATCAACGAGCACATCACTAAAATCTTAGCGGGTTCAGAGAAACATCCAGTCTCGAGACACTACCTTGCAGCCCACAATAAAGATCCCTCAAAAACTATATTTTTGGGAATTGATAGATATAATCCACACTGGCGAGGGAGTGCACTGGTAAGAAGTATATCAAAAATGGAAATGGCATGGATCCATAGAATCAAATGTTATACACCTTTTGGGTTAAACGTGGAAGTAGATGTTAATGCATTTATAGATAACTCATAAGTTCCATATTTTTGTTGTCTAAATTGTTGGGCTTATAGCATCATGTTTTGTGAACTCGATCTGACCTGATAGATGGTCCCCATGGTGGCCTTTGGCTGATTACTTATGACAAATCTATATCCATAGTTGATATACACCGAGACTTGACACCTCTCTGATACTGACATAACTATAGCCTTATTTCCCTTTTTTTTAATTTAACGATTAATCACATGCCAGGAATGTGGGTATGTTCATAATTCCTTTATAGAGTTTAGCAACTATGAGTGGGATAGCCCTTTCATGAAAATGTTTTTTTTTCCCTAAAGGTATTTGACCCCTATACCCACCTATATGTTTTTTATACATATTTATACTTTATATTGTATTATTGCCAATGAGATATTCTCATTGAGCCGTTGGTCCAAGTAGGTATATATTTTGACATTGTTTGACAGTGTTCCGATCGATTTCTCCAGTTATCAAACCACTGATGGATCTTTTTATTTTTTTGGCGGGCATTTTAGACCGCTACCCGATCGCACTGTCAGCTAGTCTATTTTTAGATAATTTTAAATAACATTCAGTGTTTACATTTGGGCCCATTGGACCACCGTATGTGGACATCTAGTCTGCTTGTTCCAAGTCGAGGCTCGGCTCTGGTTCTATCAGGTCACCATGGATTACTATCCAGCACTCAGAGTCAGATCGAGGCTTGGTTCCTTCTGTTTACTATTTCACGCGATGCGTCAGTGCGTCGCCCGTGCCCCAGACGACGTCAATTTTTATGACGAAACGTACGTCGGGAAGGTGACGTGCTGACGTTTTTGACGAGACGATCCGAGTGACACGGACGTTCGTGTAAGCTGGTCGGCTTTCATTTCCTTATGTTTTATTCCTTTTTGTAACATGTAAGTGCAACTTTTATTAAACCTCTGAAGACCTTTTTAAGCATACTTCACTATGTGGGCTATTTACTTGTTTTTGGTGCACTGCTGACATCTGGAGGATCTACAATACACCCCGGCATCAGCTGCTCCACTAAATCACTGAATCAAGGCTTTCTTTCCTATGCGGTTACTTATTTGGCTTCTGGTAAGCCTTCAATTTATTTGGTGACACGGTGGTGGTGTTATTTTAGTCACAACTTAGGACAGCAATATCCTATTTTAGTACCGTTTTTTATGTGCTGTTTGGCGTACTTCACTATGTTTATCTAAAACCTTTTTTTTGGGCAATCAACTGCTGACACATCTGGAGCTACCCACAACCTTTTTCCTGCTTTATCAACCTACTGTGGACTCCTAAAGGCCCTGGCTGGGTTGTAGCCGCAAGCGTTTTATGCTTGCCTTCTGGTAAGCCTCCATTGTTTATCACACTCACAGTTTGGTAGTAGATATATGCATGTTTCTTTCCTAGAACTGCCCGTTAAGGACGTTTCAACGATTTTTGGTTCATCATTTATACTCTATTGGTTTATATTAGCCACTTGAGTACACTGGACTTTAGATCCACACTAAGACATTATTTCGCACATGGTCTAAAAACCATTTGTTTATCACTCTTTATTTCTACTTATTTTTATTTTTTTATTTTTAGCGCAACTCCAATTTTTCCTCCTGCATATTTTAGTGTGTGTATAACACTTAGTGGTTGCTGCTTGTAGCTATTGTTATTTGTGTATGTTAGCGCGGTAATTTCTTTGCATATCTTTCTGTACGTTAATTACGTTGCCGTCATAATCAATGTATTTGCGGTGTACTATGGAGCATGTGCAGTGGCCTACGTTTAAGGCCAGCGCATGCGCAGTTCGTTCGGCACGGGGGCGCGCTTAATTTAAATACAAGCCGCCCCCTTTGAATTACGCGGGGACACGCCGGGCCATTTACACTACGCCGCCGCAAATTACGGAGCAAGTGGTTTGAGAATACGGCACTTGCTCCTGTAAGTTGCGGTGGTGTAAATAGCTTACGTGACGCCGCCGCAGGATATACAAGAATCTGGCCCTATGTATATTCATCTGCATACCATCTGATTATATCAGCAGAGCTGTTATCTTTGAGCTGTTTCTACACCTGTCTGTTGATACTACTTTCAGTAAGCAAGAAAAAAAGGGAGATAGAAACAGTTGCTAATGCTGTCCTACTAAACCCTCAGAAGAGAAACGGAGTTCAATTTTAAGATAAAATATTTGTTTATTATATATAAAATCAAGTATCACAACATAAAGTATCAAAATAATTGTAGGGGGAGGTCAATACAGTAATGAAATACTTGTAGACTTAAACAGGTTACTGGTTAGAGATTTGTTCACAGATTTATGCAACCCTCAACATTTTCGGGGCCGCTTCTTCAGGAGGATAAATCTATAAAGTGCACAATATAAATCAAACAATCATAACAAAATATGCAACGAAGGACCGTTTTCATCGGTTAACCAATGAAGCTAACTGATGGTCTGATGTGCCTACACACCATCGGTTAAAAAAACGATCGTGTCAGAACGCGGTAACGTAAAACACAACGACGTGCTGAAAAAAAACTAAGTTCAATGCTTCCAAGCATGTGTCGACTTGATTCTGAGCATGCGCAGCTTTTTAACTGATGCTTTTTCATACTAATGATGGGTTTTGACCTATCGGTTAGACATCCATCGGTTAAATTTTAAAGCAAGTTCTCCTTTTTTTGACCGTAGGATAACTGACCGATGGGCCCCACACACGATCGGTTTGGACCGATGAAACAGACCTTCAGCCAATTTTCATCGGTTTTGACTGATCGTGTGTACGTGGCCTGAGGCGATCAAAGGGTTAAATGCGTGCCTTACCAGTGTTTGTGTGTACTAGGTTTGCTGTTTTTACTAAGGGATGTGATGGATTTAATTCCCTGCTTTGCAAAGAAAGAAAATCCATCACATTTCCACTGTCATGATGGAGAACTGTATTGTTTACATATCTCCTCACCAATCAGCGGGTTCCAACAGACATCCGTTGGCCGGCACCTGCTGATCAGCTTCTGCTATGACCAATCGTAGCAGAAGCGGTGTGCCCCCTACCCGGAAGTGAAGAAACACATCTATCTATTTATCTACACACACACGCAATATACGCTGCGTAATATGTGCAATATGCGCTGCGTAAACTGTTGGTGCTATATAAATCCTGTAAAATAATAATAATAATATACAGCGTAACGTCATATTAATCATACTCCAGTTTCCTAAGTACAGCTACCTGAATTGATTGCTTCCGCTGGATACCATTCAGTTTCCCTTCAAGGTGAGCACTGCAGAAAGATATTATAAAGACAATTGCAGGTACTTTATTTAAACATACTTAGATTTTTTTTAAGGAACATGTAACTGAATGGTTTTTCTTACACCTACATATGGCATAGGGGAGGGTGGGATACTTTAGATCAGGTATGCTAGGAAAGCAGTATACAGTATGTGCACTTTATTTGGAAATACATTAACAAAGAACATTTACCTTTATCGTGAGAAACTACAAAAAAGTGTCAACGGTGAATTATAAAGAAGCTGGCGCTCTCATTTTAGTGCATTTTTCTATTATTGATCACAGTACATGGGAACCATGGGATGTTTCGGAGAAACTATAGATCATGTAGACATGTTTCCAGTTCTGTTTATTTTCCTAGGAAATTATAGACATACAAAATCACTTTGGCTGGGATAGATATGGGTGAGCAAACAATCTACAAATGTTTAAATAACTGGATTTTAAATGAAAGTGTAACTAAATGCAAAAAAAAATGTTTTCTTTAGTTTTGGATTGTTTTTTTTCCATTATTCTTTTATTGAAATGTTCGTCTTTTAACATATAAAGAGTAAAACAATGCATATGACATTGAAGCAGGTGGGGCCCACTTCCGTTGAGACATGAATACATGAGAATATATATGTACATAGAAGAATAGCAGGAACAGGTTCTATTGTACTTTTCAACAATAAGGAATGTAGGGTCAGAAATGCTATTAACCGTCCTCCCAGGGGGGTACCCTGAGGAGATGAGGGGGGGGGGAGAGGGAACAGAGACGGAGGAGAGAGGAAGGATATAGGGATAAGGGTAGACCATCTATTTTGTGTCAAGTGTATAGCTGATCAATATGATTTTGATAGTATAGAGCAGTGATAGCGAACCTTTTTGAGCCCGAGTGCCCAAACCGCGACACAAAGCCAACTTATTTCTTTTAGTGCCAAGTGCCAACACAGAATTAAACCTACCAGCGGCTCTGTACAGATGATGGGACTGATAATCCCTCTCTGAATGAGCCTAAGAGGCCAAAAACTTACGATTCTGTTAGATTTGCTCAGAATGCAGGGTTCAGGAATGCATTGTGCTCAGAATGCACTGTGCAACATACACTGACCTACCTGACACATACACTGACCTACCTGACAGATGCACTCACCTACCTGACACATGCACTCACCTACCTGACTCATGCAATGACACCAATATTGAGGCAAAATGACACCAATGAGGGGGGTAAAATGTTTCCTAATGACACTAATAATGAGGCCAAATAACAGCAATGATGGGGCACAAGGTTTCCAAATGGCACCTATAATGAGGCACAATGGCACCAATGAGGGGGGGGGGGCAAAATGTTTCCCAATGAGGCTAATAATGAGGCCAAATAACAGCAGTGATGTGGCACAAGGTTTCCAAATGACACCTATAATGAGGCACAATGACACCAATAATGGGGGTAAAATGTTTCCCAATGACACTAATAATGAGGCCAAATAACAGAAATGATGGGGCAAACAGTTTCCCAATAATACAAATAATGAGGTCCAATGACACCAATGATGGAGCACACAGTTTCCCAATGATACCAATAATGAGGCCCAATTACACCAATGATGGGGCACACGGTTTCCCGATTATACCAATAATGAGGTCCAATGACACCAATGACACCAATGATGGGGTATAAGGTTTTCCAATGATACCAATAATGACAAGGCACAATTCCCAGGATTGCTGTTTAAAATGTATATATATTTTTTTTCAATGAAGAAAAACGATAATTTCATCCAACAAAGTTTCTGACAAGCAAGTGTATTGGTAAAGAGAAAATCTGCAAAGACACTTTCTGGAGAGATTCACATGAAAACTTTTATTTTGGGGGTTAATCAGGATCCTAGACAGGGCCAGGATGAAGAAGGTGAAACCAGATAGGAAGTAGTTGAAGGGGAAGGTACCTACCAGCAGTTGGTACAGGTATTGGCATGGCTCCGGTCAGCAGACAGTAGAGTAGCAGCTTAAACCTCTGCCTCTAAGAAGCAGGACTCCACAAACTGGACTGATCTACACGTCTACACATAATGTCCACATCTCACCTGTCTCCAGTGTCTGTGTCTCCCAATCCGACAGCTCATTCCCGCCCGGCGCCCACACGTCACCCTTGATTCCAGCCGCATGGGAGCCGTGTTCTCTCTGACATGCCCACCCCAGACACATCACTGCTGGCCCCAGAAACTTATGGGAGCTGTGTCTTATCATTCACGCCCACCTCAGACACGTCAATACTTGCCCTAGAGACCTGTGGGATATGTAGTTCGATGGGGGGTGCGGTGTGGCGGAATCAGTTTCTATGGATGGATGGCCAGTCAGTGAGTGCTTTTCTCCTGGCGTGCCCACAGAGAGGGCTCGGCATGCAGATTGTGGCACACGTGCCACGGGTTCGCCATCACTGGTATAGGGCCATACAACCCGAATGGCTCTATACGGTCCACCTAAAGGTAAAATATAATAGATGTCATGATAGCTAATTAGGGGTTGACTAGGCAGCAGGCTAGGAACTAAGTTGAGCTCTGGGGTCTGATAACCAGAACTGCCATTGTTGGTGGAATTTATCAATATTCATATGTATTTTGGCAAAGAGGTATTCCATATGAGCATGATCATTGACCAAGGGTGGGAGAATAGGTCTGTTTCCAGAGTCGGGCTATGGCCAGGCGAGCAGCAATGAGTATATGTGTAATTGCAGTGTGAAATTTTGAGGGCCATGCCGAGAGTCTTAAACCGAAGAGAGACATCTGTGGGACCAGTGCATTAGGAGTTTGGGTAATATCATGAATGAGAGTGGAAATGTTCCTCCAATATGGAGCAATGGACGGGCATTCCCATCATATATGGAGAATATCATCATCAATATGGCAGTCTCTCCAACATTTCCGTGATTGAGTCGGGAAGATGCGGGCCAGTCTTATGGGTGTGTAGTACCAGCGGTACCAGAGTTTCATCATTGTTTCCCAGTGGGAAATATTCCTGGACAAGGTAGAGGAGGCACAAATTGCCTGGTGCCAGAGGGAGGTGGGTATCGAAAACTGTAGGGTGGCTGAGGACTTTTACTTTTTAAGGGGGCCTGAAAGCAGATCATAAAACTGGGATATACCTCGGAGTTTGGGTAGAGTTACGTGAAATAAAGTGATGACGTTTTTAGTTAGTGTTTAAGGTGTATAGCAGATGTTTGAGAGTATATGTCGTATTCTGAGGTATAAATATAAGTCCTTGTTAGGGATACCATAGTGGTGAAAGAGGTAGTGGAAAGATTGGAGTTGTTGGCCTTGGAAAAGATGTCCAATGTTGTGGATGCCAGCTATAGTCCATTGCTGTAGATGGAGGTCAGGAGAAAGGAGTTGAAGGGCTGTAAGCGGAATGTGAGCCAATTCTTGAGGGTGAAGACCACTAGAGAGTTGTATTGCTTTCCATGTCAAGATTGTAGCGTTCATGGTGGGAAGGGAAGAATGGGCTGGATGGAATCATAGCTACACAGCTGTTAATATCAAGGTATCAAGGATGGTGGAGAAGCGCTGAAGTTTCTATTTGAAGCCAGGAAGCCCTGTAGTCTCCAGACCACCATTTTTTCGCTTGGTCTAGGATGGTCGCCTTGTAGAAAAAGGGTGAAGAGAGACGAAACTCTCACAATTTGATATTATTTTATTGGGAGACACTGATTCTGTTATAAGGTGAGCACACTGGACAAGATTTAATTTGAAAAATATAAATGTATTAATAACATTATTAAAATATTTTCATTGGTTACATAGACCATGATGAGGTTAGAAACAAGATACTTTGTTGTGCAGATAGCCTCTTTTTGCTTTAGTAATATGTTTACCATATACACTGATCAATGTCTCCATTCAATGGCCAATGCAGTTGTCAGCTAGTCAGTTGTGGAGTAGGACGCTTCTCGACGGGTCTGCTCTCACCCAGGGCCTAGACAGACAGACAGCCAGCCAGGCAGGTTCTCCCAGCCAGATCCCCGGACACACAGGATTTTCCTTCCCCTTTGGCCTCCTGCTTCCACCGCCATGCACAGCAACCTTCCACAGGTAAGGCCCAGTAAGATCTGGCCTTCACTTCTTCCCCCTACCCAGGGACAGTATGCGGCCGTCCATATCAGGATAAGCCGCGGCTCCGGCCCAGGCTCCGGCCCGACCCCCCTCGCGGCCTAACAGCTCCCTGCCTTCTTCCCACCACCACCCACCCCACCCTTTAATCATCGCGGCACGAACAATCCGCCCCTGACATCGCGGCGGCCGCATGCAGCAAAGGCCGCGGCTTCAGCCCAGGCCTAGCGGCACGACCGCGATCAATTTCACAAACCCCCCTCTCAAACTCCTCCAAACACCCGCTCCCTGAGGACGCCCCGCAGTACCCCAGGATCCCCACCGCCTACCCCCCACGGCTGCCCCAGTACTCCAGCCCCAGGCTCGGGCCTAGTCCCGGTCGGCGGCTATCTTGCTACACCCAAGCTATAGTTCCACCACTATAGCTCACCCCCACCTCCCCTCCGCAGTCCGGTTGTGATCACAGACGGGACGCACTTCACCCACTCAACAGCATTAATTCAGCGTTTATTCAGTATTGATCCAGGGTTTTGCTGATCGCCCTTGAGGGGTCAGGAAGGCATTTTTTCCCCGGTCGGTGCATATTGGCCTGCACGTCTGCGTTTTTTTCGCCTTCCTCTGGACCAATCGGGAAGGGAAGACCGACGAGTGGTGGCCCACTGGAAAATCTTCCTTCCCATCCACCATCAAAAACCCCCAATCAACTTCACTTCCCTGCGTTTTTCTGCGACCATGAGTAATCTGAGATACTCTGCAGAAACCATCTGTGAACTAAAGCCATTCGCCTCAACATTACCAGTTGTCACCAAAAAAGCTCTAAGAAATGAGCAACTGTTAAGAATCGATCGTCGATCGACAGTTAAAAATTACAAGCATTCACCTCAACCTAAGCGCATATTATGCGCTTTGGTCAATACAAGATCGGCAGTAAAATCCCGACAAGAAATCTACGATTTCATCCTACAATTCGATTTAGACTGCCTCTTTATCACAGAAAGCTGGCTCACAGCCGACTGTAACACCATTCTAGGAGAACTGGTGCCAGAAAATTATCGCATTATAACAGAAAACAGAGTGGGGCAAAGAGGAGGAGGACTGGCGGTGATCCACAAGACTCACCTCTCGATCTCTAATCCAATCCTTCAAAACCCACTTCCATTCATGGAAACCCTCACTCTGCAACTACAAACAAATCCCCAGGAGACCGTCCATATCCTACTCTGCTATAGACCACCGGGTCCAAAATCACAGCTTCTCTCACCTTTGACAGAGTTCATCTCCACTTACACCCTAAACCGCAAACACCTTTTGCTGCTCGGGGATCCCAAACTTTGGTCCAACTCCTCACAGTATTCCGTTGACGACACCTGCATTCACCACTTGGAAGGATTAGGGCTGCAGCAACTAGTAAGTGGGCCCACACATACTTCAGGTCACTCGCTCGATCTTATTTTCAGACAAGATCTGGAAAAAAACATTCTGAAAAATGGACCAATGCCATGGACAGACCACCATGCAATTAAATTCACAATTACCATAAATGCCCCCTTAACAAAAAACTTTAAAACCAGTGTCAACACACTGGACTAGATCGCAGAAGAAGCTCTATTCGGAGCTCTTCAAAACTACTTTAGGGAACAAAATAAAAACAATCTAACTACATTAAACAGCCACAGGGACACATCACCTACTCGGGCTGCCCTCTCTCACTCCAGCTGAACACGGCACCATTAGCCCAATGTGGGGTGACGTGAGTGACGTGAGAGTCCGCTGTCACCAATCGGCGCCATCCCCATGAAATTTCTGGGAACGCCTTCCTCCCGAGCTGCTGTGAGTCAATGGGGCAGAGGGAGGCAGAATAAATGGGATGTGCAGTGAGATGGAGAAGTGGTGTGTGTGTTGAAATATGTGGTATGTATATTATGGGAGTATTTATGGGAGTATTTATATGGAGATGATTTCCCTTCAAACCATTTTTTTAGACAGACGGGCTGTCTCTAAAGGGAAGGTTCTTACACCTGAGCATCAATACATTCCTAAACATAATTGACATGCTAATTCAATACACCTGAATGGAGACTGCTAACTTGTAGTACAATACACAGTCTTTTAAGAGTAAACACAGAGGGCCAGATTCAGGTAGATGGGCGCATATTTGTGCCGGTGTAACTTAGCCCATATACGTTATGCCAACGCAACCTTGAGAGGCAAGTACAGTATTCACCAAGCACTTGCTCCTAACTTTGCGCCGGCCTAACGTAAATGTGAAGGCGCAAGCTGGCCTAAGTGGAAGTATTAAACGATGCCCTGAGCCTGGCGCAGAGACTTATGCCCGGCGTATCATACACGGAGCATGCGTAGTGACGTCGGCGTCTGATCGCTTCCTTGTGTGCTTCCTTGTGCGCATGCTCACAACTTCGCCGGCCCAACTTCCTGGGATATACTGGCGCATAAATAAGCCCAGAGATGTGCCCGTCCGACGCAAAAGTACATCCAGCTCCCCCCCCCCCCAGGGAAGGTACTTTTGCTGTGAGATGGCTGCTCCCGTTCCCCGCAGGCAGAGGAGGAAGAACAATGTCCATCCCCAGGAGCTGACAGCCCTCATTTCAGCTATGGAGACATATGACTCCTTCCTCCATGGAGGCAAAAGTCACCAGACCAGCCGGGACAGGAAGCAGGCCATCCTGGAGACCATTGCTAGCAGGGTCACCAGTTTTTGATGGACTTTCAATTGTAAATTTTTGTTGTGTTTCATCCATTCACCATTTCACTTGTCACATAGTGAATATATTTTTTTGTGTATAGAAGTCTCACGTCTCTATTGCAGGATCTACGTGGTCAATCCACCATTCTTTTGGTTCACCAGTTTTTGATGGACTTTCCATTTTACATATTTTGTTGTATTTCATCCATTTACTATTTCACTTGATACACATTTTTTGGTATAGAAGACTCACGTCTATTGCACTTAGCGCTACATTTTTTTCCCACATTATTTCCAATATTTGTCATATTGTAGTGTAGCTGCTCATTCTTTTATATTTTGCATTTATTTCACACTCTTTTTTCATCAGCACAATATTTCCCCACTTTCTTTGTACTTTTCGGACAGTCATGCCTGACTCCCATGTCACTCACTAACCAACCAGCTGTTCTTGTACACGTTCTGTTCAAATTCTGCTGGGATGGTGCTTTCACAGTATATGTAGCTGTCATGGCTGGACCCGGGTGTTTGGCACGGACATGCCATATGAGGCGTTGCGCATCGGCTATCGCCTGTACGTTGATGGAATGGCAGTTCTTCCGATTGCGATATATGTGCTCTGTGGCATAGGGGGGCTGTAGTGCCACATCTGTGCAATCAATGGCCCCGATGGTGGGTGGAAATCCTGCAATTCTGTAGAAATCCAGCATTGTCTTCTGCGGCAGATGCTCATTGGTGGGTCTGATGATGTGGTGGGATATGCGTCTGAGGATTGCGGGGACAACTTGGTGCACACATCTGCTCATGGTGGATTGTGACATCACAGCCATGACTCCACTTGTACGCTGGAATGAGCCACTGGCAAGGAAATGGAGTGTTGCCAGTACCTTGACCAGTGGCTGCACTGCTTGTGAGCGGCGTATCTTGCTGGTGATGTCATCATGCAGGGTTGTGGTTATTTCCAGGATGGCATCAGGGCTGAATCTGAAGATGCGATACACCTCATCACCCATGCCAAAGAGGCTAATGCGCGTGCGGTATATCCTCTCACGTGCCCTCCTCCTCCGTACCGGTGGACCCATTAGTAATGCTAGGACCACGGCTGCACCTGGCATGTTGGCAGACAGATGTGTTGTCCTGCAAGTGGGGTTGCTCAGCTTGCTAAGTTCTTCCGTAATGGTGCTGCTGTAGCTGCTCTCCAGCTGACCTGTGCCCGTCAGGTGTAAAGATAAAGCAGCTATTTGTAGGAATAACTTTGCGCCGGACTTAGGACTTACCACTTAGCACATAGCCAGCGTTGGGCACAAATACGTACGCGAATCGGCATATCTCCCTCATTTGCATATTTGAATAGGAAAGCAATGGGAGCGTCAGATGCGTCCAGCGTAAATATGCGCCTAAGATATGCCGGCGTAGGAAAGTTAGGTCGTTCGGAGGAAGCCTATTTTCAGGCGTATCTAGTTTGGTGGGTACGGCGCATAGATAAGACGGCGCATATTTACACTTACGCCGCGCATCTCGAGATAAGCCGCCTAACTTCTTACTGAATTTGGCCCAGAGTCTCTCATACACACAATAGGGTCAATTAGCTGGAGAAGGGACATTTAGCATTTAGCAGTATGAAAGAGTCACTCTGCAATTAACCCTTGGAGTTCAGAATTAACAACCTTAAAATATCCCTACCGATATCTCAGAATATTATGTGGATAATCCATACATAATAATCCTATCTCGGCTAGCCCAAGATATCAGTCTTTGGTTCATGACATTACTCCCCCTGGGAAGCAGTTCAACATCCACAGTGGGACCCAAACGGGTCAACTCGAGGATGTTGAAAAAGTAGTCTTAAGGTTCCAGGACGGTCTGCTGGGATAACCCATCCGCCTTCCTGGTTTGAGGCCTTGGCCCATAATCAGACGGCAAGAGGCTCACATTCAGTCCTCTCCAAAAGCCCCTGTCTCGGCTAGGCCTGTCACACATCTCCCTTTTTGGCAGGAGACTAACACAGTAGGAGACACCCGACGGGTTGACTCTGAATTTAGTCAGTAGTTCCAGTCCCCCAATGCCGGTATCCATACAGTACCCCAAATAACTTGTTCCAAACAGAGCATTACTCACCTCGCCATCCTCTGCCTCTCTCAGAGAACGCGCCTGCCATTGGGGAGAGGCCCGGACTGGCCCTTCTCCCTGGAGTCCTTTCAGCCGCTGGAGAGAAGACAGGGTGGCTGGGCTCAGTTCATCATGCTGTTGGGGATCTGGGCCAACTGGCCACCATTCCTGGGGTATACCCGTGGAGACTGAAGTCCCATCCACTGGTGCTAGGTGAAAATCCCCTGAAGCTTGCAAAGCAAAGCCGACATCCTCCTGTCTCAGAGCCGCACCATTTTCTGGGGTTGTGTTAGTGAAGATCGAAGTTCCCTCCACTGATATCCGCTCAAGCTGTAGTGGGGTGCAGCCGCCAGTAGCATCCTGTCCTGCTGCCAGTGATTCAGCTGGGAGTAAGAGCTTTACCACCTCAGCTGGTTGCTGGGGAGGGGGGCCAACCGCCCCGGCTCCCTGGGACTCCACAGTTGGTCCCGGTGCTGGGCAGAGATGGCTAGCACTCTGCCCTGTTGCCAGCACTTCTGCTGGGGGTGCATAATCCGTAACATCCTCTGAACAGTCCATACATTCTGTAATCTGTGGCTGGGGAGTGATCGCCATCTTCTCACCCTGAGCCTCCGGAACTGCCACAGGGGTGGGGCAGAGGTCTTGATCCCTCTGTCCGGTGACCAGCGCTTCAGCTGGGGAAGTTCCTTGTAACTCCGCAAATACTGCCCTTAGTGCTGAGCAGAGCACAATGAAGTTTTGCCCTGATCCCAGCGATTCTGCTGGAGGCCCATCAGGTTGTTCTTTCTCAACAGAAAAATCTATTAAATCTCCTGTCTCTGCAACTGGTGTCTGGGGATAGAGGTTCACCATCTCCTGTCCATGTAACCCAGAAGATGCTATAGGTACTGAGCAGAGGTTAGCAGAGCTCGGCCCTGCGGTCAGCACTTCAGCTTTGGGAATGGCAATCTCCAGATTTTCCACTGTCGATTCACTGACATACTGCTGGACAGGCACATTCCTCCATTCAAAATCATCCCATGCAGAAACAGGATCATCAAGGTCCGTCAGTGCTTGCTGTATCCGCCATAAGACCTCCGGATCCATAGCTGCAGGGGCAGGTTGGCAAAGCCCACTGTTACTGATTCTTCAGCTAGGATTTCAGCACTGTCATCTGATACTTCCTTATAGTCCCAGGTAAAGGGAACCTCACCCTGCTGCTGAGCAGAGTCTAGCAGCTGTTTGTAGGCGATTTCCATTTCCCATTCCTGAGCAGCCAGGAATTCCAAATCTTCCTGTAACCAGTGCACTTCTGGGACATTCAGTCTTCGCTCTCTGTGCTCCATTATTTCCTCCCAACGCCACTCCCAATCGCTCCCAAAGTTGGGATCCCTGGACATCCTCCAATACAACAATCCCAGGCCATCATAGTCAAAGCCTTCCGTGGGGCTGTCATCCGCTGACCACGGGCACTCTTGGACTACATACCACTGGAGGGCACTGTAGCTCTCGTCCAACCGCATCTCTGCCTGGATCAGCCTGCTTAACTCTGCTGTCCACTCCTGCTTCGGTTGTTCCCCCAATAACAGCATTCGTACTTCATACTGTGACCAGTACCTTCTATGGATGGAGGGGAGAGCTTTTCCCTGGTGTCGCTGCTCGCGGGCTAGCGCTTCTTTCCAGAGTTCGCAGCGGATTGAATCAGACCATCCAAGCAGGACCTCTTCTGATACTGGTCCTCTGTGCTGTATCTGCTTCTCTCGCAACCTCCTTCTGAATTCCTCTTCCATGGTTACTGGTATCTGTACCTCTCCTCTTCTTTCATTTGGTGCTGCTTCTTTAGGCGTTGTCACCGATCGCCGCATTTCTGCAATTCTCAGCTCATGTTGCCGCTCTCATTCTTTCTGTTGCCGCTCTCGTTCTCTCTGTTGTCGCTCTCGTTCTCTTTCATACTGCCGCTGGAGGTCTCTAATGGTATTCTGTATGGCGGTCTCTGGTGGGTTAGCACCATATAATGCCAAGCGCTGTTGAACTCGCTGCTGGAACACGTCTTCAACTGACCGGGGTCCTGCATTACCATCCCTCTGATCCATCTCGGCTAGCACAATGATCAGGGTGGTCTTGTTCTTCCCACCGGTCCCTCCACGGCTCTCAAGCAAGTCTTTTAGCATGGTTCTCCTGCAGGCTGCATAGCTGGTCATTCATGGTGGTGGTTTGGAGTTGTCCCAGTAACTGGAGAGCAAATCCCATCACTGCCAAACAATGTGACAAGACCCTTGCTCGCCCAGGTCCTGCTCTCCCGACACTCCTCTGCTACTATCGGATCAGATTTCAGATTGCAACATCTGATGGTCCAGTCATCCAAGATTCCGGGGTCCGACCTACAGCTATGTGCCGATTGAACCCATTAAGAACACACACCAAGCGAGTTGAATGTATGTTCAAACAGAACTCAACTTTATTGAAACATTCTCCTGGTTATATACAGGTTACAAGCTTTTCAGCAATCAAAGAACAATGAAATCTCCACCCCCTTTTCACACACTGGGCTTCCATACAGATAGACATTTCGGCACCAATGTATTTAGCATGACTTAACTACTGCCTCAGAGAGAATGACATTCCTGTAAATAATGACATCAAAACAAAATACTGTCACACAATGATTTCCCTTCAAACCATATCTTTAGACAGATGGGCTGTCTCTAAAGGGAAGGTTCTTACACCTGACCATCAATACATTCCTAAACATAATTGACATGCTAATTCAATACACCTGAATGGAGACTGCTAATTTGTAGTACAATACACAGTCTTTTAAGTGTAAACACAGAGGGCCAGATTCAGAAAGCTCTGCTTATCTATAGGCAGGCGTAGCGTATCTCAGATACACTACGCCGCCGTAACTTTCAGTGGCAGGTTCCTTATTCAGAAACTATTTACACCAAAAGTTACGGTGGCGTAGTGTATCTGTGGCGGCGGAAGGCCGCGCAATTAAAATTTGGAAGATGGGGGCGTGATTCATGCAAATGAATCATGACCCCACGTAAGTGACGTTTTTTTTGGAAGGCGCATGCCTCGTCCGTGGACGTTCCCAGTGCACATGCGCAAAATCACGTCGCTTTTTTCTCAATGTAAACGACGTGAACGTGACTAACGTCGAGCCCCATTCCCGAACGATTTACGCAAACGACGTAACAGACGTTCAATTCGACACGGTCCCGACATCCATACTTAACATTGGCTACGCCTGCTATAGCATGGGTAACCCTTACGCCGCTATAACGCTAACGCAAACAACGTAAACTACGACGCGCCGTCGCAAGTACGCTTGTGAATCTGCGTAAGTAGCTCATTTGCATAATTTACGCGAAGCGCCACCTAGTGGCCAGCGTAAATATGCAACTTAAGATATGACAGTGTAAGCCGTCGTATCTTAGAAGAAAGTCGGCGTATCTTCTTTTCTGAATAGCAAAAAAAGATACGCCGGCTATTCGTAGTATTTACGCAGCGTATCTCGAGATACGCTGGCGTAAATGCTTTCTGAATCTGGCCCTGAGTCTCTCATACACACAGAGGGCCAGATTCAGGTAGAGTTACTCTGGAGTATCAGTGATACTCCAGCCTAACTCTCACTTTGAGCCGGCGTTTCTGTTTTCAGTAAGCAGAAAACAAGAAACGCCGGGTTGGAGTTCCTATACGAGCGGCGTAATTGTATTTTGCCATCGTATCAGAACTGCAATTTTAAAAATGGCGCTCGGGGCGTTCCCGCTGATTAACGCCGAGAATATGTTAATCAGCGAGAATCGGCAATTCACGATCGTATTCGGGCCCGACGCAGTGACTTTCCGACGTTTCCGTAAGAGATACGCAGTGTAAAGAAAAACCAGCCCCCTAGTGGAGTATCCTATGTTAAGTATGGCCGTCGTCATCGCGTCGAATAATTTTTTTTTCGAGTCGTTTGCGTAAAACGTCCGTGAATGGGGATTGACGCCATTGACGTTCACTGACAGAATTTGGAGCATGCGCACTGACAGTCGACGCATGCGCAGTACGTTCGCCGCGGGATCGCGCCTATTTTAAATACTACACGCCCCCTACCCTCCCAATTTGAATTCCGCCGGCTCATTTTCGCTACGCCGCCGCAATTTTAGGAGCAAGTGGTTTGTGAATACAGTACTTGCTCCTAAAGTTTCGGCGGAGTAACGTAAATGAGAAAAGTTACTCCAAAATAAAGATTCGCCCATCTACCTGAATCTGGCCCAATAGGGTCAATTAGCTGGAGAAGGGACATTTAGCATTTAGCAGTATGAAAGAGTCACTCTGCAATTAACCCTTGGAGTTCAGAACCTTAACCTTAAAATATCCCTACCGATATCTCAGAATATAATGTGGATAATCCATACATAATAATCCTATCTCGGCTAGCCCAAGATATCAGTCTTTGGTTCATGACAGCACCATACCCACAGAACTAGATACGCACCAAAATAGGCTATTCCCGACCGGCCTAACTTGCCTACGCCTGCACATTCTAGGCGCACATTTATTCCGTATAGGTGCACATTTATTCCGTCCACACCATTGATTTCCTATGCAAATAAGGGAGATACGGCGATCCACAATAGTAAGTTTGTCCGGCGCAGGCTACGCCCTGTGCGCATCAGCTGCACGTCCGGTCTAAAGTTGGTCCTTATAAAAGCAGGTTTAAATTTGGACAATTAGGACGAGCTGAGCAGCCACACTTGCAGGACAACAATCTGTATGCCAACATGCCAGGGGCATCCTTGCTCATAGCTATACTACTGAGTTTAGATGAGCGCAGAAGGAGGAGGGCACGGAGGTGGGCACGGGAGAGGATCTGCCGACCGCCACTGGGCAAGGTACTGGCAACACTCCATTTCCTTGCCAGTGGCTCTTTTCACCCTAATGGCTAAATATATATTTTATATAATTTTTTTCTGTTTGGTATATATTTTAAATGAGTTAATATAATAAATATATAATTTTATTTTTTATATCTAATATATATTTAATATTTTAAATATTATTATAATTATATTATTTATTATTATAAACATTTTTTTTATATATATATATATATATATATATATATGTGTGTTTATATAAATTGGGTGATGGCCCTCAAAATAATGGAACACACTGGCACGACACAAACCTACAAACAGCAACAGACATCGAAACAAAAGCACCTTGCTTCAGGGAGGGAAAAAAATAGATGTACTTTTGCAATGCAAGGGCGTATGTCTGGGCCTATTTATGCACTGGGCGTAGCTCACTAAGTACGCCAGGCCTAGTTCCTATCTCACTGATTGAGCCAGGCCGAGTAGTGAGCATGTGCAGAGAGGCTCTGACCATAGTCAGCGTCATGCACATGCCCAGTCTGGCCGGCCCTTCATTTGCATGGGGTCATGGCTCATTTCAATGGAACATGCCCACGTCCTTCCCATTTTGAATTACACCGCCTTACGCCTCGAAATTTAAGTTGCGCTGGCGCAAATACTCTGTGGATACGGCACTTACGTCTCTAATTTGAGCCGGCGTAACGTAAAGGAGATGCGCTACGCCGGTCTATATATGCGCCGATGTACGTGGCTCTGGCCCCTTAGACTTTGCAATATTTGCCCACTCTTCTTTGCAGAACTGCTCAAGTTCAGTTAATTCAAGTTATTCCACAGATTTTTGTTTTTTTGTTCTTCAACCACTGTGTGGTAATTTTTGCTGTGTGTTTTAGGTCATTGCTTTAGGTCATTGACATGTTGAAAGGTAACAGCAGATTGTCCTCAATAATTTGGTGGTATTTTGCCCCATTCATATTTCCTTCTATCCTGACAAGTGCTTCAGTCCTTTTTGTAAAGGATATTGGATGTTATTTGGATGGGGAGCTGTACTGGATTTCCGCCAGACATGTCGTTAGGTGTTAAGACCAAATCATTACATTTTAGTCTCATCTGACCATAATTTCTTTTTTTCCACGTGGCTTTAGAATTTTTTTAAGGTGCATTTAGGTCGTCATATGAGACTAAAATTTAATTATCTCTGGCGGAAAACCAATACAGCTAACAATCAAAATAACACCATTCCTACAGTTAATTATGGGGAGATTGTATATGGACAAAACCTACCACACTTGATTAACAACTTGATCTCTGATCTTTCTTTTCTTTTCCCAATCCAACATCGCTAAAGAGAGGTTGGCGTTTCGAGCAGGGACAGACTGTAGTGACACAAATCGCTACCTAACAGGTCCACAAAAGTCCTTTCAAGCACTGGTATAGGTGTGCTACTTGTTGTGCAGTATATAGGTGTCTAATACATTCATTCATATACTTTTGGTCAGTGTAGGGAGAGGTTGGCGTTTCCAGCAGGGACAGACTTTACCGACACAAATCGCTAACTAACAGGTCCACAAAAGTTCTTTCAAGCACTGGTATAGGTGTGCTAGTTGCTGTGCAGTATATAGGTGTCTGAGGCCCTGTACACACGAGGAGACATATCTGATGAGACAGGTCCGACGGACCGTTTTCATCGGAAATGTCTGAAGGGATATTTTGGTCTGATGTGTGTACACACCATCAGACCAAAATCCCAGCGGACCAGAACGCGGTGACGTAGAAGACACCGACGTGCTGGCAAAAGGAAGTTCAATGCTTCCACGCATGCGTCGAATCAATTCGACGCATGCGTGGGATTTCGGTCCGATGGTTGGGCGTACCAACCATCGGACATGTCCGACAGACAGGTTTCAATTCAAGCGGACAAGTTTCTAAGCATGTTTAGAAACTGCGGACCAGTTTCAGCGGACATGTCTCCTCGTGTGTACGCGGCCTAATACATTCATTCATATACTTTTTGTCAGTGTAGGGAGAGGTTGGTTTTTCCAGCAGGGACAGACTTTAGCGACACAAAAATCGCTACCTAACAGGTCCACAAAAGTTCTTTCAAGCACTGGTATAGGTGTGCTACTTGCTGTGCAGTATATAGGTGTCTAATACATTCATATACTTTTTGTCAGTGTAGGGAGAGGTTGGCGTTTCCAGCAGGGATAGATTTTAGCGACACAAATCGCTACCTTACAGGTCCACAAAAGTCCTTTCAAGCACTGGTATAGATGTGCTACTTGCTCTGCAGTATATAGGTGTAATATACACTTATAATATACTTTCGAATATAGAAAGCATATTATAGTGGATTTGTATTGTGCAGCATTGTGACTGGCGGTGTATTTGGTTACTGCTGAATTTTTGCCTCTTTCGCTGCGTTACCTCTGCTACACACATTAAAAAAAGAGGAAGAGGCACCAGGCTGGAGCCAAAGTGGAAAGTGGCACAATGTTTGTTCGATTACGTCAAAGGACGCACCAGACTTGGTTGAGTGTCTTGCCACCAACACCACCACCACCATATACCCTCCGCTTGAGTCACAGGAATTATTTTCCGATCCATTCAGAAGACATTTCGGAAGCACAGCCATTCTTGTCATTGGATCAGGAAGAGGAGGTAGTAACAGCCGGCACTCAGCAGTCTGACGACAGTACTCATATCAGCCCAAGGAGGTTGGTGCCCGCTGTTGCTGCCTACTCCGAGATCTCTATTGTTAGTGATGGGGAAGGTGATGTCGATGATGACGTGTCTACAGACGTCACGTGGGTGCCCACAAGAGAGGAAGAGGAGGGGAGTTCAGAGGGAGAGATGGACCAGCAGATAGGGAGGAGAAGCAGGCCAAACTTACATTGCACAGGAGGGACAAACCAGACTCCTAATGTTTTAGGGGCGAGCCATCAACCATGTATGGTCACATCTGGCGCTCCCCGGACACCGGCCCATGGCTCCGCAGTGTGGGCTTTTTTTAACGTGTCCACTGCAGACAATAGTGTAGCCATCTGCAGCCTTTGCAGTCAACGCATAAGTCACGGTAAGCCCAACACTCACCCAGGGACGACCGCCTTAGGAAGACACCTGACCTCCCATCACTGAGCCCAGTGGGAGAAATGCCATCAGAACCCACAAAGCCACACTCCAGACTCTCACCGTCCAGCCTCTTCTCCTTCTCCTTCCCATCTATGCTCACAATTGTGCTCCACTCCACCTTCCATCATGCCTTCCTCATGTTTTTCTGCAAAAAGGCAGGCTTCCATGACCCAAATGTTCGATCGTAAAAAAAAAGATAACGCCGGATAACCCTTTTGCCCAACGGTTGACCGCTGGCTTGTCGGAACTGATAGCCCGCCAACTACTGCCATATAAACTGGTGGAGTCGGAGGCCTTTAGAAAATTTGTGGCCATTGGAACACCACAATAGAGAGTCCCAGGAAGGAAATATTTCTCACAGAAGGGCATCCCAGAGCTATATGGCCATGTTCAACGGCAAGTTGACGGAAGCAAATTTTTTGGGCCTGTACTGGCCAACACTTACTTCTGTATCCGGTGAATGCCTAATGTACCACCAGCCATAGAATACAAAGTTGTTTGCTGTCCTGTGAACGCCTGTGGCCGTGGGCTAATTTTTGGGGCCTGTAATGGCCGACACTTATGTCTGTATCTATTGAATGCCTAATGTACCACCAGCCACGAAATACAAAGTTGTTTGCTGTCCGGTGAACGCCTTTTTGGGGCCTGTAATGGCTGACACTTACTTCTGTATGGGAAAAAATAACCCCACAGTCCTGAAAGTGTAAATGTTTGTAAGTCACCACATCCCTGTTAAATGTAGAAAAAACAAAAGTACCCCCTTAAGTGTGGGACTTTGAGAGTTATACAAACACTAATGCCCTGTATACACGATCAATTAATCCGATGAGAACGGTCTGATGGATTTTTCCATCAGTTAACCGATGAAGCTGACTGATGGTCAGTCGTGCCTACACACCATTGGTTAAAAAACCGGTCGCGTCAGAACGCGGTGACGTAAAACACAACGAAGTGCTGAAAAAAAATGAAGTTTAATGCTTCCAGGCATGCGTGGACTTGATTCTGAGCATGCGTGGATTTTTAACTGATGGATGTGCCTACAAACGATCTTTTTTTCTATCGTTTAGGTATCCATCGGTTAATTTTAAAACAAGTTTCTAATTTTCTAACCGATGGATAAATAACCGATGGGGCCCACACACGATCTGTTTGGTCTGATGAAACTGGTCCATCAGACCATTCCCATCGGATTGACCGATCGTGTGTACGTGGCATAAGAGTATAGAAAAGTAAATTTATTAAAGCGGTATTTCACCCTAAATATAAGATCTCCCATGCGATCCAGCATACTGGCGTCAGCTGGTTTTTTTTTTTTTTAATGGCACACTTACTGTATTATAGTGGAATTCCTTTTTTGTCCCCCGTGGTGGACGGCGCCAGTATAGCGCGTCACATCTTCCTAAAATACCCGATATGGACTCGGGTAATCTCGGCGAAAATGCGGCGCCTGCGCACAGACCTAGGAGCTGACTGCACAGGCGCCGTATTTCTCCGAGTCCTACGGCTATGGCGCGTCACACCCTCCGAAATAGGACTCGGAGAAATACCGCATTTTCGCCGAGATTACCCGAGTCCATATCGGGTATTTTAGGAAGATGTGACGAGCAATACTACAGCCGTCCACCGCGGGGGACAAAAAAGGAATTCCACTATAATACAGTAAGTGTGCCATTAAAAAAAAAAAAACCCAGCATACTGGCGCTGACGCCAGTATGCTGGATCACATGAGAGATCTTATATTTAGGGTGAACCTCCGCTTTAAGTATATAGAAAAATACACAAAAGTGTCATATAGACAATAAAAAAACACATATAGGTGGTATATCCAACTTATATACAATGATAAACAAATAAGACCACTATTAGTCCAACCCTAATAGTGGTCTTATTTGTTTATGGTCGTGGCCCTCTGACTGGGAGTGATGTGGATCACATAAACACGCGACAAGACTTACAACATAAATAGACCTGAAGTGTGCCTTGGTGGTCTGGTCAGTATGCCAAGAAAAGGGGGCATACCCAAAGTAAGTAATGGGTAGTTAATTGAAGAAGGATATGCTGAGAAGTGCCCTGAAAAAGGCAAGGGCGGGAGGGTGTCGAATGCGATTGAATGCGCATGAGGACATGAGGTGAGCTGGGAAGAGTCCGCCCAGTGATGTGTAGTACTGCACACTGAACCGACAAAGAGCATGTGTGAGTGGGCTGCTTAAATACCCTCCGGGCTCCTCCCATAAACTCAGGCCACCATACTGGCCTTCTTATTTATGGTCGTGGCCCTCTGACTGAGAGTAATGTGGATCACATAAACACGCGACAAGACCTACAACATAAATAGACCTGAAGTGTGCCTTGGTGGTCTGGTCAGTATGCCAAGAAAAGGGGGCAAAAGACTCAGATAGGGAAATAGCTTATATTGATTTCTTGTATTTATTGAGCCAGCTTGGTAAAGGCTTGTGCCATTTCTTCCTGAGTATTTGGGATGTATGTGGCAAAACAAGGAGACTTCCCATCAGCCTGGTATCTTGATTACGTGGTCTGGTACTCCCTGTTGGGAGGCAGTTGAGGCTGCTCTAATTCGGAAAGAATGTCCAGAGAACTAACTGGGGTTTGAAGCCCAAGTTGCTTAGGATTCTGACATGCTTGACAAACTGGCTGCCACTCAGGGAGCTGGTTTAGAAAGGGTAGCAACAAGCTACCATCAGATTTGCTGGGTAGATGGAGCAGTAGTCGGTCGAGCACCGTCACTGGGCGTCAGGCATTGTTAGTCTGAAACAGGTTGATGTCAACCCCCAGGGCTGGTTTGTTGCGTTTGCAGACTGAGAGTGTAGGGGTTCGAAAGCGAGTCGGGTGGTGTCGGAGCAGTGTCTGACTGCCGGAGCCATTGGGGTAGATTCATGTAGATCAGCGGATCTTTTGATCCGCGTGATCTATCTTTTTTACGATCCGCCTGCGCCAGTTTTTGAGGCAAGTGCTGTATTCATTAAGCACTTGCCTCGTAAGTAGCCCTGGCGGATCGTAACTCCCCCGGCGGAATGCAAATTCCGCGGCTAGGGGGAGTTTACTATTTAAATCGCGCGCGTCCCCGCGCCGATCGTACTGCGCATGCGCCGCCGGCGAAATTTCCCAGCGTGCATTGCTTTAAATGACGTCGCAAGGACGTCATTGTGTTCGTCGTTAACGCTATTAACGTATGGAAGTATTCCCGAACGACTTACGTAAACGACGTAAAAAATTCAAAATTCGACGCGGGAACGACGGCCATACTTAACATAGGATCCGCCGCACTTACCCCGCATATAGCAGGGGTAACGATCCGCCGGAAAAAGGCGAACGCAAACGACGTAAAAAAAAAACGACGGCCGGACGTTCGGTTCTGAATCGGCGGTTCTCCTCATTTGCATATTCGTCGCGTAGAAAAAAAAAAAGCGCCACCTAGCGGACGGCGGGAGAATGCAGCCTAAGAGCCGACAGTGTAACTCACTTACACCAGTCGGCTCTAAGGGAGATCTATGTGTAACCTGATTCGAAGAATCAGCCGCATAGATCCGAGCGTCGGATCTCACAGATCCGACGGTGTATCAGTAGATACACCGTCGGATCTCTATGTGAATCTACCCCATTGACTGTAAATTTACTAGGTCGTAGGGAACCATAGAAGGCCTGGTAGATGGCTGCTTGTGACTATGCTGGGCAAGGCCCTAAATGGGGAACGAGTAAGGATTTCAGACATGTCCCTAAAGAGGGCACTCTTGAAAAGTAGGCGCTTGCCACTGACTACAGGTTGGTGCTTCTGTATGCCCTGTAGGAGGGACTTGACTGCATGGGCTCGAGAATACTGACAGTTTACTGGGGTCCTGCAGGGACAGGAAATGCTGGACGCCATCTAGATATGGCGTGATAGTATTGTGAGAAAAGGTCAGCTGCGTGTGGCAATACGATATGAAGGCTAGGACGTGTCTAACGTTGCCTATTGCTGCTCCGAGGCAAGTGCCCAAAAATTAGCGGTTAGTGTTCCAAGCAGTGCGATAGGCCTTCAGTGTGTTGCGTGCCAAGGAGTGGTTAATAAGCTGGGTTGAGTTGGTGAGATGCTACTTCAGTCCATCGTGCAGCAATGACCAGGGTGGGACAGGGATGGTTATTGGGTCGGCTCCAGGCTCTTGCTGGAAAAACAAAGTAAGGTTGGAATGGGACAGAGCATCAGCTGCGATTTTGCATTTGCCTGGAATATGTCTACAGAAGATATTAAACTGGTGACGGAGTGACAGCTGTGTGAGCCTGTGCAGGAAGGACGTGATGGGGAGAGGCTTGATCTACCTTAATTGATGAAGTTGGCTGTGGCCTGATTGTCTGTGGTGAAGAACACTGTCTGTCCAGTTCAAGTGTGGCCCCAGACCTGGGCAGCTGCCACAATGGGGTACAGCACGAGGCGTGATGAAGACTGGGTGAAGCAGAAATTTAAGAGAATTTCTGGGGGCCAAGGTTTGGAGAACCAGTGGCGGATGAAAAATGCACGCAAAAGCCTGTGGTGGCTCGGCTGACACTGCCGGGATGAAGATTGAAATGCTGTTCTATCAGGTGGGGAAGTTGTCCCACATAGCTAAGTCTGCTACTGATGCTTGGTCTAGTTTGAGAACTTGGACTGGATCTTGCATTGGTGTGAGAAAATCAAGACAATACACAGGTGCTCAACAAGACGATACACGTGCACTCACTGACCAACGTGCACTCGCAGACCAACGTGCACTCGCTGACCAATGTGCACACGATAACCAACGTGTACTCGCAGACCAAGGTGCACTCGCAGACCAACGTGCACTCGCTGGTGCTGGATGGAAAACTGAACTAACTGCAGGGAAAAATACAGGGAAAAGATTAGAGGCCCGCGTGCCACTAAAGATGAATGGCGAACTAGGTGCCACTGTGTGTTTGTGTGGCTGATTGTTTGTCACTGAGGTGTGTTTGCAAGTTTAGTTTGTATTCGGGTTTGCACGTGGTGCGCGCTGCAAAGTGTTTTATACTACTGCGGACAATATTATGTGGTTGCAAGGGTGTCAGTGAGTGTCAGGTTGCTGGGATGATATTGTGTGGTTGCAGGGGCCTCGAGTATGAAGGTTTGTTTTGAGACGGCATTGCGTGGTTGCAAGGGTGTCAGTCTGGTTTGCTGAGACGATGTTGCGTGGTTGCAAAGGTCTCGATGATTATGAGGTTTGTTTTGAGATGGCATTGCGTGGTAGCAAGGGTCTCAGTCTGGTTTGCTGAGACAATATTGCACGGTTGCAAAGGTCTCGATGATTATGAGGTTTGTTTTGAGATGGCATTGTGTGGTAGCAAGGGTCTCAGTCTGGTTTGCTGAAACGATATTGTACGGTTGCAAAGGTCTCGATGATTATGAAGTTGTTTTGAGATAGCCTTGTGTGGTTGCACGGGTCTCAACAAGTAAGGGGTTGCTGAGACGATGTTGCGTTTGCAATGGTCTCAAGTGAGTGTCGGGCTGCTGAGATGACTATGTATGGCTGCAAAGGTCTGAACGGGTGTCAGGTTGCTGAGACGATATTGTGTTTGCAATGGTGTCAAATGAGTGTCAGTTTGCTAAGACGACTTTGTATGGCTGCAAAGGTCTGAACGGGTGTTAGGTTGCTGAGACGAGATTGTGTGGTTGCAAAGGTCTAGACGAGTGTGAGGTAGCTGAGTTGATATTACATTTGCAAGGGTCTCAAATAAGTGTCAAGTTGCTGAGACAATATTCCTTTTTTTTTATGAAAACGACTGTGAATGAAACACTGGTAAACATTAGTTACCACGTCTGGCAGTGTTTACAAGCCGTTACAGGCATTGGTGTTTGGAATGCCTCTGAACATCCGACTGAACACATTTTTTTTTATTTTTTTTTTTCCCAGGAAGGTTTCTAACTCAACTGCCTAGAAACGCCTATAATGATCCTGTGTAGATGTACTGATAAGATAACAGGGAGAAGAGATTGGGGACCCTGTGTAGATGTACTGGTAAGATAACAGAGGAGAGATTGGGGGCGGCTGAAAAAACACCCAACTGTTCCTAAACGTCCGTTTACCAACAGCAGTGTACATGAGGCCTAAGACAATATGCCTGGCTGCAAGGATCTCAATGAATGCCAGGTTGCTGGGGCGAGACTGCATGGTCACAAAGGTCTTTATCGAGTGGGAGGTTGCAAGGATCTCAATGAGCGTGGACAAAATAGGTTTGGTAGCGCACAATCAACTCAAGCATGCAAAGTATAAATCATTGATTAAAATCACCATAGAAAAAAGTCTCTATGGGTTAACTAAGGGTCCATAGGGTTAAAAAAGTTCATAAGATGTCCGGAGGGTCCTGGTTGATACAGATATGGTGGATTAAACGGGGGACTTAGCGGCAGCACCTGAAGCAGAAGCAAGCCTCTAGGAGATTCAGGAAACACAGAAGAGATGCGCCAATCTAAGTGCAGTAAGTAAGTATTTATTTCATCATAAGTATAATACAATAAAATGACTACTCACAAAACCAGATGAATGAGTGGCCTTAATAGAGCTGTAAGTCGGGGGTCACCCTCGTTGTTCTCCGGTAGAGTCCTCGTTCAAGGGCTGAAAGCCGCGAATGTCATATGGACGTGGATACCAGGAAGGACAAGCAGATGCGGCGTGCATTCCACCTTGGAACGCAGCGTAGCGACGTTGCACCGGAAGTGACGCTAGAGTCCCGATCAGCCAGTCAACGAGGGTGACCCCCGACTTACAGCTCTATTAAGGCCACTCATTCATCTGGTTTTGTGAGTAGTCATTTTATTGTATTATACTTATGATGAAATAAATACTTACTTACTGCACTTAGATTGACGCATCTCTTCTGTGTTTCCAGAATCTCAATGAGTGTGGGGCTGCTGAGATGGTATTGTGTTAGTAAGGGTCTCAACAAGGGTGTCAGGCTGCTGAGACGATTTCGTGTGGTTGCAATGGTCTCAACAGGTGTCAGATTCCTGGGCCGAGATTGCGTGGTGGCAATTTTTTTTAAATTTTTTTTAATTTTTTTATATATATATATATATATATATATATATATTGTTTGTAAGGGTCATGTGTTGCAAGGGTCTTAAAAAGGGTGTTAGGCTGCTGAGATGATTGCGTGGTTGCAAGGGTCTCGATGAGTGTGGGGCTGCTGAGACGGTATTGCATTTGCAAGGGTCTCAACAAGGGTGTCAGGCTTTTGCGTTTATTTTTTCATTTTATTTTTATTTTTCGTTTTTTTTTTTTGTGTTTTTATATATATTTTTTATTTTAATTTTGCGTCTTGTAAAGGTCATGTGTTGCAAAGGGTCTTGACAAGGGTGTCAGGCTGCTAAGATGATTTGCATGGTTGCAAGGTCTCAATCAATAAGAATTGGGTTACTAAGAAAGGATATAAACACCTGGTTTGTACCTTTAAGCAAGCAGTATAAGGTAGAAAGACAAGTCTGTTTTGGTTTGTGAATCCGTAGGGGCCACTAACGAACGATATGGGAAACAACGAATGGTAGACAATTGATAGGACATAAAGAATGTAATAACAAATTTTACTTGCGACAGTGGGCCATGAGAGTGAGTTTGCGGCGGACTGTGGCTGAAGTGAAACATGTAGGAAAGGTGTAGCGTGATGCCGTGCATGAGGCAAAACAACAAGGTTTGGTGTAGAAAATAGAACACGAGAAGTGCGTATGAATATTTTATAAGCTCCACTGTGGGAACCGAACATATGATGCGGGTGACACCATGAGTGGCCACGAATTTTGACATGACAAACAAGCTAACGAATCCTACCTGGGACAGTGAACATGCAACTGGGTTTGCTAGGACTGGAGTGGATGTGCAACACATCTGAAGAGTGTGTCATGGTGTGGTGTGGCGCCATGCATGACGCACAGGCAATAACTTTGGTAAATAAATGAGAGAGAAGAACCGTGTACAAACAATTCGTAAGTTCCGCTGAGGAAACGCACGGCATGGGGGAAACATAGAATAGCAATGGTGGAAAGTATGCAATGTATCTGATACAAAACGGTTATAAAGAGAAATGACTGATACAAAACGGTTGTAAAATGCATGAAACAAATCCGATACGAATCGGAAGTAAGGAGTGTTGAACAAATCTGCTGTGAATTGGTTGTAGAGTGTATGCTACTCCTTGCTGTGAAACTGAACACCTACCAGCCAACCATCCGCCCAGGCTAATCAAGTGCAGAGAAGGCAGCAGGTGAGTTCAATTACCACCTCAATCTGCCAAAGAACCCATACAAAGAATATATGCTAATCTCCAAATGAATGAGACAGCAAGCATGGACACTGAAATATACAAATAAATAGTTTGTTTGGCAGGTGGAAGTTACAAATGTCCCAAGCTTGTACTAACTAAGATGTTAGAACATGAGCAACAATAACTCAGAGGCAGATTTTTACAAAAGAAATGCAGGATAGGAAGCATAACGAATTGCAAGATTGCACATGATACAAAAGGTTTGAATACAACCTGCGACAGTAAACGGGAACTGCCGTCGAAGACCATGAACGGAGAAGCCGCAATGCACTTGCGATGTCGAATGCGATTGAATGCGCAGACTCACGGACATGAGGTGTGCTGGGAAGAGTCGGCCCAGTGACGTGTAGTACTGCACACTGAACCGACAAAGAGCATGTGTGAGTGGGCTTAAATACCCTCCGGGCTCCTCCCATAAACTCAGGCCACCATACTGGCCTTCTTATTTATCATTGTATATAAGTTGCATATACCAACTATATGTGTTTTTTTTATTGTCTATATGACACTTTTGTGTCTTTTTCTACATACTTAATAAATTTACTTTTCTATACTCTTAGGCCACGTACACACGATCAGACCGGTCCGATGAGACTGGTCCGATGGACCATTTTCATCAGACCAAGCTAAAGTGGTCTGATGGTCTCATGTGCATACACACCATCAGTCCAAAATCCCATCGGGCCAGAACACGGTGACGTAGAACACAACGACGTGCTGAAAAAACGAAGTTCAATGCTTCCAAGCATGCGTCGACTTGATTCTGAGAATGCGCGGGTTTTTGGTCCGATGCTTTTGTGTACTAACCATCGTTTTGGTCCTACGATCAGACCAGTTTTATCGGACCGGTCTGATCGTGTGTACGTGGCCTTAGTGTTTGTGTCACTCTCAAAGTCCCACCCTTAAGGGGGTACTTTTGTTTTTTCTACTTACTTCTGTATCCGGTGAATGCCTAATGTACCACCAGCCACAGAATACAAAGTTGTTTGCTGTCCGGTGAACGTCTGTGGGCTAATTGTTGGGCATGTAATGGGCGGCACTTACTTCTGTATCCGGTGAATGCCTATTGTCCCACCAGGCACGGAATACAAAGTTGTTTGCTGTCAGGTGAACGCCTGTGGCTCTGGGCTAATACTATATGTACTCTCAAAGTACCTGAGCTATATTGCCTCTCATATGCAATTAATACTTGTTACTACAAATACTATATGTACTCTCAAAGTACCTGAGCTATATTGAATCTCATATGCAATTAATACTTGTTACTACAAATACTATATGTACTCTCAAAGTACCTGAGCTATATTGCCTCTCATATGCAATTAATACTTGTTACTACTAATACTATATGTACAAAATATATTGAAGAAATAGCGCAGCGCAAAAATATATATAAAATATATATAAAATTATGTAAGTGATAAATAAACTCACTTCCATAATTTTATATATATTTTATATATATTCTCATTGATTTTTGCGCTGCACTATTTCTTCTATGGGCCAGATTCAGGTAGATGGGAGCATCTTTAATCTGGAGTAACGTTTCTCATTTACGTTACTCTGGCGAAATTTTAGGAGCAAGTGCTGTTATTCATGAAGCACTTGCTCCTAAAGTTGCGGCAGCGTATCAAAAATGAGTCGGCGTTATTCAAATTGGGCGGGTACGGGGCGTGTATTATTTAAACTAGGCGCGATCCCGCGGCGAACGTACTGCGCATGCGTCGACTGTCAATGCATCCCAGTGCGCATGCTCACAACTTCCGTCGGCACCACTTCCTTGGAAACAACAGCGCAATGTGTTCCATTGGGCGTTTAAATGCGCCCGTAGATGCGCCATTCCGGCACTAAAGTATATCCTGTTCCCCCTCCCCGCAGTGAAGTTACTTTTGTTCTGAGATGGCTGTTCCCGTTCCCCGCAAACACAGGAGAAAGCTGAACTTTAAAGGCCAGGAGCTGTCAGCCGTCATCACGGCTATGGAGACCTATGATGTCTTCCTCCATGGCTGTAAAAGTTGACAGACAAGCAGGGACAGAGGTGTTGTCCTGCAAGTGGGGGTGCTCAGCTAGCTCTTATCGTCGGCAACGCTGCTGTAGCTGCTCTCCTGCTGACCTGTGGCCGTCTGGAGTAAAGATAAAGCAGCTATTTGTAGAAATAACTTTGCGACGGACGGACGAGATAGGCGCGGCGCATGTAGCCAGCGTATGGTGCTAATCCGTTCGCGAATCGGGAAATCTTCCTCATTTGCATATTTGCAGGGGAAATCAATTGGCGCGACTGATGCGCCAAGCGAAACTATGCGCTGACGATACTCTGGCGTCGGAAAGTTAAGCGGGTCGGGGAAAGCCCATTTTCTGTCGCATCTAGTTTGGTGGGTACGGCCGCGGAGATACAACGGCGCATCTTGACAGTTACGCGGCGCATATCGAAATACTCCAGCGCAACTCTACCTGAATCTGGCCCTATATATTTTGTACCTTTTTGGATTTTGTGAATATCCTGTCAGTGTTCAGCTTGCATTATTGGGGGAGGGAATTCATTGGTGTTTTTGCGCTGATTGCACCCTTGTTTTTTTCTATAATACTATATGTACTCTCAAAGTACCAGAGCTATATTGCCTCTCATAAATTTCTATTAGTTGCCAGTACAACTTGTGTATTATACGTGTATCCTCAAAGTACCTGAGCTACATTATCTCTCGTATGCAATTGATACTTGTTACTACAAATACAATTTACTACGTGCTTGACAGAAGTATAAGATACTTATAGGCCTTGTCCTAATTGTTGAACATGTTCGCTTTAACTTTTCTATGCTAGGGGTTGATGCTATTTCATAGCATCTCCCCTAGTGGCCTAAATACATCTCTACATGCTAAGGTTGATATGATGTAGAGAACCCCCAAACCCCTGTTGCTAGGAGTGACTCCTGGGGTCCCTTACTGATAATCACCTGCATGTAGTGGTGTATTTGGATATTGACCTTGAACTAATTTTAAACGCTAAGCCTTGGTCGCATGTTGTAATGCGCCCATGCTTAGCAGCTCAACGCCTTTCTTTATGTGACACAGAGATGATGTATAGATCCCCCAAACTCCTGTTGCAAGGAGGGACACCTGGGGCCTAATACTGAGTTGTCGCATAGAGAATCGCATTGAATTCTTTACTAACTGCAGTTGTGTTTCACTCCATTCACCAGTGCTGTTACAATGCCTAATGTACCACCAGCCACAGAATACAAGGTTGTTTGCTGTCAGGTGAACGCCTGTGGCCGTGGGCTAATTTTTGGGGCCTGTAATGGCCGACACTTACTTCTGTATCCGGTGATTAGCTTAATGTACCTTCAGCCACAGAATACAAAGTTGTTTGCTGTCAGGTGTACGCCTGTCGGCTAATTTTTGGGGCTTGTAATGGCCGGCACTTACTTATGTATCCTGTTTTTCACTTAATACTTCTGGTAGGTCAGTGTTCATGTTGTGGGACTATTTGTGCACAGCTAGTAAGTATTTTGTGGCTGCAAATATGACCTGCAGGTTTTTAATATTCGCCTGCCATTAAAGTCAATGGGGCCTGCCGCGAACTTGCGGTTCGCGTACATTTGCGAAAGTTCGCGGTTAGCGTTCGCGAACCATCCCGTCGAATGTTCGTCCATCACTACTCTGAATCCTCCCACTCTTTCACAGGTAAATAGGTACGGACAGTCTCAGTAACTTTCTCCCCAGTCTCCTTACCAGTTCCTGGCGTGGACTTCTGGAGTTACGGTGCCTGTAATCCAATATATCCGATAGGCGCGGGGTGGCACAGTGGGTTGTTCCACCTCGAACTGGTACTCTCCACAGGACAGGCATCGTCCGAATGGGCGCAGCTGTACAATCAGTCCCTCACATCCAGGGCATAACATGCCCAGGGCCTTCACATGCCAGCTTGTGTAGAGATTAAAGCGTAGGCATGTGCATTTCGTTTCGTTCCGAATCGAAATTCGGACGAATTTTCCATTATTCGGACATTCGGATGCATACGAATTCCCGAATTGCTATATTAGCGAAAAATTTCGACCGTTTTCGGAATTCGTTCGTTTTCGACCGAATTTCGAAAAAAAATGGTCGAAATCGAAAAAATTTTTTTTTCGAATTCCGAATCGAATACCCGCGGACTAAATTCGATCGAAATTCGAAAAAAAAAAAAATATATATTTTCGGATTTAATTCGAAAAAAATTCTATTCGAAAAGAGACTATTTGTTTTCTAATCTGGTTGAAATATTTTCGATTTCGACCGTTTTTTTCGAAATTCGGTCGAAAACGAACGAATTCGAAAAACGGTCGAAATATTTTCGATTTCGACCGGATTTTTCGAAATTCGGTCGAAAACGAACGAATTCCGAAAACGAATTCAACACATGTAACGAACCGAACTTAACGAAATTTATTAAATGACGAATTGAAACGAAACGAATTTTTCACTTTTGCACATGCCTATTAAAGCGTCCCCGGGGATTTAGTCAGATCCTCGTATCTGTAAGCGGGGCTCCGGATGATGTGGCACCCACAGCATTTGGCGTGGATAAAAACCTGGGCCCTGACATGGCTGGTGCCCAAGAAAAAGAAGACATGTCACTCAATCTCCTCTCTCAATCTGGCAACTTCTGGTCTCGGCCCCAAACACACACACATGTTTCACGCAGTTGGCGGGAACTCCTTCCCTTGCTGCTCTTTTGGCACGTAGCTCGCAGGCTTTTCTGGCTCCACCCACGGCCCACGCAGATGGCAAAGTGATCTGTACCCTTAACCAGTTTCTCTCTCTTTTGAAGCACAGTCCAACACTTCCTCGGTTGCAGACTTTCAATAAAGTGAAACACATAAATCCGGTTGTCAGAGGCAATGGCAAATAATCCCGGACGAGCCCCCACTTGTAGCACTACCCCCGAAAGAGCTGCTGGTTTATATTGGGTCTTGCACGTTACCTCTAAGTTCGTTGTCCAGGGAAGAAAGTCTGTAGAAATTGCAATGTCCACATAGGATGTTAAACCTTCAAAAGGTTTTATTTTTGTTGCATAAAACTTGAGAAGGAAGTAGAGAGTATAGAGAGAAGGGGAAGGTTCAGGTACGCGGTACACAATGTACAAAAAGTATTTAAAGTTCCAGTATTCACCTCTCACTCCTGAGTAGGTATTGCTCACACAAATAGACCCCTCTCACATGGCCTATCAGCCGGAATGATGCACGGACAGTATGAGAACAGTCTCTGCCACAGACCGTATGAGAACGAAAGATGGATAGTCCAGGAATCCTCTGCCACAGGATTTCAGTCCCAAACTTCCTGCCTCACAGAAAAAGAGCCTTTAAGCCGATCTGGTGGGCTGTAAGACACATTGAGTAGTGGATCCCTGGTTAACAAAATCACCAGGTCTATACCGAGACACCAGCCTACGTTGCTTAGTCTCCTCCAGGGCAGGTCCTCCCCCAGTCTCCTTAGTTAAGCAGCTTCCCCCACTTGGATCGACAGCTTGGGATCCCCTTTAGAATAACAGGCCCCAGCCAGCATAGCTGGGCCTACTTGTTTGAGATGCAGCCTTGGACCAACGTGGTCCCGGGGCTGGAAATCACACACTTGTGCCTCGCGCCAGGAGGGCCACGAGGCAAAGGACGCTGAAAAATGGCGTCTACCGCTTAAGTATCCCTTCCCAGCATGCACAGCGGGGCACCACTCCCACTGGGCTGCTGCCGAGAAGGGTCACTTAACACACCATGGTTCGCCCCAGTTCCAACATGGGCCTGAGGTGATAACGCCAACTATAGGCAACAAGGGAAAACTTCCGTCAAGTACAACCATAGCCAGAACAGAGGCTAATTTCCATGAAAATGGCTCAGACGCCCCCTAAATTTATAATAATAACAATAATTGGGAGCAGGGCACTACAGTTCTTTCTCTTTTGTTCTGAATCCCATCGATCCAACGAAATCATCTTTATTAATTTCAATTTTATTCATTCATATAAAGAAAAGTGTTTTTTTTTTTTTTTTTTTTCTGTTTGCAAGTACAGAAGGTATAAAAATTATGATGTGCTGAAAAGTTTAAAGATTCCTGGCACAGATCAATACAGCTCACTGGTTATACAGTATAACCCTGATGGGTTTTACTTCCTCTTTATTTCCCTGCAAAGGTAAAGCATAATGGGCTACTATGCATCGCATAGTAGCCCGTTATGTGTTACTTACCTGAAACCGAAGCCTGCGATATCACCACTGTCCCTTGTTGCAGGAAACGTCCATTCTTCACCCGTCTTTCTTTCGGGGGCCGCAAACTCCAGCTCTGTGACTGGACGGAGTTGTGTGACGTTACTCTGGTCAAGACATGACCTTCCTTTAGAAACGGTACAATCGCCGTTTCTAAAATGCGCCTGCGCCGTTTTCTATGGTGCATACACCGTAGACAACAGCGCTCATCTCAATTGTAAATTGTAAACCATGCAGGTTTAGGTGATATTTCCAGCACCTACAGGTAAGCCTTAATCTAGGCCATATGTCCCAAATAGAGCCCCCCTTTACATCAGGTGTCCCCAATAGAGCCCCCCTTTACATCAGGTATCCCCAACAGAGTAACCCTTTACTTCAGGTGTCCCCAGTAGAATCCCCCTTTACATCAGGTATCCGTAACAGAGTGCCCCTTTATCCCCCTGGTATCTGGCACCAAAAAAGAAAAAAGAATGGAGGGCGCACCGACCTAGTGTGATACTGTTACACAATTTTTATTAAAATACTAAAATCAATAGTTATACTCACAAAATTAGTTAAAAACAAGCCTTGAAAGACAGTCCAACAGCGCCAGCAGAACAGGACGGTTGCTTCAGTCCACAAAAGTATCTGACCGATAATCAGGCTAGGCTTACGCGTTTCGGGGGCGTACCCCTTTCCTCAGAGCCCCGGAGCGCAGGAGATTTATATTATCTGGCACCAAGCCATCAGTGGCAGATCCAGTAGTCCTATAAATTGTGAGATGAAGTCTTTATGGATCAGACTCATTTTTCCAGTACATCCCACAGATGCTTGATTGGATTAAGATCCAGAACATTTGGAGGCCAAGTCAACACTTCATACTCATTATTGTGTTCCTCAAACCATTCTTGAATTCATCAGATAATGCCAGCTTCTTCCATTGCTTTATGGTCCAGTTCTGATGCTCATGTGCCCATTGTAGACATTTTTAGCTGTGGACACAGGTCAGCATTGGCACCCTGACTGGTCTGTGGCTGAACAGCCCCATATGCAACTGTGATGTGCTTTGTGTTTGTGTTCTTTCTATCGGAATCAGCATTAACTGTTTCAGCAATCTGAGCTACAGTATCTCTTCTATTGGATCGGACTACATGGACCAGCCTTCACTCCCCATGTGCATCAGTAAGCCTAAGCTGCCTATGACCCTGTCATCGGTTCACCAGTTTTCCTTCCTTGGACAACCTTTGGTAGGTTCTGACCATTGCAGACCAGGAGGAGCTGCAGTTTGGGGTCTCCACACTTTCTAAACAAAGGGCCAGTTTTAAGGGGGGCCATAGAGTGGCCATTGGGAGTAGAAAAGGTCCTAACGTCAGTGGGAAGAATAGTGCCCCATCTTTGATGTCCATGGGAGGAATATTAAATACCTCCCAACTTTTTGAGATGGCAATGAGGGACACCTATTAGCAAAAATATGTCAGCATAGGACACCCCCTGCCTTACCCCCTTAAGGCCCCTTTCACATGTGCAAGCCGTATGTCCGCATTTTCATCCATCCGTTGCGGATGAAAACAGGACATACATGGGTCCCTATGTGACATCCGCTGACACCCGTAATTGTCCGCCTCCGCAAAGATCCGTTTTTTCGGACGGAAGAAAATCCTATTTTTCTTCCGTCTGGCAGATCGGATGAACACGGACATAGGGGAGAGCGGAGTAAAGACAGGGCAGTCCCTGCACAGTGTTCGGGGACTGCCCTGTCAGCCGACGGCTCAGCAGGGATTTTACGGAGGATCTCCACTAAGCAAAAGCGGACACACACGGGGCGGATAATTACGATCCGCCTCGTGTGAAAGGGCCCTAAAGGAGAATTATACAAAAAAATGATTGCTTAAACCCACAAGTGCTTTTTTTTTACCACTACTATTCCTTTCCATTGGCTTTTGGAATTTACAAAAGCTGCAATTTAGAAATTGCATGAAAGGTTTAGCACCGGGAAACACTTTTTGATATATAAGTAGTGCATTTTATTTACAGGTACAAAGATCAGACCAAAATGAGGGACAAATGAGGAGGAAAGAGGGACAGAGGGACTTTGTTTCCGAATGAGAGACAGTTGGGAGATATGATAATGCCCCATCTTTTGTGTCAGTGGTAGGAATAGCGCCCCATCTTTGGTGTCAGTGGGAAGAATTGTTCCCCATTGTTGATGTCATTTGGAGGAATTGTGCCCCATGAATGGTGTCATTGGGAGGATTTGTGCCCTTTCATTGGTGTCATCAAGGGGAATTATTATTATACAGGATTTATATAGCGCTAACAGTTTGCTTAGCGCTTCAAAATGTAGACGGGGGACAGTACAATTACAACACAGTTCAATAAAGCAGGAATGGGAGGGCCTTGCTCATGGAGCTTACAGTCTAAAGGGAAGGGGAGGTGCTACAAAAGGTTGTAGCTGCAGGGGATGATCTGATGACTCGGATACAGTTCTTAGGTGGAGGTGGGGGTGAGCTTCCCTGAATAAGTGAGTTTTCATGGACAGGGTAGGAGCTGACATACTGGTGCAGGGAATTCCAGAGGATGGGAGAGGCTCTGGAGAAGTCCTGGAGGTGAGTATGGGAGGGGGTAACAAGGGAGGCTTTGAGAGCAGGATGTCTTGGGAGGAGCGGAGAGGACGATTTGGGCGAAATCTGCAAATGAGGTTGGTGATATATATGTTCAGGGCCATCTTAATAGCATCATGGGCCCCTGGGCAAAGTAATGCTATGGGGCCCCTACAAGCCCCAATTTACGCACCTATTTTACAGCGTGTCACTTGTGTCAGCGTGTCACTTGCCACTGTCACCTGCCACCAGATTTAGCATGTCAACTGCCATCGTCACCTGTCTTCAGATTCAGCGTATCAATTGGCACCCGTCCCCTGTCTGAGAGGCAGAGGAGGGGGATCTGAGAGGCAGAGTAGGGGGATTTGAGAGGCAGAGGAGGGGGATCTGAGAGGCAGAGGAGGGGGGACTCAGAAGCAGAGGAAGGGGGGCTCAGAGGCAGAGGAAGGGGGGCTCAGAGGCAGAGGAAGGGGGGCTCAGAGGCAGAGGAGGGGGATCTGAGAGGCAGAGGAGGGGGGGGCTCAGAGGCAGAGGAGGGGGGAGCTCAGAGGCAGAGGAGGGGGGGCTCAGAGGCAGAAGAGGGGGCTCAGAAGCAGAGGAGGGGGATCTGAGAGGCAGAGGAGGGGGGGGGCTCAGAGGCAGAGGAGGGGGGGGCTCAGAGGCAGAGGAGGGGGGGCTCAGAGGCAGAGGAGGGGGATCTGAGAGGCAGAGGAGGGGGGTGCTCAGAGGCAGAGGAGGGGGGGGCTCAGAGGCAGAGGAGGGGGGGCTCAGAGGCAGAGGAGGGGGGGCTCAAAGGCAGAGGAGGGGGGGCTCAGAGGCAGAAGAGGGGGATCTGAGAGGCAGGGGAGGGGGTGCTCAGAGGCAGAGGAGGGGGGGCTCAGAGGCAGAGAGGGGGGCAGAGGAGGGGGGCTCAGAGGCAGAGGAGGGGGGGCTCAGAGGCAGAAGAGGGGGGGCTCAGAGGCAGAAGAGGGGGATCTGAGAGGCAGGGGGTTGAGAGGCAGAGGAGGGGGGGCTCAGAAGCAGAAGAGGGGGATCTGAGAGGCAGAGGAGGGGGGGCTCAGAGGCAGAGGAGGGGGATCTGAGAGGCAGAGGAGGGGGGGCTTAGAAGCAGAGGAGGGGGATCTGAGAGGCAGAGGAGGGGGATCTGAGAGGCAGAGGGGGGGGATCTGAGAGGCAGAGGGGGGGGATCTGAGAGGCAGAGGAGGGGGGCTCAGAGGCAGAAGAGGGGGATCTGAGAGGCAGAGGAGGGGGGGCTCAGAGGCAGAAGAGGGGGATCTGAGAGGCAGAGGAGTGGGATCTGAGAGGCAGAGGAGGGGGATCTGAGAGGCAGAGGAGGGGGATCTGAGAGGCAGAAGAGGGGGATCTGAGAGGCAGAGGAGGGGGGGGCTCAGAGGCAGAAGAGGGGGCTCAGAAGCAGAGGAGGGGGATCTGAGAGGCAGAGGAGGGGGGGGCTCAGAGGCAGAGGAGGGGGGGGATCTGAGAGGCAGAGGAGGGGGTGCTCAGAGGCAGAGGAGGGGGGGGGGCTCAGAGGCAGAGGAGGGGGTGCTCAGAGGCAGAGGAGGGGGGGGGCTCAGAGGCAGAGGAGGGGGGGCTCAGAGGCAGAAGAGGGGGATCTGAGAGGCAGAGGAGGGGGTGCTCAGAGGCAGAGGAGGGGGGGGGGGCTCAGAGGCAGAGGAGGGGGATCTGAGAGGCAGAGGAGGGGGTGCTCAGAGGCAGAGGAGGGGGGGGGCTCAGAGGCAGAGGAGGGGGTGCTCAGAGGCAGAGAGGGGGGGGCAGAGGCAGAGGAGGGGGGGGCTCAGAGGCAGAGGAGGGGGGGGCTCAGAGGCAGAGGAGGGGGGGCTCAGAGGCAGAGGAGGGGGGGCTCAAAGGCAGAGGAGGGGGGGCTCAGAGGCAGAAGAGGGGGATCTGAGAGGCAGGGGAGGGGGTGCTCAGAGGCAGAGGAGGGGGGGCTCAGAGGCAGAGGAGGGGGCTCAGAGGCAGAGGAGGGGGGGCTCAGAGGCAGAAGAGGGGGGGCTCAGAGGCAGAAGAGGGGGATCTGAGAGGCAGGGGGTTGAGAGGCAGAGGAGGGGGGGCTCAGAAGCAGAAGAGGGGGATCTGAGAGGCAGAGGAGGGGGGGCTCAGAGGCAGAGGAGGGGGATCTGAGAGGCAGAGGAGGGGGGGCTTAGAAGCAGAGGAGGGGGATCTGAGAGGCAGAGGAGGGGGATCTGAGAGGCAGAGGAGGGGGATCTGAGAGGCAGAGGAGGGGGGCTCAGAGGCAGAAGAGGGGGATCTGAGAGGCAGAGGAGGGGGGGCTCAGAGGCAGAAGAGGGGGATCTGAGAGGCAGAGGAGTGGGATCTGAGAGGCAGAGGAGGGGGATCTGAGAGGCAGAGGAGGGGGGCTCAGAGGCAGAAGAGGGGGATCTGAGAGGCAGAGGAGGGGGGGGCTCAGAGGCAGAAGAGGGGGCTCAGAAGCAGAGGAGGGGGATCTGAGAGGCAGAGGAGGGGGGGCTCAGAGGCAGAGGAGGGGGGGGGGCTCAGAGGCAGAGGAGGGGGATCTGAGAGGCAGAGGAGGGGGTGCTCAGAGGCAGAGGAGGGGGGGGGGGCTCAGAGGCAGAGGAGGGGGTGCTCAGAGGCAGAGGAGGGGGGGGGGCTCAGAGGCAGAGGAGGGGGGGCTCAGAGGCAGAAGAGGGGGATCTGAGAGGCAGAGGAGGGGGTGCTCAGAGGCAGAGGAGGGGGGCTCAGAGGCAGAGGAGGGGGGCTCAGAGGCAGAGGAGGGGGGGCTCAGAGGCAGAGGAGGGGGGCTCAGAGGCAGAAGAGGGGGATCTGAGAGGCATGGGGTTGAGAGGCAGAGGAGGGGGGCTCAGAAGCAGAAGAGGGGGATCTGAGAGGCAGAGGAGGGGGGCTCAGAGGCAGAGGAGAGGGATCTGAGAGGCAGAGGAGGGGGGCTCAGAAGCAGAGGAGGGGGATCTGAGAGGCAGAGGAGGGGGATCTGAGAGGCAGAGGAGGGGGATCTGAGAGACAGAGGAGGGGGATCTGAGAGGCAGAGGAGGGGGGCTCAGAGGCAGAAGAGGGGGATCTGAGAGGCAGAGGAGGGGGGGGGCTCAGAGGCAGAAGAGGGGGATCTGAGAGGCAGAGGAGGGGGGCGCAGAGGCAGAGGAGGGGGGGCTCAGAGGCAGAGGAGGGAGATCTGAGAGGCAGGGGGCTCAGAGGCAGAGGAAGGGGGGCTCAGAGGCAGAGGAGGGGTGGCTCAGAGGCAGAGGAGGGGGGGCTCAGATGCAGAAGAGAGGGATCTGGCTGAGACAGACCACATAGCACTGTCCCTCCTCTGCTCACCCTGCCCCCTCTGTGTGCTGGCATGTGTGTACAGGATGCCAGGTACCTGATGGCCAACAGAGTGGCAGCGCCGAGTCTCCCTCTAGATCCGGGGGGTGCTCGCTGGGGTGCTCGCTGCTCTGCTCCTTCCATTGGCTCCTTGGCAGCCTCCACCTTCGGCATGTTCTTCCTTCACAGCCAGCTGTCCCCCGGGCCGCACGGTGCACGGACGCTTCCTGGAGCAGAGAGGAGGTGGAGTGGAGGCATCCAAGTTCTGGGAGCGGAGGGGGGGGAGCAGCCCGGCGCCCTCATCTCTTCGGTGGTCAGACTCAGGCAGGAGCTTTTACATCCAACTCCCCCCCCCCCCCCCCGCGGACAATGGGAGTGATGCTGCGACGGCGGTGATGTCTATTGGCTGGCGGGCATGACATGTCCATCCATCCCGTGCATTAGGCGGGAGGCTGCCGGGTGCCCGCGGTAACAGATGCTTAGCAAGTTGACTGGTGGGTTCACTGGCCAGATGGGCTCCCAGCCAAGTGGGGCCCCCGGGCAACTGCCCAACGTGCCCAATCGAAAAGACGGCCCTGTATATGTTATATGGTGGGGTAGTGGAAGCCAATGAAGGGATTGGCAGAGAGGGGCAGCAGTCACTGATTGATCAGTTAGTAAGGTGTATTAGTCTAGCAGCAGCATTCATAATAGACAGAAGGGGGAATATGTTGGTATCAGAGGATAAAAATTGTGCTCCAAGGGCCAGATAAAAGCAATCTAAGACCCCTGGGCTGCAGTTTGGAGACCGCTGATCCATCCATTACAATTTGGTCCTTGTCAAAGTCGCTCAAATCCCTACGCTTTCCATTTTATTTTATTTTTTTCTTTTGACACATCAACTTCACTTGCTGCCTAATATGTAGAGAGATAATCAATTATTCACTTTACCTGTGAGTGGTTATAAAAGTATGACTGATCAGTGTATGTGTATCTCCAGCCACCTGCACCAGCTTAATCCCAGACGCCCCCCCCCCCCCCCCAGGTCGCTTTGTGATTGGCTGAGCCCCACATTGACAGCTCACCTTAGCAGAGCCTGCCTCCCTACGTGGCTGCGTGTTCTATTCCACAGACACTGGCTAATAATAGAACCCTATGAAGTAATATTGCCATTGATGTTGTTGGGCGTTTGATTGGATAAGTATATAAACAGTAGGGGACTGGATGGGTAGATCACATTAGTATTCCCATCCTATCAATGTGCTGTGATGCTAAAGCACGTCAGTCTGCCAGATTCCCAACCTTCTCCTCCAGTGGCACCCAGCAGCATCTCCCAGGATCTTGGAGGAGAAGAGGAGGAGAGGAGCTCCTTCCATAGAGGAGGAGAGGAGCCCCATCCATAGAGGAGCCCCGATCTCATAGAGGAGACCCATCCATAGAAGAGGAGAGGACCGATCCCATAGAGGAGGATAGGAGCCTCATCCATAGAGGAGGAGAAAAGCCCCATCTATAGAGGAGGAGAAGACCCCCGATCCCATAGAAGAGCCCCGATTCCATAGAGGAGGAGAGGACTCCCGATCCCATAGAGGACCCCTGATGCCATAGAGGAGCCCCGATCCCATAGAGGAGCCCCGATCCCATAGAGGAGGAGAGGACTTCCGATCCCATAGAGGAGCCCCGATCCCATAGAGGAGCCCCGATCCCGTAGAGGAGGCCGAGCAGCATGCTGATCATCAGGGACCGATGAGCGGCCGGTCCTGGATGGCACCTCTCCCCTGTCCTGGCCATCAGCAGATCGCTGTGTGTGCTGACATCGGGGATGGAAGGATGGCACTGCAGGGCTGAGATCGGAGCCATGGTCCACCTGTACCTGCTGCTATAGAGGAGCCCACCCCATCCATCCATCCATCCATAGCCCCCTCCCGGATCCGGAGTGACAGTGGCTGTGCGGACCTCTCCGCTCCCTCCCATCCATCGCCTTGGCGTTGCTTGCTGGATGTGTATGCATGACTTCTGCACCGAATGGGCGCAACAATCGCCCCAGGTCCCAGGGATCCATCTTCCAGATCGGCGGCAAATCTCTCCCCAGGGACCTTGATCGCAGGGGGAGCTCGGAGAGCACCCTCAAATCCCAGAGAGCCCTGGACCACTGCAAGATGGTGGGTAGATGGACAGCACCCCAAACCTTCTCTACATGGTTTTGCTCTAGTACCACTCCCAGCACCCCCCCATCACACCGGCTTCTCCATTCTCATCACGCGCACTACATTGAAAAGTCTAGGGTGGACTGATAGTGCTCACATAGGTGGTAGGGTAGTATGGGCATGCATGGGGGGGGGGGTCAATCTTCTGAAGCTAATGTCCTTATCTCAATCTCAACTCAAAGGTGGACTTGTTGTACTATGGGCCCCCGGGCTGTTCCTAATTCATGGGGACCCCTTAGTGTAATGGGATCATGTGTAAGGGTCAGCACAATTGGATCAAAATTAAGGAGTGGTGTAGAATGGGGTCATGCATGAGGGTTGTCATGTAATGGGGCCATGCATAAGGTTGGCATACAGTTGAATCATGCATGAGGGTTGGCATGCAATGGGGCCATGCATAAGGTTGGCATACAGTGGAATCATGCATGAGGGTTAGCATGCAATGGGGCCATGCATAAGGTTGGCATACAATGGGATCATGCATGAGGGTTGGCATGCAATGAGGTCATCATGCGTGAGGGTTGGCATACAATGAGGTCATGCATGAGGGTTGGCATGCAATGGGGTCATCATGTGTAAGGGTTGGCATACAATGAGGTCATGCATTAGGGCTGGCATGCAATGGGGTCATGCATAAGGTTGGCATACAATGGGATCATGCACGATGGCATGCAATGGGGTCAGGGTACAGTGGGGTCTTGCATGAGGGTCAGAGTGCAATGGCAACATACATAAGGCAGCATTCAATTGTTATAATACAAGGGCTTGCAAAGGAATTGTATATAATATTTGAACTGAGGACCCCAGGCTGGTTTAAATTAATGGCTCCCCCCCTGCCAGTATATTGGGATCATGCATATAGGTCAGTGTATGATGGGATCACGTATAAGGGTTGGCATACAATGAGCTTATTCATTAGGGTTGGCGTACAATAGGATCATGTACAAGGGTTGGCATACAGGGTCATGCATAAGGGTTGGCATATAATGACGTCATGCATGAGGGTTGGCTTGCAATGAGGTCATGCTTAAGGGTCAGGGTACAGTGGGGTCTTGCATTAGGGTCAGAGTACAATGGGAATATACATTAGGGTCAGAGTACAATGGGAATATACAAAGGGTATAGTACAGGGGCTTGCATATGAATTGTATATGATCTTTGATTATATTAAAGGCAACTGAGCGCCCCAGGCTGGTTTTAATTCATAGCTCCCCCTGCCAGTATATCCGGATGCATAAGGGTTGGCATATGATGGAATTGGGCATAAGGTTCAGCTTCTGATAGGATCATGCATAAGGGTTTGCATACAATGGGGTCGTGTATAATGGTTGGCATACAGTGGGATCATGCATGAGGGTCAGGGTACAGTGGGGACATACAAAAGGGTCGGCATACAATGGGTATGGTACAGGGGCTTGCATATAAATTGTATATGATCATTGATTATCTTAAAGGAAACTGAAGGCATAAGGTTGGTTTTAATTCATGCCCCACCCCCACCAGTATAACACGATCATGCATAAGGTTCAGCATACAATAGGGTCAGCATACAACAGATTCATGCTTAAGGGTTGGAGTACAATAAGGTCATGCATAACTATCGGCCTAAAATGGAATCATGCATAAGGGTCAGCATACAATAGGATCATCATGCATATAGGTCAGTGTACAATGGGGTAATGCACAGGGGTTGGGGTACAATGGGGTCAGAATACAATAGAATCATGCATAAGGGTCAACATACAATGGGTATAGTACAGGGGTTTGCGCATGAATTGTGTATGATCTTTGATTATCTTAATGGAAACTGTGGGGCCCAGGCTGTTTTTAATTCATAACACCCCCATCCCACTCCTCCATACAGTTTAATGGGAACATGCATAAGGTTAAACTTCTAATGGGATCATGCATAGGGTTCAGCGTACAATAGAGTCATGCATAAAGGTCAGAATACATTTGGGTCATGCAAAATGGTCAGCATGCAAAGGTATCACACATAAGGGTTGGGGGTACAATAGGGTCATGCATAAGGATTGGCATACAGTGGTTATAGTACAGGAGTTTTCATATGACTTTTGTATGATCTGATTATCTTAAAAAAAAACTGTGGGTCCAGGATTTTTTTAATCCATGGGGCCCTCTGCCAGTTTAATGGGATCATGTGTAATGGTCAGTGTACCAGGAGATTATTCCTAAGGGTTGGCGTACAATAGGATCATGCTTAAGGGTCGGCGTAAAGTGGGATCATGCTTAGAGGCACCGTACAATGAGATCATGCTTAAGGGTTGGCGTACAATGGGATCATGCTTAAGGGTTGGCATACAATGACACAATGTAGAGTATAAGATTTCCTATCATCTGTGCCCAGTCTTGCCACACAGAGTTAATCCAGATCTGAGTAATCCTCTTTTATTGTTCAGTGAAAATTAATAGACTTCCAGATAAAAACCTGTCAAAATAAAAAGTCAGTTTCTCTCTTCTTGCTTTAAGTGACAGGTTATTTACATATCTAGCTTGGACATGTTTATCATATGTTATGTTATGTTTATCATAATATGAGGTGAGATCCAAAGTATAAAAAGTGAGAAATCCACCCCTCCCCCACATAACACATCCTGGTAATATACAATGAACTTTGGATCACCTCATGTTATGATAAACATAACATATGATAAATATGTCCAAGCTAGATATGTAAATAACCTGTCACTCAAAGCAAGAAGAGAGAAAACTGACTTTTTATTTCGACAGGTTTTTATCTGGAAGGCTGTTAATTTTTTACTGAACAAAAAAAAGAGGATTGCTTAGAGCTGGATTAACTCTGTGTGACAAGACTGGGTACAGATGATAGTAAATCTTATACTCTACATTGTGACATAAAAAAAAAACAAGGGTCGGCGTACAATGGGATCATGTTTAAGGGTTGGCATATAATGGGATCATGCTTAAGGGTTGACATACAATGGGATCATGCTTAAGGGTTGGTGTACGGTGGGATCATGCTTAAGGGTCGACATAAAATTATTTCATGCATAAAGGTCATTGTACGATGAGATCATGCTTAAGGGTTGGCATACAAGGGGATCATGCATAACAGTTAGTGCACAATGGGATCATACATAAGGGTTAGCCTACAATGGGATCACGCATAAGGGTTGGCCTACAATGGGATCATGCATAACAGTTGGGGCACGATGGAATCATGCATACCGGTTGGTGTACTATGAGATCATGCATACCGGTTGGTGTACTATGAGATCATGCATACCGGTTGGTGTACTATGGGTAAATGCATAAGGGTTAGCCTACAATGGGATCATGCATAACAGTTGGTGCACGATGGGATCATGCATACCGGTTGGTGTACTATGGGTGAATGCATAAGGGTTAGCCTACAATGGGATCATGCATAAGTGAAATGGATCTTATGCAGCGGTATACTCTGCCATTTACTTTTATGATAGATGTCAGACAATATAAAAGCAATGCTTCCAGGTGGGAAGGGCTTACATACCATTTGTGTATGATCTGTGATTACCCTAAAGACAACTGAGGGCCATGGGCTGTTTTTAATTGATTAGCCCCACTCTAGTTTAATGACACCATCTATAAGGCCCCGTACATACGACCGAGAAACTCGTCGGGCTAAACTCATTGTTCCGCCCGTCGAGTTTCCCGTTCAGCTGTCGAAAAGCTTGTCGAGCCAAATTTACCCATAGAACAACGAGGAAATAGAAAGCGTGCTCTCTTTTTGGCTCGACGACCTTCCCGACGGGTTGCTCAGCGAAAAGTGTACACACGGCCAGTTTTCTCGGCAGAATACGTCTCCCATCGAGGTTCTCGCTGGATTCTGCCGAGAAACTCGGTCATGTGTACGCCGCCTAAGGGTTTTTTGCTTATAATATATATGTTTATAACGAGATTTTGAAGAATTTGGAACCCCGCAGGGGCAGCATTTGTTGGCCACCTTCTGAAAAAACTCTAAAACTTACAAAACTGGCACTGACTTACTATAAATAGTACAGAAGTGTAGAACATTTTTAGAATCCCTATGCCACCCCAACTCCAAAGTTTGGGGCCTGTAGCATCTGCTTATTCTGCCCTTATGATAATCCACCATGGCCCCCTTCTTTAAAGATGTCGCAATGACGGGGTACCGCACACTCTCAGGCAGAGTCCAGATTTCTTTGCACCTGCACAAGGCTTCTTTTCAAACACTATAGTACATCTGGGGTATCCAGGGATGCCAATTTCCTTCTAACACCGCCCCATTGCTGCTAACAGGCTGCAGTATAACCACATCACACATTTCCACTTGCTGCCTAGGGTATATAAGTGATGGCAAGCCAGCTCCTCCACACTCTGCCTCCTGAACATGGCTTTCTCCTGCTATGGACACCTGCAGGTATTAAATGGGTGAAGGCACTGGTGTGTAATGGAATCATGACATTACACCATTCCCCTGTTTTCAGCACTGACAAATGTGTCTTGCAGAACTTGCAGCTGGGCGTCAGGCTAGTGTTATTATTGCAGATAGAGGCAGCGAGTTGAGACGGTTACAGCTGCACGAGGGTTAACCCATTAACTGCATCCAAGAGAGTCTAGGGCAGTGGGGTTTGCCTGCTACTATTGTTAGGTAATCCTTTCTTATCTGGACTGATTTATTTATTTACTAAAGGCATTTATATAGTGCTGAAATTTTACCCAGCATTTGACATACTATTTATTCACATTAGTCTCTTCCCTAAAGGAGCTTACAATCTAAGGCCTATATCGTACATACATACACATATTAGGGACCATTTACATAGGAGCAAATTAGCCCATCAACATATCTTTTAGTGTTGGAGGAAACTAGAGTAAATCTTAACAAACACGGGGAGAACATGCAAACTTCATGCACGTATTTAAACCAATGACCTTAGTGCTGAATTTTTTGTAATTTGTTAAGCAGGTTTACAAGTACTGTAGTGCCTAAAATATGAAACACTGGTAGTGAGGACAAATGCACACAGTGTAATACGTGTGTAAACAGTGATGGTCTTCCTAAATGCCCCATAGTGCAAACGCACGCTTCAACCTTACAGGTATATGTAAGCTGTTACACAAACGGCATCAAGTTGCATAATTTTGCCTGTGTGTGTGTAAAGGGCACATGGCTTTTATGTATTAGAGCTTTAGCTACACCAGCCATTCTCAACCAGGGTTATGTGGAACCCTGGGGTTCCTCCAGAGGTTTATAAGGGTTCCTTGAACTGTGGCTGATGAACCACCTATTTGATGATGCCTACAGAGTTCAAGGTTCAGCACCACTTAGCAAAGCCAGTAGCATGACACCAAATATCTTTTTAGCTGTCTTTAAAGTGGTTGTAAACCCTTTTTTGTGACTTCTACCTATAGGTAAACCTAGAATAAGGTTTACCTATAGGTAGTGGAAATGTCTCCTACGTGCGTCGTTTAGGAGATATTTCACTTGTAGTCCGCCGATAATGTAAACAGCACATGCGCTGGGAATAAACAAAACTCTGTGCCGTTTCTTCCCTAGCCTGTGCTGTTAATGGCGGCTCCCATGCGCATGTGTGGAAGTGACGTCACGCCGCTCCGGTGAATCACAGTCCATGGCCCGGAAGGTAGAGGGGCCAGAAGATGGACACAGCCTGCACAAGGGACAGCGCTGGATTCTTTTGCAGGTAAGTGTCACATAATGAGCTAGTATGCATCGCTTTTAATTTGCAGGCTTTGCAGGGAGCAAAAGAGGTAGTAAAACCCATCAGGGTTTACTTCCTCTTTAAGGGTGGCATTCTGAGCACAACTTTAAGGGGTACATTGTTCCTATTGACCACCAATATAAGGGGCATTGTTCGTATTGAGCCCTGATGAATTGGTTTTAGTAAGGGTTCCTTGAGACATGAAAATTATTTTTGGGGTTCCTCTAGGGTTAAAAGGTTGAAAAAGCCTGCGCTACACATACAATATACATTGCAATCCTACTGTAGAATTATTTACATTTAAGTTGAACTGTACAAATATCTCAAATGTGTGTATTGGCACATGCATGATACAGTATATCAGCCTTTATTGGTATTTAGTGGGAGGAATGCCCCTTGTTGGTGGTCAGTGGGAGGAAAGCCCCTTGTTGGTGGTCAGTGGGAGGAATGCCTTTTATTGGTGGTTAGTTGGAGGAATGCCCCTTGTTGGTGTTCAGTGGGAGGAAAACCCCTTGTTGGTGGTCAGTGGGAGGAATCCCTTTTATTGGTGGTTAGTGGGAGGAATGCCTCTTGTTGGTGTTCAGAGGGAGGAATGCCATTGTTGGTGTTCAGTTGGAGGAATGCCACTTGTTGGTGGCCAGTGGGAGGAATTCCCCTTGTTGGTGGCCAGTGGGAAGAATGCCCCTTGTTGGTGATCAGTGGGAGGAATCCCTTTTATGGGTGGTTAGTGGGAGGAATGCCTTTTGTTTGTGTTCAGTGGGAGGAATGCCGTTGTTGGTGTTCAGTGGGAGGAATGCCCCTTGTTGGTGGCCAGTGGGAGGAATACCCCTTGTTGGTGGCCAGTGAGTGGAATGCCCCTTGTTGGTGGTCAGTGGGAGGAATGCCTCTTGGTGTTCAGTGAGAGGAATTCCCCTTGTTGGTGGCCAGTGGTAGCAATGCTCCCATTCAGGGACATTGAGAAGAATGCCCTTTATGCTGGTGTTCAGTCGGAAGAATGCTTCTTACATTGGTAGCCAGTGGGAGGAATGGTCACCTTACATTGATGGTCCCTGAGAAGAATGCTCCTTACATTGGTGGTCAGTGGGAGAATTGCATCCCCGTAAATTGATGGTCAGCTTAAGTGGGAGAAATTTATTTTACATTGGTGGTCAGAAGGAGAAATACTCCCCGTAAATTGATGGTCAGCTTAAAGAATTCTTCTTGCATTGATGGTGAGTTGGAAGAATGGCCTTTATATTGGTCAGTGGGAAGATTACAACCCTTACAAGTGACTAAAAAGATCTTTGGTGTTAGTGGTTACTAGGGATGAGCTTCGCGTTCGAAACGAACGTATGTTCAACTCGAACATCGTCCGTTCGACCGTTCGTCGAATTTCGAACAAAAACGATAGTTTGCGGCAAATTCGAGTGAAACGAAACGACCGTTTTTAAAACTTTTTTTTCCATTGATACTACTATCAATGGAAAAAAAAAAAGTTTTAAAAACGGTCGTTTTTTCAGGAGTCCTGCTCCTGAAAAAACGACCGTTTTTAAGTTTTTTTTCCATTGATACATGTTCCCTGGGGCAAGACCCGGGTTCTGAAAGACGTTTTCCAACAATAACTTGAAAATTGGTCTTTAAAACGACCGTTTTTGAATTCGAACGTTCGAGTCCCATAGACTTCAAAGGGGTTCTAAATGTTCCTGCGAACGATCGGACCGTTAGACGGTTCTGGTGCGAACCGAACGCGGGGGTGTTCGGCTCATCCCTAGTGGTTACATATCTGAGAGGCAGAAATTGCTCATTACCCAAGGAACCCCTAGCAGCCTCTGGAGGAACCCTTGAGTTGCACACAATCATGGTTCAAACAGGCTTCAATAGCTTCCACCTTACCAGGTGTGTTATAGTTCTAAAATCCCATAAGTTTATTCTCCATCAAAGTCTTTATATCTAATATAAGACCAGACCCATGGAGACTTGATAGTAATGAGATGACTGGAAAGTGGGCTAGGATTATGTTTATGATTGACAAATTAAAGCCACTGTTGATTCCTTATTATGAGACATCCATAGCAACCAACCTTTCATCTCTACCGGTGTGCTGGTAGTATCACTGCATTGACACCACATGACATGTATGCCCACATCACCACCACTGTGCCTGTACTACCTCATTTATGGTCCCAGGTAGTGTCCAGACCACTTGTTCGCAGCAGTGGTGTTATGAACTTTCGGTGATCCTAATAAACAAAATATGAATACAAGGGCAAGATGACGGGGATCACAGATCAGATGGGGATAACAGAAAATACTTGCAGCAAACCTCATCAGCGAAAGACTGGCTGATTGTTATGTATGTAGGACAATTTCCTGGTCTGCACCGTAGACACCTGGATGTTTTCACCTCTACTGTCTAGCCTACAGATGGGGGGGGGGGGGGGGGTTGTCCTTATGTGCACCATGCTGCAGCTCCCAATTTCTTGCATTTAAAACAGCCTTGGTTGCTTTATTTGGTAAACAATCAATGAAGAATGATAACCAGTTCTTGAACCATAATTTGAACAGCAAAAGTAATTTTAAATTTTTTTTTGCATTTATTGCATTGTAGCATATTTTCACTTCTTTTACAAGTCTTTGTAATCAAATGCAAACTGTGTTTAGTCATGGAGTGCTATATTATTTATATTAAATATTATTTTATGTATGCAGTTGTTTATTAGCAGAAAGGGCTCAACTACACTGGACCTTTAAATCCCTACTTGACATGACATAAACCCCTTGTTGACCGTCTCTGTATTGCTGGTTTTATACTAGTTGCGGCGCGTCGAAGTTGCGAACATGGTGAACAAGAGGTTAATCCTGTGCTATTAAGCCATTAAAACGATGCCAAATGGATTTGATCCCCATGAGCTTGGTTGCATATGATGTTTTCCATTACTTAATAGTATAAGATTAACCCTTGTTGAAAGCTACCTAATTGGTCTGATTTTTAAGCGGCTCTCCGCAGGGGTTAATGTCATGATAGTAAGTAGTCAGAAAGGTCATGTGTATTAGAGCTCTCATGATAAAAGGGTTGAGAGAAATGCTGTTTTCTGACAGTGATGATGTGTTTTTCCAGCTTGTCCAGGATTTCAACACCCAGGTGGCTTTGTACCGTGAATTAGTCATTTCCATCGGGGATGTGTCAGTAAGCTGTCCCTCCCTACGGGCCGAAATGCAGAAAACTCGAACCAAAGGTTGTGAGATGGCTCTGCAAGCACACCAAAAACTCGCAGCAATCTCCGGGTAGGAAACACTGCTCCCTTCATTCATAATCAAGCAGCTAATTCATGATGTTCATTATGTCTCTGAAAAAAAAAGTGTTGCTCAGAGGTCTTTGCAAGGACACTGGGCTGTAACCGTCTTCTTGTCTTTTGTATTGTTCCTTTTACATATGTTTATGTGCCGGAAACACACACACCCCAGGAGGTCTTAGTGATATTATTTCCTTGAGAATGGCTATGCTAATATAATTATGGATAGCACAGAGATTTTGGAAAGGTCTTGCTTTACTTGAACAAGTTATCCTCAGAATTTATTGCCATCCAAAAGCTTGTATCGGTTTTAGATGAGTTTGGACTGGAGGCATGGTTTGTGATCATCTAAGATTTTGTGTTATGGTGTTCACAAAGAATATATTCATCTTGTGGGCTGAAGAGTCATATTATAGTGGTATAGTACCATACTTCCAATGGGCTATCCTCACATGACTGGAGATCTTTGTAGCAGCATTGTTCCATGAGCATCAAAGAATGTGCAGTCATCACGTATTGAAGTGTTAAGTCTTCGCTGTTTCATCATTGTAAACAACTGGCAGTCTCTGGGCCATTTAGGATTTTGTTACGGTAGGCCTTGGCCTGTGTGTGCTTTCTACATTCAAAGGCTGGGGCCTAAGTCAACGTGTATAGAAAGAACCAGTAAAATTGCTTGGTAAATCTTGGGCAGGGAGAGCTAGTGAATATAAAGAAAAACGAACTTACTACCTCCACCAACTTACATGTATCTATCCCAAAACAATCTATAAGCTGTCACTCCCCTTATTTAGGGGTCAAATGCCGTAGCCACAACAATGCATATAAAGAGAAAGGGGATGTTGTGCTATGGGGAAACTGAGGCAGAGTGTCCCCAATGGCCAACCAAGGGGCTACCAAGGCAGAGATGGGCAGTAATATAGGAAAAATTATTTATTAGATCATATAGAAATACAAAATCTACAAAGAATTCGGGATAGGGGAATTTTTACAAAAAATTGAAGATACAAAAATGTGTGTTATAAGGGTTAACACGTATGCCTACTTACAGCAGCCGGCCGATGCTGCACACATGAACCTAGTTCATGTAACATGCAACAAAGTGACACGTATAGGACACTAACATATGACAAACATAAAAAACACATATAACTAGGGCGATCCGGACGCCAAATGGATCACTACTGCTGGAAATTCCATACGGTAATTACCGTTGAGACAGTTTTCAAAATTAAATATATATAGTATGTGGAGTGTCCAGCAGAAGTACCCCTGCGGGGAAGAAATGTGGTTGCAACCAAAGATATTAAATTATATAAGTATGTCTATGTCCAGTTAGATGATCGTTGTAAATCATTGATATAATCATAAGTTAATGCTGGTCAATAGGAACACTATGTACATGGTTCTATGTAAGTTGCAAGCACATAAGAGCTAGTGAATAAGAAGGTGTTATACTTTTTTTTGATGTCACAATGTAGAGTATAAGATTTCCTATCATCTGTGCCCAGTCTTGCCACACAGAGTTAATCCAGATCTGAGAAATCCTCTTTTAATGTTCAGTGAAAATGAACAGCCTTCCAGATAAAAGCCTGCCTAAATAAAAAGTCAGTTTTCTCTCTTCTTGCTTTGAGTGACAAGTTATTTACCTATCTATCTTGGAGATGTTTATTGTATGTTATGTTATGTTTATCTCAACATGAGGTATAAAAAGTGAGAAATCCACCCCTCCCCCACATAACACATCCTGGTAATATACAATGAACTTTGGATCACCTCATGTTATAATAAACATGTCCAAGCTAGATTTGTAGATAACCTGTCACTGAAAGCAAAAACAGAGAAACGGAATTTATAATTTGGCAGGTTTTTATCTGGAATTCTGTTAATTTGCACTGAACATTAAAAGAGGATTACTCAGCGCTAGATTGACTGTGGCAAGACTGGGCACAGATGATAGGAAATCTTATACTCATTGTGACATAAAAAAAAATTTGGGGGTTTACATCCACTTTAAAGGGGTTGTAAAGGTTTGTTTTTTATTTTCTAAATAGGTCCCTTTAAGCTAGTGCATTGTTGGTTCACTTACCTTTTCCTTCGATTTCCCTTCTAAATGTTTTTTTCTTTGTCTGAATTTCCCCATCATCCGAGCCATTCTGGCTGGGGGTTAGTCAGCCAGAACAGCTTATTAAGGAGGAATAGGAAGTGACCCGAACAGGTCACCTCCCAGTACAGGAGTTGCATATGGAGAACCAACCACTGGGTATAGAAAAAATAACCTTATTGAAAAAATTCACCAATTAGTAAAAAATATTTGGTGACCCCCATGATTGTGGTGTGGAGTCCAGGGTATCCTCACGGTGCATTTACCTAATGTGAGGCTTGCACAGTTTTGGACCCTAGACCCCCTGCCTTGTCCCCAGGCCCAGCATTAGGGAGTCCCCATTAAATATTATATGCGTTGTCCACTGTTTTAAACAAAAATACAGCGACAATTTTGAAAAAAAACAACAATATTTTTTACTTTTTGCTATAATAAATATCCCCCAAAAATATATAAAAAACATCTTTTTTTTTTCTCAGTTTAGGCCGATATGTACTCTTCTACATATTTTTGGTGAAAAAAATCGCAATACGCGTTTATTGCTTTGATTTGCTCAAAAGTTATAGTGTCTACAAAATAGGGGAAAGTTTTATGGCATTTTTATCAATAATTATTTTTTTACTAGTAATGGTGGCGATCAGCGATTTTTATCATGACTGCGACATTATGGTGGACACGTCGAACACTTTTGACACTATTTTGGGACCATTGTCATTTTTACAACGATCAGTGCTATAAAAATGCACTGATTACTGTGAAAATGACACAGGCAGTGAAGGGGTTAACCTGTAGGGGGCGCTGAAGGGGTTATGTGTGCCCTAAGGGAGTGATTCTTACTGTGTGGGGGCGTGGCTTGGCGTGTGACATCACTGATCGTCATTCCCTATGACAAGGAACAGACGGTCAGTGACAGTCTGATTAGGAAGCACAGGGAGAGGTTTGTTTATGACCACCTCTCCCCGTTCTTCAGCTCTGTGACCCGATCGCGGGACACCGCGGCGATCGGGTCTACGGGTCCCGTGGGCGTGGTCACGGAGAACCCGACAGGGTCGCGAGCGCTCCGCGACCCACGGCTGTGCATATTAAAGGGGACGTACCTGTATGCCAATATGCGCAGCCGTGCCATTCTGATAACGTACAACTGCGTGCGTTGGCCCGGCAAGTGGTTAAAGCAAAACACCTCCAAGTTTTTTTTCCCATGCAGTGGGGCTGTGCCCGCATTTCACAGGGTTAACTGCTCCTTTTGTCTAGGAGTGAGCACAGAGCTTATACTCACCCGATCCTTCAAACTTTCAGAAAACGGTCCTCCCTCATGTCCTTTGGTAAACTGTTACTGCTTATGGGCGTGATAACGTCGGGGACAGTTCACCGCACAAGACCACAAGGTGGCAGAAGTGGCAGGGACTGGTCTTGCACTGGGAGGAGTATATCTCGACTGTCTAATCCCCTAGGCAAAAATGAGCAATTTACCCATGCATTGCGGGCCCAGCCCCACTGCATGGGGATTTTTTTCTTTGCTTCTGCTTTAAGAATGTCTCTGTTCTCTTAGAAAGCTTCTGTTTAATGCTTACATGGCACTAACAGCAGTTTTGGGTATAGAAATATAAGGTGTGACAGACTGAGTTTTCATTTAGCACCTCAGAACATTTCTCGAAGGAGTTGCGTACGTGGCTGGCAGACTCCGAAACAAGTCAGATACAAGGGAAAATGCCTTGCATTTTAGGTTGTTTGACTGGAGGAGCTGGACCAACATAAAGAGTAATAATAGATACTCTCAGAAAAGGAGAGAGTTATGACGTGTATGGAAGGAAAAAGCTACCTCGTAGGGAGTATTTGGACCCTTCCAGGAGAGGGATATGGCATGTAAACAGAAGGGGGTGTGATAGGGAATTGATTCTACTGGAGTAAGGCACTTTACAAAGTTCAAAGGCACATTGAAAGTGAATATAAAATACAAAATAATTCATGCAACTGAAAAACAATGCAAATACTTTTTTTTAAATACTTGATTTTTCTGTCCTTTATCCACAATTTTCTAAGTTGGTCAAAATATATTTTTAAGGTATAAGTGTATGCAGCTCTAAAAGACACTCATCCAGCTATGTATTTTTGATAAATAGGTGTATACTATCTAAATGTATTTTAAATAGTACCTCAATCTGTCTTTGTCTAGTAATCCTTTCCCCATCAACATTCAGACTTATGCCCCGTACACACGTTCGGAAATTCCAACAGCAAAATCCGATGTGAGCTTTTGAACGGAATTTCCGACCGTGTGTAGGCTCCATCGGACTTTTGCTGTCGGAATTTCAGCCAACAAAAGATTGAGAGCTGGTTCTCAAATTTTCAGACTGATTTTTTTTTTCCGATTGTCTGTAGCAATTCCGACACCACACAAAATTCCGGCGCATGCGCGGAAACAATTTGATGCATGCTCGGAAGCATTAAACTTAATTTTCTCGGCTCGTCGTAGTGTTGTACTTTACTGTGTTCTTGACGGATGAAATATTAGAGAACTTTTGTATGACCGTGTGTAGGGATGAGCTTCGTGAACATTGGCCGTTTGATCGTTCGACGAAAACGAACAAATCGGGTCATTCGCGCCAAATTCGAATGACCCATAATTCACTGCGGCGTTGCGCGCTGATAATTGGCCAAGCATGCACCATGACCCCGCATGCTTGGCCAATCACAGCGCCCAAAAAACGAAGAGACCTAATTGGCCAAAGCCTGGGTGCTTTGGCCAATTAGGGCTCAGGGCTTTAGCACACGCCCCACACTATAAAATGCCGCCTCCCGGGCGGCCTCGTGTAGTGTGTTCCGGCTTGCTTAGAGAAGTGAGACAGACAGAGAGAGAGAGAGATAGATAGATACAGACACAGTGTCTTTTCACATAGATAGATAGATAGATAGATAGATAGATAGATAGATAGATAGATAGATAGATAGATAGATAGATAGATAGATAGATAGATAGATAGATAGATAGATAGATAGATCAGGAGGCTACTAGTTAGTATAGTTAAACGTACAGTTTGTAGAGAATATATTGACATCCCTAGGCGTTGTCAATATATTTATAAACTGTATAGCTTAGCTAGTTCTGCTATTAGTATCTTTCAGGCAGGAGATTGTGCTTGATGCTCTAACGTGTTAGTCAACGTGTGCTAGTTAATTGCACATAGACGCATTAACTGTTACTGCACGTGTGCTATTTATTTGCACAGAAAGGCAGTTGCTGTTAATGCAAGTGGGCTATTGAATTGCACAGAAACGCAGTCGCTCTGACTGTGCGTGTGTTGTTTAATACCACCTTAGCGCATTTGGTGTCACCGCACGTGTGCTGTTACATACCACCTGAGCGCATTTGGTGTCACCGCACGTGTGCTGTTACATACCACCTGAGCGCATTTGGTGTCACTGCACGTGTGCTGTTACATACCACCTGAGCGCAGTTAGTGTCACCGCACCTGTGCTGTTATATACCAACTGAGCGCAGTTAGTGTCACTGTACGTGTGCTGTTACATACCACCTGAGCGCAGTTAGTGTCACCGCACCTGTGCTGTTATATACCACCTGAGCGCAGTTAGTGTCACTGCACCTGTGCTGTTATATACCACCTGAGCGCAGTTAGTGTCACCGCACCTGTGCTGTTATATACCACCTGAGCGCAGTTAGTGTCACCACACCTGTGCTGTTATATACCACCTGAGCGCAGTTAGTGTCACTGTACGTGTGCTGTTATATACCACCTGAGCGCAGTTAGTGTCACCGCACCTGTGCTGTTATATACCACCTGAGCGCAGTTAGTGTCACTGTACGTGTGCTGTTACATACCACCTGAGCGCAGTTAGTGTCACCGCACCTGTGCTGTTATATACCACCTGAGCGCAGTTAGTGTCACGCACCTGTGCTGTTATATACCACCTGAGCGCAGTTAGTGTCACTGTACGTGTGCTCTTATATACCACCTGAGCGCATTTGGTGTCACCGCACCTGTGCTGTTATATACCACCTGAGCGCAGTTAGTGTCACTGTACGTGTGCTGTTATATACCACCTGAGCGCAGTTAGTGTCACTGTACGTGTGCTGTTACATACCACCTGTGCGCAGTTAGTGTCACTGTACGTGTGCTGTTAAGTACCACCAGAGCGCAGTTAGTGTCACCGCACCTGTGCTGTCACCGCACCTGTGCTGTTATATACCACCTGAGCGCAGTTAGTGTCACTGTACGTGTGCTGTTACATACCACCTGAGCGCAGTTGGAGTGACTCCGCTTGTGCTGTTACATACCACCTGAACGCAGTTGGTGTCACTGTACGTGTGCTGTTATATACCACCTGAATGCATAAATATGTCTGGAAGGACAACAAAGAGAGGCAGAGAGTCACGAGGGCAAGCAGGCTCTGCATGTAGAGGTAACGCTGGTAGTGTATGTCGTGCATCCTCTTCAGCACGTGGCCGCTCGTCCTTCTTTTCGGGAGCTGGCCATGTTGAGCCTCAACATGCAGAGAAATTAGTAGAGTGGATGACCAAGCCGTCCTCATCCTCCTCATCCTCTCTCACACAGACTGATCGAAGTTTATCTGGCAAAGCAGCTGCCAAGGTGTCCTCTTCCCTCTGCACAATGGCTTCACACAATACTTCCCTAGTACCACCATGTCCTCCTGGGGAGTCCCCCGAACTGTTTCAACACAGTGTTGGGTACATGCTGCAGGAAGATGCGCAGCGTTTTGAAGACTCCGATGACGGAACACTGATAGAGGAAGGCATTGATGTGAGCCCAGGGAGAGGGGGTGGCCGAGAGGGACAGCAATTTGTCAGTGATGATGTTCCCCCAGCTGGAGCATACTGCCAGGTTGTTGACAGTGATGAGGAGGGAGGGGATGATGAGGTCACTGACTCTACCTGGGTGCCTGATAGGAGAGAGGAGGAGGAGGAGGAGGACGAGGCACAGGCACATCTCCAAAGAGGCAGGATGCCCTCCAGGGGTCAGCTTAAGGTCACACCCACTGCATTACAGCGCACATCTACGGCGCTTGTGCATGGCGCCGCTGTGTCTGACCGGTACAGCAAAAGTTCTTTGGTGTGGGCCTTTTTTGAAACATGTCCACAAGATCGTACCTTTGCTATTTGCAACTTATGTCGCAAGCGTATCTCGCGTGGCCAAAACATCAACCGCCTGGGTACCACATGCTTGTCCAGACATATGTCGACCTGCCATGCAGCTCATTGGCAAGCACACCAAAAAGACCCACACCAAAGACAAAAGCGTACCCCCCCTTGTCCTTCTGGGACCTCCAACCCCAGTAGACCCCCAGTCCTCTCTGAAGCCTGCAGTGAAGGTGTAGAAATAGGTGTGTCACAAGCTAGTAGTAGCGGTCAATCTACTGATAGTATCAGGCAAATTTCCCTGCCCCAGCTGCTGCAGCGCCGAAAGAAGTACAATCCCAGCCATCCACATGCCCAGCAGTTGAATGCTAGCTTAGCGAAATTGCTACCTTTTCAGTTGGTGGATTCTGCCCCCTTCCGTGAGTTTGTGCAATGTGCAGTACCTCAGTGGCAAGTACCAAAACGCCACTTTTTCTCACGGAAGGCTATTCCGGCTCTCTACCGGCATGTGGAAGGCAATTTCCATGCCTCGCTGGACAGGGCGGTCAGTGGTAAGGTGCATATTACCGCTGACTCATGGTCCAGCAGGCATGGACAGGGATGTTACCTGTCTTTTACGGCGCATTGGGTGACTCTGCTGGCAGCTGGGAAGGACGCAGGGCAAGGTCCAGTAGTTTTGGAGGTTGTTCCGCCACCACGCCTCCAAAACACTACTACTGCTTGTGACACACCTCTCTCCTCCACCCCCTCCTCTTCTTCTTCCTCTGTGGTCTCTTCCTGTGGTGATGTTTTCTCCGAACCAGCCGTGCTCCGTAGGCGTACGAGGGGATACGCAGGAATGCAGGCCAAGAGATGCCATGCGGTACTAGAGCTAGTGTGCTTGGGAGACAGGAGCCACACTGGGGAAGAGGTTTTGTCAGCTCTGCAGGGTCAGGCTGAGAGGTGGTTGACGCCACGCCAGCTGAAGCCTGGAATGGTGGTCAGCGATAATGGCACCAACCTCCTCTCTGCCCTGCGACAGGGAAAACTCACCCACGTGCCCTGTTTTGCGCATGTCCTCAATTTGGTGGTGCAGCGGTTCTTGGGCAGGTACCCGGGCTTGCAGGATGTCCTGAAGCAGGCCAGGAAAGTCTGTGTGCATTTTCGGAGGTCATATAATGCCACTGCTCGGCTGACTGACCTCCAAAGGGAATACAACCTGCCCAAGAACCGCCTAATTTGTGACATGTCCACCAGATGGAACTCAACGTTGGCCATGCTGCAGCGGCTGCACACGCAGCAACGGCCATCAATGAGTACCTGTGCCAATATGGCAGCAGAACTGGGTCAGGGGAGCTAGTTTTTTTTCCCCACGCCAGTGGGCCTTGATCAGGGATGCATGCACTGTCCTGTCACCATTTGAGGAGGCCACGAGGATGGTGAGCAGTGACAGTGCATGCATCAGTGAGACTGTCCCTCTTATTCACATGTTGGAGCACACGCTACGTGAAATAATGGACAGGGCCCTTGAGGCAGAACAGAGGGAGGAAAGGAGGACTTCCCTACCTCTCAAGGCCCCCTTTACCCAGACAGTGGTCCTGCTTGCCCACCTAGCACACAGGAGGAGGAGGAGGAGGAGGAGGATTGTATCAGCAGCATGGAGGTGGAGCCTAGAACTCAGCAGCAGCAGTCTTCAAGGGATCATTTACAGTCCCAAGGAGCACATGGAGTTTTACGTGGCTGGGATGAGGTGCCTGTGGATCCTGTGGTCCTCAGTGACCCAGAGGACTGTGCCTCGAATGCCTCTGCAAACTTACGCTGCATGGCCTCCCTGATCCTGCAAAGCCTGCGTAAGGATCCTTGTGTACGTGCTATTAAGGAGAGGGATCATTACTGGCTGGCGACTCGCCTTGATCCACATTACAAGAGTAAGGTTGCGGACCTTATGTTGCCATCGCAGAGGGAGCAGAAGATGAAACTTCTGCGGGAGGCCTTGCAGAAGGGTCTGTGCAATGCGTTTCCAGAACCGGGGGGATTACCAAAACCTGGCTCTGGACAACGTCTTGCTGAGGCTTCGGTAAATCACAGAAGGGGCGGTGGAGAAGGTGGTCGTCTGACCGATGCGTCCAGGCAGTTTTTTAGTCCGCAGCCCCAAGGTCTGACCAGTTCCAGCAACCATCGCCAGTGGTTTACATGGTCCGGGAATACCTAGGGGCAAGATCTGACTTGGACACCTTCCCCACCGAAAATCCTCTGGCTTACTGGGTCTTGAGGATGGATCACTGGCCAGAGCTTGCCCAGTACGCAATTGAGCTACTGGCTTGCCCTGCATCCAGTGTTCTTTCAGAACGGACATTCAGTGCTGCTGGAGGCTTTGTGACTGATCACAGGGTGCGCCTCTCCACCGGCTCTGTTGATCGACTGACCCTCATCAAAATGAGTCAGGCTTGGATCAACACCAGCTACCAAGCACCTGATGCTGATATTAATGAATAATATCTTTTTGTTGAAAAGTCGGATCCCTTTTAGACTGCTGATGCTGAGTGACTGTCCTCTTATGCTGCTGATGGAATATCCTTCTCCTCCTCACTTTTCTTGCTGATAGCTAGTAAGAAATGTTGTGTTTCTGGGCTTCGCCACCAGTGCCTAAGGCACAATTTTTCAGCCCCTGTTTTACAGGGGGGCCTAATAATTTTTGATGCAATACTTTGCACGTGGCTCCTTGTTGCGCTTCAATTGGAGTTATTGTGAGGGGTTGCAGTATTGTGTTGTGCCCAAGGCCCAATTTTTCAGCCCCTGTTTAACAGGGGCGCCTAATAACAATTTTTGATGTAATACTTTGCACGTGGCTCCTTGTTGCGCTCCAATTACAGTATGTTTGAGGGGTGCCCTTTTTTCTAAAAAATTTCTTTCACAAAACAATAATAGCCCCCCACCACCGCTAAAATATTCGACATAATGTTGCCACACAGAACTTGCGCAAGTAGCATTAATTACTTTTTTTTTATAGTCCTCTCATGTTGTGCAGGGACATTTCTAAACACGTGCCACTACTATAGACACCCAGCAGGTGTGATATTTAAAGGAATTTTTTTTTTTCACTTTAAGCATCATTAAAATGGCTGCTCCGGAAAAAACGGCCGTTTAAAAAAAAAAAAATTTCCATTGATACATGTTCCCTGGGGCAAGACCCGGGTTCTGAAGGACGTTTTCCAACATTTAATTGAATTTTGGTCTTTAAAACGACCGTTTTTGAATTTGAACGTTCGGGTCCCATAGACTTCAATGGGGTTCGAAATATTCGTGCGAACCCGCGGTCTGTTCGAACGTTCTGGTGCGAACCGAACCCGGGGGTGTTCGGCTCATCCCTAACCGTGTGTATGCAAGCCAAGCTTGAGTGGAATTCTTTTAATAAAACCATCCAAGTTTTTCCCGACGGAAAATCCAATCGTGTGTATGCGGCATAAGAGGAAGGGGAAGCACAGTTTTCATTAAAAAAATGTGTTATCCCTAGTTTAGTGGCCTACTCTTCTAAAAAAAATGGTCCCTGCTTGCTTCTGACTTGTTTTTGAACAGCTGATCCAGAGATAAAGGCAACAAGAGTTATGCACAAAACTTAACTTGTCCTGTAGAAGTCTAGCATGAACCCCTTGCCCCTTGAACCAATTCCTTTTGCCTGTGCTACCTTAATGCAAAGAAAGTCTCATTGATGAACACAGAGCCTCAGAAGTTTGAGGATGATGAGCCAGGTTTTAGTTTTATAGATTTGCATATAAATTTAGCTGCCAGTATCTTTGGATTTACTGATCATTTTGACAAATAAATCTATGGATGGTAACCTTTACTTATGTATTTTTTCATCATATGCTTATATTTATTTGTCAGCTTTTGGACAGGTTCACTTTAACCTATGCCTATAACTCAACCTTAGCCTCACCTTATCCTTTAGCCTTACCCTTATGCCTTAACTTATCTCTAACCGTAACCCTATCCCTTAGCCTCACCTTAATCTGAAAATGTAAACTGAACCTGTGTCCAGGCTATGGACATTAAAGCAGTTACCTACTTTTTTAAATACTCTTTTTAACTGGATTTTCAAGATGTAACAAAAAGTTAACATGAGGGTTTACAACAAGCTTTCAGTAGTTTTTAAACAGGGTCATATGGCTGGATATTGTACTGTAGAAACCCTTATGATTGGGTAGGGAGGGTTGGACAGTTGAACCTAACACAAACCAGCAAATAAATTAAATAATTTGTAGTATTATATCCAAACTTATATACAGTAAGATAAGGTTGACTGTAAATGTATGCAAGACTTTCTATACAATTACCGTATTTATCGGGGTAAAGTGCTCCCGCGTATAGCGCGCACCCCTAAAGTGGCCCCCATTCCTGTGGAAAAAAAGATTTTTATACTTACAGTTTTGGTGTCTTGCGCGGCGTCCATCGGCAGCTTCGGGTGTCCTCTTCGTCGGGTCCGGCGTCCTTCTGCGGCGTCCTCCCCGCTCGATCCTCGCTTTCCCGTGCCGAGTTTGAATACTGCGCCTGCATATACCGAGCGCAGTACACTCGCGTATAGTCGGGCAGGCTCGGCTATTCTCGCGCTCACGTCCTGTACGTCCAGGACGTGAGCGCGAGAGGAGTTGAGCCTGCCCGTCTATACGCGAGTGTACTGCGCTCGGTATATGCCGGCGCAGTATTCAAAATCGGCGCGGGAAAGCGGGTATCGGCGTATATCGCGCACACACGATTTTGCCCTGATTTTCAGGGCAAAAAAGTGTGCGGTATACGCCGATAAATACAGGTAGATAAGTATGTTTAAAGGGTTACACTTAAGGCAGTTTACTTATCTTTTAAATTCTAGCCAACAGTCCAAGATACAGTAAAATGTAACCCAAACGTGTCCCTTGGGCTATGGATATGTTTTTCAATTAATTGAAACAAATCTGATTTATCCTTTTCAGCCATTCTCCAATAGTTATGCCCCGTACACATGACCGTTTTTTGCGTTCTAAAAAATGACGTTTTTGTTTTTATGTCAATAAAAACGATCGTGTGTGGGCTTCAGAGCATTTTTCGGGTTCTGAGAAACGGGCAAATTTTTTTTCGAACATGCTCTATTTTTTCATGTCGTTTTTCGGGTTGTAAAAAATGGTCGTGTGTGGGCTTTAACGACGTGAAAAATCTGTGCATGCTCAGAAGCAAGTTACTGTATGAGATGGGAGCGCTCGTTCTGGTAAAACTACCGTTCGTAATGGAGTAAGCACATTCATCACGCTGTAACAGACAGAAAAGCACAAATTGTCTTTTACTAACACAAAATCAGCTAAAGCAGCCCAAAGGGTGGCGTCTTCCAAATTGAACTTCCCCTTTATAGTGTCGTCATACGTGTTGTACATCACTGCGCTTTGCTAGAGCATTTTTTTTTTCACGATCATGTGTATGCAAGACCGTTTTAATGATCAAGTTGAAAAAAAATTAGTTTTTTCTAGAGCCTGAAAAACGTCGTTTTTTCTAGAGCCTGAAAACTTAGGGCCAGATTCAGATACACTTAATTGCGTAATCGAAATACTGTACGCTGCCGTATTTTACCAGGCTCTACATTGAATTCTGGTAGATTTTTGCCCATACGCTACGGCGGCGTAGTCTATTTCTCACCGCGTAATCGAAATACACGATTAGGGGGCGTGAAGCATTTAAATTAGGCACGTCCCCGCGCATGCTCCGTTCAGAAATTTCCCGCCGTGCATTGCGCGAAATCACGTCGTTACGTCATTCGTTGTTTGAGCAGCGTCGTTTACGAACATTCCTATTCCTGGACGACTTACGTAAAAAATAATAAAAGACGTCGGAAAACGTAGAAATTCGACGCGGGAACGACGGCCATACTTAACATGGGCTGTCTAATATTAGAGCAGCAAAAAGCTGGTATAGTGTTACGCAAAAAAAAGATGACTAAAGATGCCGTAAGAGATTGCGATAGACGTTCGTAATTTCTGGGATCGCCGGCAAAAGCTCATTAGCATACCCCGACGCAGAAAACGACGGGAAGTCCACCCAGTGGCCGCAATTTTATAGCAGCGTAGATCCGAAGGCGTACGAACACGTAATCCAGTCTAATTGAAGCCCGCAGCCGTCTATTCATGGTTTGGGGTTTCCGACTAGCTAAAAAACTTGCGTAATTTGAAATAACTCCAGTCTAACACCAGTTAGACAGGAGTTACGGCTTTCTGAATCTGGCCCTTTGTTTTTTACAACCCGAAAAATGATCGTGTGTATGCGGCATTAGGCTCTACACTGATCTCCAGTGTCTCAGAATTAGACTTTTGCAGTATTAATAAGGTATGGGATCAAAGTTATTTTTAAATAAAATAAGTGGAGATAATTTGACATGGAACAGACATGGCCATGGTTCCAAGGTAATTCTGATACAACTGATCTGAAAAATTTCTAGGATTGTGAAATAAAACTTTTATGTATGCATTACCATCAAATGTGGGCAAAAGTTCCAGCATATCCACATCCACACCAACAGTTGGCAGAAATCAAGGGGTTAATTGCACTGACCCTTGGAGTAATATTATACTATTATGCTACAAATTTTCCTCCGGGTAAGGTCCTAGCACAACGTCTTCAGGGATGCAGGTACAAATCTAAAATATCATACATATTACACCCACTTACTAAAGAAAAACACTATCATCCACAAGACATTGCTGATGCATTCAGTCATTATTACGGATCTCTGTATAATTTAGCAGACGATCCACATACCACCCAACCAAAACCAGAAACCATACAAGAATTTCTGAAGAATGTATCTCTCCCCAACTGACTCCAACACAACTTCTACACCTCAATTCCCCCTTCACATCTGAAGAAGTGTCCCGAGCCATTGACACAATGCTTTTAAATAAGTCCCAGCGTCGTGATGGATACATAGGAGAGTATTACAAAACTTTTAAGAACATCCTCTCACCCCACCATACCGATATATTTAATGCTGCAGCTGCCTCCTCCTCCTTCCCTTTAGAAATGTCGAAAGCGCTTATTATTACCCTCCCCAAACCAGGGAAGGAACCTTCTCTACCTCAGAATTTTCAGCCAATCTCTTTCTAAAATAATGATTTGAAATTGTATGCAAAATTGATTGCTCTAAGGCTGATAGATATATTAGCACAGATAATTCATAATGACCAATCCAGGTTTACAAAGGGTCGTCAAACGACTGATGCCACTAGACGTTTAATCAATATAGTTCATCAAGCAAATTTGAAGGCAACGCCTTCTCTGCTCCTAGCCCTGGATGCAGAGAAGGTGTCGATCAGATACATTGGGGTTATCTTGCAAGGGTGTTGGAAAAGTTTGGATTCAATGGCACTATATTTTCAGCAATTATGGCTCTATATACTAACCCATCTGCTCAGGTTTATACTTCAGGGGTGCTCTCCACTCCATTTAATACTACAAATGGAACTCACCAGGGGTGTTCACTTTCACCGCTAATCTTTAATATGCTTATGGAACCTCTGGCGAGTTACATTCGCGATCACCCTTGAATTACAGGATTTAGGTTTGGATCATCGGCACACACCATTAGCTTGTTTGCTGATGATGTCATACTTATGATTCCAGAGGTGGAGAAATCTTTGGCAACAATACACCTAACACTTAAAATGTTTAATGTTATATCCTACTACAAAGTAAACGATACTAAGTCATTTATTCTGGGTATTAATGTCCCCTCAAAAACCAGATGCAAACTGGAACGGTTATATCCATACATATGGACCAACACAGGAATAAAATATCTAGGCATTACCTTAACACCTAAGACAACTGATTTATTTAAGGCAAATTATTCCACATTCTTTGGCCGTGTACACACGATAGGTTAGCCAGAGGACAACGGTCTGATGGACTGTTTTCATGGGTCAAAACTGATCGTGTGTAGGCCCCATCAGTTATTTAAACTTTGGTTAAAAAAAAGCCAACTTGCTTTAAAATTTAACCGATGGACGCCTAACCGATAGGTCAAAACCGATCGTTAGTACGCACGACTATCGGTTAAAAATCCACGCATGATCAGAATCCAGTCGGCGCATGCTTGGAAGCATTGAACTTCATTTTTTTCAGCACGTCATTGTGTTTTACGTCACCGCGTTTTAACCGATGGTGTGTAGGCACATCAGACCATCAGTCAGCTTCATTGGTTAACCGATAAGAACCGTCCTTCGGACCGCTCTCATCGGATGGACTGATCGTGTGTACGAGGCTTTAGACACTCTTCATTTCAAACTCCCACAATTTGTATCCTTGTTTAGAACTATTCCAATCCCAGTGCCCAACACCTTTTTCTGAAAGCTCAGTCCATGATTAACCAATATCTCTGGCAAGGGAAGAGAGCAAGATGTGCATTCTCTACACTGACCACCACTAGGAAGGATGGGGGAGTTGGATTGGTGCTACTCAAGGATTATCACACTGCATCAATACTTGCACAACTCAAGATGTGGTTTCCTCAAAGCCCCAACACTAGGTGGAAGGAATTAGAAAAAATACAAATTAAAGGAGGAGATCTTTATCACTTTCTTCCAGACCACTTGCAACGCACGTTTTCACACTCATCACTCTCTCCTACTATAGAAGCATTACTTCAAGCATGGTCAACATTACTGACCATGTCTACTCGAGAATTAATCACCTCTACGATTTCTCTACCTAACTATACCCCAGACGAAGTGCTTTGCCACGAAACGCGTCAGGAGGACTCCATTGCCGCCCCACTTATTGTTTATTGCTTGTATAGCGTAGAATCACCCGAAGGTATCGAAACGCTTCCAGACCTTAACAATTCACAACGAGACCAGGTGTTACAGGCATAAATTAACATAGTAACAATATCCAATATGTACCACGATTAAAATCACCTAATATAACAACAATATAGAACCAAAAAACCAATACGATACAATATAAAACCATAAAAATCACATAAGACCAAAGGAGAGACAACACACAATTCCCCATAAAACAGATTCAGCAGTACTTCCCTCCAGAATGACCCTAACCTCAATCCTCCTGTCATTCTGCCTCTGCCCACAGGCAGGTTTTAAGATCCCTCCTAAATGTGGGTAGGTCCGGACTCTGTCTAAGGCCTCGTACACACGAGGGGATATGTCCGCTGAAAACGGTCCGATGGACCGTTTCAGCAGACATCTCCGCTCGTGTGTATGGGCTAGCGGACAGATTTCTCCACCCGACAGATTTCAAAGCATGCTTTGAAATCTATCCGGTGGGGATCTGTCCGCCCGACATGTCTGCTGGTTAGTACACTTACCAGCAGACATGTCGGCCCCCACCGCCGCCGCGCCGCTGCCGAATGGATTCGGCGCATGCGCGGAAGTGTTTTACTTCCTGTTGCGTCAACGTCACCGCCGCGTCACCGCGCCTTCCGGCGGCGGGGAATTTGATCCGATGGTGTGTACACGCCATCGGATCAAACTCCCGATCGGACATATCCGATGGAAATGGTCCGCGGACCGTTTTCATCGGATATATCCGATCGTGTGTACGCCGCCTAAGACTTAGGGGAAGTCAATTCCATTCTCTCGGGCCGAGCACAGAAAAAGCCCGGCCCCCCCATTTTTTCAGCCGACTCTTTGGCTGTTCAAGGCGGAATTGGCAGCTCCATCTAAGGGAGCGGCCAGTAACATGTCTATTCAATTTCGCACAGAGATAGGCGGGACCTAGCCCGTGAAACGCTTTAAAAACAAGTGTTAAAATTTTAAAACGCACCCTCTGACCAACTGGCAGCCAATGCAGGGCAGCCTGATGTCTCGAGGTGGGGCAGTGGCCTCTGAGGTTTAATGCAAGCCTTACCGCCTGGTTCTGGACCTTTTGAAGTCTCCCAATCTGGACTTGAGGCAGTCCAGCCAGGAGACCATTACAATAGTCCAGATGCGGAAGGACCAGAGCGTGCACCACCGAAATCCTTTTATATGTATACAAGCGCATTTTATCTCAGCCAAATGTAAGTTTGACAGCTGTAATAAACCTTTCTATTTATCCATACGGTATCACGCTATGTGGCCACTTTTTCTTTTCTACCTTTATACTTTCAACCATTTATGAGAGCACCAGCCCAGGGAATATTATCTCCTGCATAGCTTCCCATCCACTTCCATTCATCCATCTTGGAGATGAGTTGATGACCGGCTGAGTTGTGACCATCTGTAATATTATCACTATAAGCCTTTTTAGACTTTTGGTGGCGTATGCTACCATTAAGTCCATTGGCTCTGGTAAGCCTGCATTACTTTCGGTGATGGGATTACTGCACACTTGAAGAAAGTCACCTGTTATATTCCATTCACTTATTCACTTGATTGTTCTGGATTCATATGGACTTTAATATATTCTCTGGGCCAGATTCACAGAGCGATTACTCTCGAATTACGCGCGTTTTTTCACTACTCTGAAACCTCAAACCATGAAATTACGGCTGCGGGCTTCAATCCGACTGTTTTATGTGTTCGTACGCCTTCGGATCTACGCTGCAATAAAATTGCGGCCGCTGGGTGGAGTTCCCGTCGTTTTCCGCGTCGGGGTATGCAAATGAGCTTTTGCCGACTATCCACGAAATTACGAACGTCTATTGCAATCTCTTACGGCATCTTTAGTCATCTTTTTGCTGCGTAAAACGATACCAGCTTTTTGCTGGTCTAATATTAGACAGCCCATGTTATGTATGGCCGTCGTTCCCGCGTCGAATATCAACGTTTTCCGACGCCTTTTTTTAACTTTGACGTAAAACGTCCGGGAATAGGAATGTCCGTAAACGACGCTACTCAAACAACGAATGACGTATTGACGTTATTTTGCGCAATGCACGGCGGGACATTTCTGAATGGAGCATGCGCAGTTCCATCGCCGCGGGGACGCGCCTAATTTAAATGCTTCACGCCCCCTAATCGCGTATTTTGATTACGCGGCGAGAAATACACTATGCCGCCGTACCGTAAGGGACAAAATCTACCAGGATTCGTCGTACAGCCTGGTAAAATACGGCAGCATAGTGTATCTCTGATACTCTGCGCCAATGTAATTGTATCTGAATCTGGCCCTTTGTGTGTTAACAATTGCACTATCACGTCTGTGTGTATTGATAGCGGTGTGACATACATACGCCTTATTATATCATACAGACTTTTTTTCATATATATATATATATATACAGTGCAGAAAATAAGTATTTGAACACCCTGCTATTTTGCAAGTTCTCCCACTTGGAAATCATGGAGGGGTCTGAAATTGTCATCGTAGGTGCATGTCCACTGTGAGAGACATAATCCAAAAAAAAAAATTCCAGAAATCACAATTTATGAATTTTTAACTATTTATTTGTATGATACAGCTGCAAAGAAGTATTTGAACACCTGTCTATCAGCTAGAATTCTGACCCTCAAAGACCTGTTAGTCTGCCTTTAAAATGTCCACCTCCACTCCATTTATTATCCTAAATTAGATGCACCTGTTTGAGGTCATTAGATGCATAAAGACACCTGTCCACCCCATACAATCAGTAAGAATCCAACTACTAACATGGCCAAGACCAAAGAGCTGTCCAAAGACACTAGAGACAAAATTGTACACCTCCACAAGGCTGGAAAGGGCTACGGGGAAATTGCCAAGCAGCTTGGTGAAAAAAGGTCCACTGTTGGAGCAATCATTAGAAAATGGAAGAAGCTAAACATGACTGTCAATCTCCCTCGGACTGGGGCTCCATGCAAAATCTCACCTCGTGGGGTCTCAATGATCCTAAGAAAAGTGAGAAATCAGCCCAGGACTACACGGGAGGAGCTGGTCAATGACCTGAAAAGAGCTGGGACCACCGTTTCCAAGGTTACTGTTGGTAAGACGTCATGGTTTGAAATCATGCATGGCACGGAAAGGTTCCCCTGCTTAAACCAGCACATGTCAAGGCCCGTCTTAAGTTTGCCAATGACCATTTGGATGATCCAGAGGAGTCACGGGAGAAAGTTATGTGGTCAGATGAGACCAAAATAGAACTTTTTGGTCATAATTCCACTAACCGTGTTTGGAGGAAGAAGAATGATAAGTACCATCCCAAGAACACCATCCCTACTGTGAAGCATGGGGGTCGTAGCATCATGCTTTGGGGGTGTTTTTCTGCACATGGGACAGGGCGACTGCACTGTATTAAGGAGAGGATGACCGGGGCCATGTATTGCGAGATTTTGGGCAACAACCTCCTTCCCTCAGTTAGAGCTTTGAAGATGGGTCGAGGCTGGGTCTTCCAACATGACAATGACCCGAAGCACACAGCCAGGATAACCAAGGAGTGGCTCTGTAAGAAGCATATCAAGGTTCTGGCATGGCCTAGCCAGTCTCCAGACCTAAACCCAATAGAGAATCTTTGGAGGGAGCTCAAACTCCGTGTTTCTCAGCGACAGCCCAGAAACCTGACTGATCTAGAGAAGATCTGTGTGGAGGAGTGGGCCAAAATCCCTCCTCCAGTGTGTGCAAACCTGGTGAAAAACTACAAGAAACATTTGACCTCTGTAATTGCAAACAAAGGCTACTGTACCAAATATTAACATTGATTTTCTCAGGTGTTCAAATACTTCTTTGCAGCTGTATCATACAAATAAATAGTTAAAAAAATCATACATTGTGATTCCTGGATTTTTTTTTTTTGATTATGTCTCTCACAGTGGACATGCACCTACGATGACAATTTCAGACCCCTCCATGATTTCCAAGTGGGAGAACTTGCAAAATAGCAAGGTGTTCAAATACTTATTTTCTGCACTGTATATATATATATATATATATATATATATATATATATATATATATATATATATATATATATTTATCTAATATTGATGTTTGCATATATTGATGTGAATCATTGTTTTATGCTTCATTAATTCACAATGTTTTTTTCCATAATTAGCATTGTGTAAGCGCTACACACTCACACTCTCTCTACCTAACTATAGCTTAGCCCACATCATACCAGACTTACACATATCAAGTTGGGTGGAAAAGGAAATAAATAGACTTGAGGAAGTAATGATTGGCCCAACTCCTAAAACCTTTTGAACATTACAAATAGAATATAATTTGTCCAATTTAGAATTCTACACTTATCACAGGATCCCACACTTACTACGCTCAGACTTGAAACCATCAATACAGTTACCTTGGCGGGTGCTCCAATACTACTCTAATCCTATCACCAAGATTAAAGGCATTTCATTGTTCTATAATGTGTTAAATAACAAAGACATGATGTCCAAAACCTCCCATATGATTGCATGGGAGAGGCATCTAGACTTCTCTTACTCCCTAGATCAGTGGGGACAGGCACTTCGCATCACGTACGCTACAACTAAATGTGTTAACCTGTGGGAAGTGTCACAGAAAATTATTTTTAGATGGTATCTAACCCCTACAGAATAGCCATATTTTCCCCGCACAGCTCTAACACCTCTTGGAGGAATTGTGGAGCAGTGGGAACACTGTACCACATACTCTGGTCCTGCACAAAATGAATTGCTTTCTGGAAGGGCGTGTATGATATAATTGCTCAAGTATTGAAAAATCTAAGTACAAATGACACCAGGAAACACATTATTATCTTTGGACATAGATGTAGTTCCCCCAGAAGCTAGAACCATAACTGTTCACATCCTTTTAAGCGCCAGACTAACAATAATGCAACATTTATACGCCTTAACCCAAAATAATCAAAACAAAACCAATACAATTTGGGGAAAATGGGTGGATTGGTATACAAAGACGCAAAAGAGTTTAATTAGTTACTAAAGTGCATATCGCAGTATTTCAAAGATACATTGTTCTGACTGTTTTCTTTTCTTCAATTTATTTAATTTCTTGTTCAGTTACTTTAGCTTCTCTTGATCAATCTTGTTTTAACACTTAGATTGTCACTAAGCCATCTGAATAAATAGAAACACCAACCTTAAAGGGAGAGGTGGGGGCTGCGGCACTCCTACTGGGCACAGCATTGATCCCGACTGGGGTGCCCGGGGGGGGGGGGGTGAGTCGACATTCCTTGCCCTTATAATTCATACGTTTTCTATCTTTATATCACTCAGGTATGTCTGTATGTCACTTACAACTTTATTACTGGGAAACCTTTTAATTGTACCATATATCCAAGATCTAATGTCTAAGTGACCCTTTTTTTTCTCTTTATTGTGTGTATGTTATCTTTTTAAACTTGTTTAAATTCTCAACAAAAATTATTAATTTAAAAAAAAAGCAGGAATAATGTTCTGGCTATATCGTGACTAAGCTCTTTGAAAACTCTTGAGTGTAAGCCATATCTGGTCCTGGTGTTTTATACACATATTACGTTTTTCTAGTCTCTTTTAAACACAGCTTTTTGTCAGGTTCAATATAATTTTGTCAAATTACTGTTACCCTCTGCCCTTATATTTTTTAAAAGGCAGGTTTTTTGTTAATATGTCTTTTTACCTTAGCAATTAGCCACCTAGGTCTGAATTGTGTGCTTTTATATTTGTTGCCCATTGGAATTCACTGACGAATGCCATTGTTTAGTATTTCCTTAACCACTTGTCCCCCGAGGACGTCATATGCAGCTACAGGGATCATTAAAATATCACCGTCTTCAGCCGGCGATTCTCTGCACGATAAGAACGATCAAAGCGGCAGTTTCTTATAGGCAGCGGGAGGGGACTCCCCCCCCCCTCCTGCCGCCATCCGGTGCTTCTCCAGGCTCTCCTGTGCCATTGGGGGCCCGGAGAACAAAATTGTTTTAAAATGCCCCTGTCCCCGGTAGCTCGCGTTTAGAAGCGAACATGCATATAAGTCCCACCCACATATGTAAATGCTGTTTAAACCCCACATGTGAGGTATCATCGCGTGTGTTAGAGCGTGTGCAACAATTCTAGAACTAGACCTACTCTGTAACTCGTAACCTGTAAAACAATTTAAAGCGTTGCCTATGGAGATTTTTAAGTACCGAGTTTGGCGCCATTCCATGAGTGTGCGCAATTTTAAAGTGTGACATGTTAGGAATCTATTTACCCAACGTAACATCATCTTTCACATTATACAAAAAAAATGGGCTAACTTTACTGTTTTGTTATTTTTTAATTCATGAAACCGTTTTTTTTTTTACCAAAAAAAGGCGCTTAAAAAACGATTGCGCAAATACTGTGCAAGAAAAAAAGATGCAATGACCGCCATTTTATTCCCTAGGGTGTCTGCTTAAAAAATATATATAATGTTTGGGGTTCTGATTTTCTAGCAAAAAAAATTAGATTCTTACATGAAGGAGAGAAGTGCCAAAATAGGTCCGGTGGACAAGTGTTTAAAGCATTTGCGCTTTTCTTCAGTGTTTTGTTTCAAGAATTTGATCCCATTCAGTATCATGTAGTATGGAGTAGGGATGAGCTTTGCGTTCGATACGAACGTATGTTCGACTCGAACATTGTCTGTTCATTACGTTAGACGAAATTCGAACAAAAGCGGTCGTTCGTGCCAAATTCGAGTGACGCAAAACAGCTCATAATTCACTGCGGCATTGAGAGCTGATGATTGGCCAAGCATGCTGTAGGTCCCGCATGCTTGGCCAATAACAGCGCGCAAAAAACGAAGAGCTATAATTGGCCAAAGCCTGGGTGGCTTTGGCCAATTATGGCTCAGGGCTTTAGAACACGCCCCACACTATATAAGGCCGCCTGCTGGGCGGCCTCGTGTGGTGTGTTCCGGCTTGTTAATGAAAGCAGTCAGAGAGACAGAGAAATAGGCTTTTTATATAGCTAGATAGAGCAGGAAGGCAGGCAGGCTAGTCAGTTTAGCTTAATTTACAGTGCGTAGAGGATATATATACATCCCTAGGAGTTGTACATATATTTATACACTGTATAGCTTAGATAGATCAGTTCTTCCTAATTTACTGGCAGGCAGGTGATTGTGCTATTTAAAGACGTTATCACAGGTATAGACACCCAGCAGGTACAATATTTAAAGGAATTTTTCTTTTTTTTATCTAAGCATCAATAAAATCACTAGAAAGAAAAAAGAAGAGGGCGCCAATGGGTTAATCGACAGATAGCTTTAATTGGTTATAGATCACAGCATCCACTTACATATGAAAAGTTGGGAGTCCAGTATGTAGATCCTGTATAAAAGTCTCTATTGTGGCGTCCTTCCGCGCTGGTTGTTGGCTAAGAGTGCTCACAAGCCTTACGGTGTCCGTCTGCCCAGATCGTCGGTAAACCGGCTGGCATGGAGAGACTGACTGGAAGCGAGGCCAGGAGCGCAGCTGAGTCGCGGTGACGTCACTGGGTTGCGACGACGTTGCTATATACTACTGATTGTTTTTGCGCCACTACTTGTATTTCTTTTGTCAATTAAATCACTGCTCCTGGAGCAGTGATTTTAATGATGCTTAACTTAAGAAAAAGAAAAGAAAAATTCCTTTAAATATTGTACCTGCTGGGTGTCTATAGTTTGCCTGTGAAAACGTCTTTGAGAACCCGGGTCTTGCCTGACGGAACATGTATCAATGGAAAAAAACGTTTTAAAAACGGTCACTTTTTCAGGAGTCCTGCTCCTGAAAAAACGACCGTTTTTTTTTTTTAACTGTTTTCCATTGATACATGTTCCCTGGGGCAAGACCCGGGTTCTCAAAGACGTTTTCCAACAATAACTTTGGGGGTGTTCGGCTCATCCCTAGTATGGAGCATAGTTCAGGAAAGTTGGTTGTTTTAAAATTTAGTGGTGGTGTTCTACACTCTTGTCCCCTTTTCCTACGATTTATCAAAAACGTAATTACTCAGTGATCACTGTTTCCTAAGGTCTAGCTTTGACCAATGTAAGTATGCATGCCTCATACCTGAGGGTCTGCTGGGGAAGCTGGTATAAGCTGTAGTAGTCGGTGATACTACAGTGATAGACGCTATACAGGTCCTGTGTTAATTGGCTTACATTCTGCACACTGACCACATTCATAGAATGGCTTGTATTTTTTCTTTCAATGCATGCAAGTCATTCTCTGATTGAAAAAGATGGATAGAAGGGCCAGTGATGGCACAATCTTCACTTCATCTAATTGAACACATGAAGTCAGGTTGCAGTCAGATTCTGAACAACTTAGAGTACCTGCACTTTATTTAGTATAAAAGGCTTGCAGGTTGCTAAGTCCCTGCTACCGGAGGAAGCAAGGGGGGAAAGGGGGAAGCTGTTTCTGTTTTAAACTTTGAGGCTAATTGTTCCATAGTAAATATTTAATTATCGAAAGCCTGACAGGTTCACTTTAATCTAATGCTTAAATAGAATCCTTAAAGCTGCACTTTGAAAAACAAATCTCACTTACAGTAGAGCTGCCCTCGAACTGCACAAACTAAATGCTCATTTATGCTAGGGGAGATTCTTACCTGATCTTCCATTTGTAAAGGCTCCATCCAGGCTGTAAGGATGGTCCCTGCAGCCTCTTTTCCCCTGTGCTCTGGTGTTTGTAGGTCCTATGATGTCAAAGCCCATAACCCTGCATAGGACATGAGAACAATGGGAACAGTTTACTGCTGGGGCATAGGGGAGTAAAGGAGAGCACCGGCTGCCAAAGGAACAGAGGACTGGGTAAGAAAAAAGTAATTTTTGCGGCCTCCTAGACTTGAACAAGCATTTAACCCTTTCAATGTAGGGTCAGCCCACTGCAAGGGAAGATTGTTACTTTTCCCAGGGATGGGCTTTAAATATAAAAATGTACCCTAAACTCTAAAATCTAATGCCGCGTACACACGGTCGTTTTTTGCGATGAAAAAAAAACGACGTTTTCTGTGAAGTAAAAAACGACGTTTTTGAAACGTCACTTTTCAAAGACAATTTTGCATACACACCATTGTTTTTTCACAAAAAGCAAGGTTACGTTCACCACTCTTTTCCATTGAAGCTCGCTTCATAACTAGCTTCTGGGCATGCGCGGGTTGAAAAACGTCGTTTTGAACGACGTTTTTGCTACACACGGTGACTTTTTGTGAAACAAAAAACGACGTTTTGAAAAACGACACAAAAAATTCAAGCATGTTGGAATATTTTTTTGGTCGTTTTTTTGAAGACAAAAAACTACGTTTTGCCCACACACGTCAATTTAAATGACGTTTTAAAAAACGTCGTTTTTTTTTATCGCAAAAAACGACCGTGTGTACGCGGCATCAGATATATTTAAATCAGTTCAAACTTTTCATTTTAGTGTTTGAGTGTTTTAGTGGTTAAAACCATTATCATTTTTTTTTTTTTATACTTACATTTTTGTATGCTGTACCTAAATAATGTCCTGAGAGAATAATGTTAGCCCCAAAGTGGTGAAGATACAGGAAATCTGCATGGTTGGTATATAAAACTTCTACAAAAGGTACCAACAGCCCATATCTAATAAAAATGTATAATAAGATATGGCAGGTAGCTGTCACATGCTGGTGTCACACTTCCATCTCTGGGAGGGTATGCTCTCTGTAGCCCTCAGTTGCAACCCACCCACAGCCATTGATGGGCAGCATTGATTGGCAAAGCACAAAATTATCCTTTAGTATCACTTTAAAGTGGAGGTCCACACAAAAAGTGAACCTCTGCTTTTCGGAACCAACCCCCCCCCCCCCCTCCGGTGTCACATTTGGCACATGTAAGCCGCCGTACACACGGCCGAGGTTCTCGCTGAAAACCAGCGAGAACCTCGCTGGAATGCACATTCCAGCGAGGACCTCGGCCGTGTGTACGGTCTCGGCGAGCTTCCCGTCGGGAAGCCCGTCGAGCCGAAATAGAGAGCACGCTCTCTATTTCCTCGACGGCCCGCCCGGAAGAATGGCTGGTTGCCATTCCCGACAGGCGGGTCGCCGATTTTGACGGCCGGCAGGGAACTTCGACGGGCGGAACGATGTGTTCTGCCCGTCGAGATTCCCTGCCGTGTGTACGCGGCCATAGTGTCTATTTTTTTTTAAAGTCAGCAGCTGCAGTATTTGTAGCTGCTGGCTTTTAAAAAAAAAAATTGGGTGGACCTCCGCTTTAAGTAACACAGCCCCAGTGCATCCCCCCACCGGTGGAAGCAACGATTCTGTTTTTTTTTTAAGAACTAGTACAAGTACCGACACTTTTTATCAAGTACGGTACCAATTACTGATACCTATTTTTTCGTGCGCTGCAATTTGAGCCCATTAAAAAATGCATGGGCTCAAATCTCACTGCAAAGAATCGCATGTAATTTTAACAGGAATGCTGTGCAATACCTGTCCAAATCACATGCGGTTTCCGGCACCGCTCCTGTGTGAACCCAAGTCACTATGGCAAGCCTGGGTTCACACATTATTTGCAGTGCGGTTTGAGCCCATACATTTTGTGGCCTCAAATCGTACCATACCACACAAAAAGTATCGGTTTTAGTACCGGATCATTTGCACGAGTACAAGTACTTGTGAAAATGTTTATTATCCATACCGATATCGATATCGGTGCAACCCTAGTCACCACTCCAACTTATCTCTCAGATTGCACAGTGAAGGAGCAACAACAGATCTGATCACATCATTGTTCTGCCCCTCGCCCACCTTCTTTGCCTTACCATTGGCTCATCAGTTGGTGAAGGGTGGCTTCACTGGCCAAATGGGGGTGTCACTAGAAAGTCACAGGATAAGGTAGGAGAGTTAGAAAACTAGCATTTTAAAAAGAGATCAGATTTTCTTCTAGGATGGGTCTACTTTACAGAACCTGTCTATAATCTGTTGGAAATGTTTATAACTGGAAATAAGAAGGGTAACAGCTGCCATTCCTATTCTTAGTGATCCAAGAAAATTCTTGACATGCTGAAGAGTCCTATAGATAGAATAAATGCACAATATATCTTAAATAGATTGCCAATGAGGAAAAATCCTGCCTATGTATGATAAATAAGATTTCAGTATCTAGCGCACGCTGTCAAGTTAGGCCGAGAGTAGTCTAATGTCTTGGCATAGTTATCTGTTCAGTACCAGATTGGTCTAAAAGTAGTAGCTTCCAGCCGTACATTAGCTGGCAGCCAGGCTCTTGTCCCTGCGGCACATAAGATGAAAGCTGAAGCCACTAGCCAGCAGATATGCAGCATGACAGGTTAATCCTCTGACTACTGACACACTTGAATTTACCAGATTAAAATATTTCTCAATAAGCGTTTCACGGTTTGTTTCCAACTCTCCCAGGAGGATGAGAAAGAACAACAAAGTGGTAATTCATGCCTAGATTATGTTTGTATTGAAGAGCTTGTTGAAATATTTATGAGTTTTCATGTAATTGTAGTAAATGCTGTACTCCATAAGCATAACAATATCAAAGTTGATGTCATAGAAAGGAAAGGCTTTTTAAGGATTTCAAGGGATATTTCAGGGTGCCATTGCTTGTTCTTGAAGCTAAAGTGTGGCCTAGCTAATGGAGCCATACATGGTGTTTCAGGCCGGGTTCACACTGGTACGACAAACGCTTATGTCGCATGATGTGTGAAAATCAATGTTTCCCTATGAGAGCCGTCTTAACTGGTCCGACACAAGTCAGTCCGACTTTGAAAATGCTCCCTGCACTACTTTGGTCTTACTTTGATCCTACTTCAGCCCATTGAATATCATTGAAGTCGGATCAAAGTAGGATCCTTGTCCTTACTATCCGACTTGTGACATCCGACATGGTGATTACTGCAGCAGTAAAGGAATTGATATCACACTGGGATTATTTTGATTGATGTTCCTATTGTTTACATTCAAGTTTTCTAAGAATTGTACCAATCGTGTTTCTTCTCCTTTCCACAAGATAAAGATGTCAAGCTAGATGGGGGTATCCGAAAAGTCGTTCTCATCTTCCCACTTCGCCATGAATAGGCTTGCTACACTTGTTGTGAATTTGGCACCCATTGCGACACCAGTTTTTTGATGGTAGTAGTTTCGGTCATACCAAAAATAAAACATTTTGAGACAGAAATCAAAACATTTAATTAGATATTTCCTTTGCGGGCATTGTAATTCTGTATGCTTCCTTAGTCCCCATTTCATAGCTTCATAGGCCTGGTGATGAAAAATAATTGTATATAGTGAGGACACGTCTGCTGTCGCTAAGATCCATGGACTTTCGTCCTTTAGTAATTCTTCCAAGATTTTGTGTCTCTTAGGTAAGCTTTGGTTTTCTTTACAGTAGGTTGTAAATAATTGTCAATATATTGTCCCATTCTTGAAGTGAGGTATTCTATCCCGTTGACAATAGGTCTGGGGCAATAGGAGATTATGGGGCCCCGGGCAATAGGAGTTTATGGGGCCCCAGGCAATAGATTATGGGGCCACACAGTATACACACATACACATACAGTATACACACACAATATACACACACACACAAAATACACATACACACACTGAAAACGTACTGGAGAGGTGGGGCAGCTATAATCTTGGAATTTTTAAAAAAACACAGATTTTACATACTGTCCCTGATTTTACTGAGGCTGGCAATCCTGATGGGACCCCCTAGTGGCATGGGCCCTCAGGCAGTGCCCGAGAGCCTGAATGGTCAGTCCGCCCCTGGTCTGGGGGAGGGTTTATCTTATCCTTGTGTATTTTTGGTAAATAATGGGTGTCCAACATGCTTATGGGATTAAAAATGTTGCCTCACCAATAAGGGTACTGCACCTTGTGAGGTGGTCTGGGATTCCTTTAAATCTCATGCCTGTATGTTCCTTTATCAGCGAATATCCAGATACCGGAAGGCCTCGACTCGGGTGGTCGGGCAGGCGGAACAGTCCCTGGCTGAGACAAAGACAGCATTCATTTCCAGCCCCTCCCCGACCATGGCCGACGCTTTAAAACTGCAGTCCCGAGTAGTACACGTCCTTTTTTTCGAGAAGGTGGAGAGGAAGATATTCTATGGTAAACAGAGGCATATGAGTGTGGAGAACGTGCGGGATGACTTTTGGCCTATTTGGCCCACCTGGATCATAGACCTCCTATGGTGGTTTCCCTCCGCGATGCTGGTGGGGTGTTACTTACCGATCCAGATGCGGTGGCCGAGGAGTTCCGTTCTTTCTTCGCCTTATTGTACTCATCCGGTACTACGGTCCACAGGGAGGAAACGCTTAGCCCTTCCAAAGCGCAGGGTTCGGACGGTCTCCCCCTTGAATTTTTTATGACGTATAGCGAATCCCTAGTGCCCAGAATTCATGAACTTTTTTTTCATATTTTTACATCGGACTCCCTGCCGGATTCCATGTCCGAGGCTTACATAGTACTCATCCCTAAGCCCCGCAAAAACTTAGAATTTCCTGAGTCTTACCGTCCAATATCTCTCCTCCAGCTGGACATTAAAATCCTGGCCAAAATCCTGTCACTACGCCTCAATGGAGTGATCTTTACATTGATTCATCCTGATCAAGTTGGGTTAATGCCTGCCAAAAATACAGCATATAATTTGCGTAGACTTCACATGAATCTGCAAGCTGAGCATGATCAAATGGGCTTCAGGATCGTGGTGTCGTTAGACGCCACAAAGGCATTCGACTCCATTGAGTGGGACTACCTCTGGGAGTGCCTTGCGCGTTTTGGCTTCGGGCCCAATTTTATTAAATGGATCCACCTTTTATACCGGAGCCCGTGTGCCAGGATCTTAGTCAATGGTTGGGTTTCGGACCCTTTTTCTCTCTCCAGGGGTACCAGACAGGGGTGCCCCTTATCCCCATTATTGTATGCCTTGGCAGTGGGGCCCTTGGCTTCCTCCTTCAGGACACACCCAGGTATTTGTGGATCTCAGCCGGGGGGATTTGGTAGAAACGGTCAGTCTGTACGCGGATGATATGCTTTTATATCTGGCTGACTCTGGTCAATCCCTGCAGACTGCTCTTACGGTTATTAAAACCTTTGGACGCTATTCTGGCCTGAGGATCATTTGGGATAAGTCCCAGATCCTTCCCATTGACGTGGGTGTACCCTCGGAACTTCAGGCCTCCTCCCCTCTGCTTAGGGTTAGCTCCCTGAAATATCTCGGGATCTACATCTCTAGATCTCCTGAGAATTTTGTTCACCTTCAACATAGAACCACTGATGACATTCTTAAAATCCAAAACACAAATTATGGGCCAAGCTACCACTGGGTGTGATGAGCCGAGTGAACTTAATTAAAATGATCCTCCTCCCCAAATTTCTATATGTCCTGTGGCATTCCCCCATGTATCTCCCTCTTAAAATCTTCAAGGCCATTGAGGCAACCCTTAATTCATTCGTGTGGGGCTCATCTCGTCACAAATTATCCTGGCAGGCGTGGAAAAACCCAACTGAGTTGGGCGGTGCAGCATTGCCCGACTTTAATTTTTATTATTTGGCGGCGCAGCTCTCCCATTTTTTTCTACTTGGACAAACAAGACAGAGACCGCTACCTTAGACTGCTGTGCTCCCCTCACGTTCCCCCGGCTCACCAGGTTCTATTTCGGGACTTGGGGGGTGCTTGGGTGATGGGAACTCACAAAGGCCTGCTCTACCATCATTGCAGGATTTGGGATGTGGTATGTCGCAAATTGAAGGCACCAGCTACCCACTCTCACACCCCTTTATGGGACAATCAAGGCTTAGGCGAATTGCTATCCATCCCAGACCGGGTCCTCTGGCTCGATCGGGGGGAGTGAGATACTTGTCTGACGTTTACCACGGCACTGTTTTAAAGTAATTTCAACAGCTCAAAGACGAATTCACCCTTCCCAATTCCATGACTTTCGCTACCTCCAGCTCCGTCATGCCCTCCACGCCCAATTTGGGAACACACCCCCCGGTGTTGACGATTATGAAGGAAACCCCCAAAGGATTGGGACTTTAGAGGCCAAGTTCAGATAAAAATGGACTTTAATGCATAGATAATAATATAGACCCAGTCATAAACATATTGGTATCTGTGGAAAAGGTGACCTGTATGGTCCGTTGCCTCTCTGTGGGTATCACAAAGTGGGCAGGGAGCATCAGGGGTAAGGAAAAAGCACCCAGTGAAAAAAGAAAAGAAATTACAATTCTAGGAAATACAGTGTATAATACAAGAAAATAAAATAAACAAAGCACAATCTCCATAGGACAAAATGGAGAATGCCCGACGCGTTTCTGGTCTCTTGAGTTAGAAGCAGACCGTCTCAGGGGCCAAGGAGTGACATATGAAAAAAGCAGCTTCTCAATTCGCTAGTTGTGCGGAAGGAGAGGTTCCTAATTGGGATGGTAATGGTCATGGGTAGATTCGAGAACCGATTAGCTGGGGGGTAAAAACCCTTCCTGTGTCAGTGGTCAACACTCCCGATATGGGAGGGGGGGTGATTGTCTTTCAAAAGCCCCCTGAGATTCTGTATAAATTCTCTTGGTCCCTCAGGTCAGACCGAGTGGACATTTTCGAAGTATCCGAAGATTGGTAGCGTTATCCCTGTTGTGCATGGGAGTATTGTTAAGCCCCATACACTTGGTCAGACTATTTTGAACAACAAACATAAAAACTATTGTTTTCTGATCGTTCTCAGAAAATTCGGTCGTTTTTAAACTGCATCAAAACGACCGAATTTTTGGGTTCAAAAGTCTGAGCCAACTGATCTCCCTTCGGATGAACAATCCACAGAAAAGTTTTTTATGCTTTACTGTACAAGTGTACTCACTATTTGCACAAAAAAAGCTGCTTTCAGTCACTGAGGCTGGCCATAAGTGTCAATTTTGGGGCTTGTACAATTTTCTTTTAGATTTACCAAAAACCATATATGAGGTCAAACTAAACAACACTTTCAATTGTATGCAATCAGGCAGGCCCTTGCACTACATAGTTGAAGGTAAATCTAAAGAAAATTGCACAGAAAATTGTATCATGTATGGCCAGCCTAACTCTCTGGCCATTAAAAAAAACATAAACAAAAGATTTGCATTTGAACCTGTTTCTTTTGTTATTTTTGTATGTTGATATGACACCTATAACAAAAAATTTGCCTTCAGTATTTTGAATACACAGAAAACAGAAAAAGGAATTCATTCAATATACATAATGAAATTATTTTGTTATAGATGTCATTGAACAATGAACATACAACTGAAAACGAACACAAAACAAATTCAAACAAAATACACAATGTAAACCTCTTGATACAGATTTCATTTTCGTTATTTTGCCATTTTAGTTTTGTCGTTTTTTCCCGTCGGATCGTTCGTTCGTATTTGCGGTCGTTCGTTATGCGGCTCATCCGTTATCCCGTCGTTTTCGTATTTTGGTGCTTTACCGTTTTATTATGTACACATTATCCCGCGGGTACGAAAATGAACATTTTCGTACGAAAATAACGTTCGTACGAACGGGAATGCACATATCTACCAAGAAGGTCTCACCCAAATTGTCAGATCGTCTTACGCACTTCTATATTTTACACAGATCATATCTAAACCCATCCGTTTGGCCAAATACAAACCCGAGCACAACCCGTTATGTCCCAGATGCAATAGCCCCTCCAGTACCTTTTTCCACCTCCTGTGGTCCTGCCCGATGATACAAGATTACTGGTCACACATAGTAAAGTTCATTCATGACGAGATGGGGTCTCCCCTGACATTGTACCCTAAACAGTGTTTACTGGGAGTGTTCCCAGACCGAGATTCGAACAAATATCAGAACATTTTCCTCCAAGAGTCACTTTTCACAGCTAGATTGCTAATAGCGCGAAAATTGCTTCGGGCCCTAACCCCATCTCTCCAGGAGAAGATAGCCGCAGTTAATTCTGTATTACCATATAAAAAAGAAATCTATGCCCATAGGGGCTGCCCGGCCAAATATGATAAGGTGTGGGATGCTTGGGTGAGGAATGCTGCTACATGTAATGCCCTGCCTGACTAAGCCTATTGACCTTCTCCCCTGGTCCGATTGTATGTCCTTGATGTGAGGCTGGCTGGCCCTCTGAGTCCCCGTGTTCCTGTGACTATCTAATCGATTAATGGTATTGTAATATTTTCCGTACTGTACATCCAATGTTCACTGTATGCATTGACTCCTGTATTGTACCTGCCTCACCTGCATGAGATGTTTTTTTGCATATTCTGTATGTCACCCCTCCTTGTAACCAATAAAACATTGTTATTTGTTGCCTCATCTTTGTTTAAAATATTTATTTTCATTCCGAGGTGTACGACCAATTCTAATTATTTTCTACATTTAAAAACTGAATTTCTGGGTAGTTTGATGTAGCTATTAGCATCTTTGAGTAGATTCGGCATGTTTTCTTTATATTGGTTCTTTGTTAGAATCACGATCCCTCCTCATTTGTCAGCTGGTTCGTATGATGATGTCCTTTCTTTTTGTCAGTTTTCTGATGCCACTTTTCACGAAGTTTGGTTCTTCAAGTTTCTTGTTTTTCCGAGTTTTCAGATCTTCTAAGGCCGCGTACACACGATCGAACAGTTTCAGCGGACATGTTCGATCGTGTGTACGGCCTATCGGACAGTTTTCCAGCGGACAAAAGTTTCTAAACATGGTTAGTACACCCAACCATCGGACCAAAATCCCACGCATGCGTCAAATTGATTCAACGCATGCTTGAAAGCATTGAACTTTCTTTTTTCAGCACGTCGGTGTGTTCTACGTCACCGCCTTCTGGTCCGAGGGGATTTTGGTCCGATGGTGTGTACGCACATCAGACCAAAAGACCACTTCAGACATGTCCGATGAAAACGGTCCGTCGGACCTGTTTCATCGGACATGTCTGATCGTGTGTACACGGCCTTAGACAACTTTCCTGAAAACATCTACATACTTGTTGTTGTTGAACGGGGGCTTAAAAACAGATTTATTACTTAGTGAACTATGGACAATTTCCTGATGCGTTCTAGCTGGTTGTGGTTTGTAGGGATTACTTGCAATATATTGTGCTCTCTTTCCGGATTTTCGTCCTCTCATCTTCCTTGGTTTCTTCTCCAGCCTCTTTAATCATCCGTCGTCCTCGGTGGATGGTTCTCTGCTCCTTTCCCTAAAAAAGCCTTGTTATGTTGTGGATCCTGATAGTAGGTCTGGTGGTATCTGTCATCACTTCAATCCCTGGCATGCTGCAATAGGATTTACCTCAAAAATTGGATTTTGTGGGCAATACAATAAATACCAAAAAAATATAGAAAAAATATATAATTTATTACAAAAAGTATCAAAAAACACCAAAACCACACAGGTGGTAGACAATTAAAAACAATATACATGAAAGTGCATGAGCATATGAACCATGATTAAGATAACTGCATGAGAACCCCAAGAACAACGTCCAGGTTCCCAAAGATGCCAAGTTGCTAGTTCCAACGCGTTTCGAATGTGTGAATTAAAATACAATCTTTTTGTTCATGCTGTGAGAGGATTGGTGGACCTTGGCGAGAATCCTTGAAGTTTTTTTCAAGAAATTTTTTTCAAGAAAGTTTTTTTCAAGAAAGTCAAGAAATCCTTGACTGTTTTTTTCCTTTTGAGCAAATGCATGGACATAGATGCTGCTATCCCTGAAGAAGATTGTATTTTAATTTACACATTTGAAACGCATTCTCATGCAGTTATCTTTATCATGGTTCATGTGCTCATGTACTTTCATGTATATTGTTTTAAATTGTCTACCACCTGTGTGGTTTTGGTGTTATTAATACTCTTTGTAATAAATTATATATTTTTCTATATTTTTTTTGTATTTATTGTAATGCCCACAAAATCCATTTTTTTTAGGTAAATCCTATTGTTGATTCACTAGGGATGATGGCAATATACATGCCAGTCTATAGGAGTTCAATTTATTATTATCCCTGGCATGCCGTGCTTTCAGGAAAGGGATGTGTGGGATGGAAATTTGAAGCTCAGCACCTAGCAGATAAATCAAGAAAGAAATATGCCTTGAGTCTCTATCCTCGGGTGAGTGAGCTCACCATCCAGTGTCTGTGTTCAAATCCCCCCCCCCTCCCTTCTCTTTCATGCCTCTAAGTGAGTGAGTACACTAAGGTAAGGGGGACCCAGATTTAAGTGGGTGCCATGTGGACTCTGATGTAAGGGGGCTTTGGGAACCCTAATTTAAGGGGTGAAGCTGGGAACTCTGATGTAAGTGGGAGGTTTGGTGAGCAGAAACCCCCTTACATCAGAGTTTCCCTTTACACCAGATATCACAGCATTCCTCCTTAAAAATCAAATTTTGCCATGCCTGGCTAACGTGTTCGGATTTGGCTTGAAGAAGAGGTGGCAACCCTAACAGGAGGCAGAGATGCCATAGCTCCGAACTGTCACAGATTTCGAGGGACTGTCCCTGATTTGGAGCAATGTCCCTCTGTCCCTCTTTCCTCCTCATTTGTCCCTCATATTTGTTCTGATCTTTATAGTTGTATATAAAATTCACTGTTTATCTTTTTTGAAAAAAGTGTTTCCCAGTGCTAAACCTTTCATCCAATTTCTAAATTGCTGCATTTGTCAATTTTAAAGGCCAATATAAAGGAATAGCAGTGGTAAAAAAAACGCAAAGGAGCTGCTGGTTTAGATTTTGGGTGGCACGTTACCTCTATTCTCGCTGTCCAGGGTGAAAGGAGAGTCCGAAGAATTTTAATGTCCACACACAATGTACCTTTTTTCTCTTTGAGTTTATTTTGGAGAACTTTAGTAGAAAAGAGGAGTAAGGGGTGGAAGGGTCGGTAGGTTCAGGTGCACAGTCACAAATTAAGGAAACACTCCCGTTTCCAGTTTTCATCGCCACTCTAGCCAGAGTGGGTATTGCTCACCCGGAATGGTCCCTCTCACTGGCCTAGCAGCCAGGATGGAGCACAAAATAAAGTACAGTCTCTGCCACAGACCTTCTTTTCTCGGTGAGATACACTGTATTTTAGTCCGGAATCCTCTGCCACAGGATTCAGCACCCGGATCTCTTTAGCTTTTCTCGCTAGAACCTTTAGATCTGGTGTACAGTGCATCCTTGAATGAAGTTTCCAGACCTTGTTCTAAGGTACCAGCCTCTTGCATGGTCCTTACCAGGATAGGCCCTCCCCTGGTCTCCATCGAGTGGCTTCCTCCTGCAGGACGGACAGCACAGGATCACCTCTGTGGTACAAGCTCCAGTCAGACCACTGGGCCCAGCAGACGAAGCCACAGCCCCGGGCCAGCATGGTCACGGAGCTAGGATTCACAACACGCACCTCCAGCTAGGCGGGCCACGAGGCGTGAATGGACCCCGCAGCAATGGCGTCTGGCCCTTAAGTACCCCTCCCCAGCATGCACAGCAGGGTAACCACTCCCACTAATTCATTGCTGAGGGGGACACTCGATGTACCATGACCTGACTGCTGCCAACCTTGGCCTGGGGTGGTAAGAACACCCCCAGGCGATCAACGGTGGATCACTCCCAGCACAGCCATGGCTAGAACAGCAGCTAAATTGCACTTAATTACTATGGTCTGAGCCAAATAACAGCTCAGACCCCCCCATTAAATTTGAGGCAGGGCCTGTTCTTCTGGAGCAGGGCACTACACTAGTATGCTTGTGCCCGAAAGGTGAAAATTCCATTTAAAAAAGGTTCTAGTTGGTTATATTATTCTAGTCCCTCACTAAGATTTATCTTTTAATACCTTGACTTCACTTCAAAAATAAAAGAGCTATTACTGGGAGGAGGAGAGGAAACTCTGGTTATGCTGATGTAATCAATATTCTGTGGAAGGCTGCCATCCTCTAAGTAGCTTCCTTTCTCTTACTGCAATGTGTCTTATTGGAATAAGTTAATTTAAAATGGTGTGCCCTAAATTACAGGAAATCACAGCTTGTGTATGCAAATAGACTGAAAGGCGAATATATTTGAATGCAGCCGGGTGAGGGGCAAACTCTGTGCCAGAATAGTTTGGTCTGACTTGAATGTCGTATCAAAACACCAATAGCATGGTGAGAAATTGGGTATATTCATTAAAGGGGTAAAACTGGCCATACACTGTGTTCTCTTAGCATAGTAAATACTTACTTTATTACTGAATGTTAAAGCGGAGCTCCGCCGAAAAAAATATATATTAAAAGCCAGCAGCTACAAATACTGCAGCTGGTGACTTTTAATATATGGACACTTACCTTTCCAGGGTGCCCGCGATGTCAGCACATGAAACCGATCTCTCCCTCGGCTCTCGGGTGCTGCCCCGACATCTTCGATAAGGGAATCAGGAAGTGAAGCCTTGCAGCTTCACTTCCTGGTTCCCTACTGCGCATGCGCGCTTCGCGCTGTGCAATTCCACTGGTCCCTGCTGTCTTCTGGGACCTGTGTATCTCCTAGAAGGCAGCAGTGGGGAAGGGGGGATGGCGGCGGCGAAGTAGGCACCAGACTTGGCATAGGTCACCGAGATCACCCCGGTGCTCTATGCCCGGAAGTGGATTACACAGGTATCTGCTCCGTCCTCCCCCATAAAAGGTGCCAAATGTGACACCTGAGGGGGGGGGTTCCAAAAAGCGGAAGTTCCATTTTTGGGTGGAACTCCGCTTTAATGAATAACAGTGAAGTTGTGTTTGCTTAGCTAGTAGGGTTGCCACTTTTTCTCCAAGCCAAACCCAAACACCTTAACGGCACACAGTAAATTATTTTGTTTTAATATGCACTATAGGATTGTAACAGACCTCAGACACCCTTGGGCACTTCAAAGGGAATAGTAATGTGGTGCACATAGTGCCCCCTCACCCTTCTGTCAAGCCCTGTTTTGAGCCACATTCCTGTCTGAATAATGTGTCAGGGTTTCAGGTGGATTAAAACCTGGACACAAGTTTCAAAACCCGGACTCTCCAGGTGAAACAACCCTATTTTTTAGTGCTAGGATAAAAAAAAATGTTTTCCTCACACATGATTGGGCATTTACAGAGAACACAGCTTTTCCGTATCCACCAATATCCATGAGCTGCCTCTACTACATTAAAAATGTAACCACAATGTTCTTACTGAATGCTAAAGAAGTAACGCTGAAGAGGTACATCGCTCAACAAGATATATTGCGAACCAGCTATATCATCCAACCATTATATTGACTTTTCTCAACCAGGCTTCCATGGGGTTCCTCTAGACTGCTAAGGGTTTTTTTTTTTTTTTAAAGAAAGTGTTGACAGCTTGATCTCCTGCCTACACTGACCACCAATGTAATTGGTCACTAGAAAATTTACATGGTCTGTGTTTCTCTTCTGGCAATTAATAATATTTATTTTTATGACTATTAAAAGTAGCCCCCATTTTCTTTCCTTTTACTTAAAGTGGAAGTAAACCTTTTTTTTTTACAGTTGTACCTACAGGTAAGTCTATAATAAGGCTTACCTGTAGGTACTGTGAATATCTCCTAAACTTGCACAGTTTAGGAGGTAATCTCACTGCATGCAGCCTGTGATGTCACGGGCACATGCTGTCCGTGACTCGCACGCGCATGCAGTCCAATCAAATGATTGACTTGGGAGATATGAAGCAGGTAAAGTAAGGTTACTAACTTTACCTTCCCCACACTCCCCTACCAAATGGTGACTAAGAAAGACCGTAGTCTATATTCGGAACCAGTAACCATCTCCTTACCTTCACATATTCAGCTCTTTGTTTCTGAGTGGTCGCACCCCAGACTCCAGCGCTGTCACATGGGCAGGGGTGGCCCGTCCATTAAGGGCGCACGAGCGGCACCCCTCCCTTGTCCATCGTTTCCCCCCCAAACCATGCGTCCGGCCCCTTTCAGGACACCGGTGCATATATATTCCATTGCGGAGGGGCTGTTTGTTTGAATCACTGATAAGAGCCAGTGGCTCTAATAGGATTCAAATATAGGATGGGCTCGGGTCGCAGAGAGTGCGATCCGAGCCCACCCAGGTGTATCAATATTCGCTGTTGTAACACTGATCCTCCTCCCAGCCAATCAGGATAGCGGGTTTTGACACCGGGCAACCGAAAAAACTGAAAAAACAGGCGATCGATTGGACACCTAGGAGGAGGAGGGGAGGAGCTGGAAGCCGCCATGGCGAAGAGGACTCGGAGCCGAGCCCCTGCACTGGCAAACAGTGGGGAGGGGGGTGTGTGTGTGTTTTCTTGACCCCCCCCAAGAAAATCCACCAGCCGCCACTGCACATGGGGATTGCTTGCTGAGCTACACTATAAACCTTTTACTTTATCAGAGGTTTGCATTGAAAACACTTCAGTTTCATATCATATTTTTTTTTTGTACCCTGGTTTCTGGAGGAATCCTAATCAGTAGCTATGTATAGACATAGAGACAATGGGCTTGGCTGGTCCGATGTACACAGGCATGTAACTAGATTCCACACATGTCAGCTAGATAAGAGCTGCTAATGATAGAACTGAACACAAACTGAACCTATACTACAAAACAATAAGAAAAAGACACCAGGGAAAAACGATAGTGTTAAGGGTTCATTCACACAGGAACAGGCCATCCACCATAATAAAGCAGCAAATGTTCTGTGCCTGTAGTCACAATTGTCCCATACAGTCACCTGTACAAATCAATAACAGGCCGTGGTTGTATGCTGGTAATCTGCACATCCCAGTGTTTACTTGCATACAGGCACAGATGTGCACCTCTGGGCACAGGACTGCCCATCCATCCCTGTACTCCTGAAAACACTTGGATGTGGAGTTACCAGCGTATACAGGCGGCTATACCCAACACATGAACAACATTTGGCACATTATGTGACTCCTAAACACAGAGAAACACATATTTTTTACTGTATATGGTCCTCTTTACCCATGTGAATGCACCCTTAAACTAAAAAATCTTTTTTTTAAATACTTTGACTATAAATATGTAACACCTTCTAGTGTGTGCTACTAGAATTAGAGTAGGCAAACTATAGTCTGGCCTGGCCCAGGGATAAATCTGAGTCACTGAATCTGGGTCAGGGTTATTAGAGGCCAGGCCTGGATGACTTTTCCTGGCAGCTCTCTGGTGTCTCCCCCTGTTTCTAGAATGTTTGAGAACGTTCTGGAAGATAGTGGGCGGAGGCTAGGAGGGATTGCTTTGAATATTTAGGGGCCCTTAGCCAATCCCCAGGATGGGGGCCTGGCAGGGAACTAAGGAGCCCTTAAATAGACATGTGTCATGCCCGCAGGGGAGTCTGGTGGAAGATGGAGAAGCAGTGCTGAGGAGAGTCTGTTGGTGGCCTTTGAGGGACCCTTGCCGAGGCTGGAGCTTGGGAGGTTGGCCTGGAAAGGTCCTACCACAGGAGGCAGTTGGAGGGACCCCTAAACGGAGAGGCAGCAGGAGGAAGGAGAGACAGTGAGTAGACCAGCACAGTGCAGGGACAGACAAGGGGAAAGACTACCAGCTGTAGCAGTGCTCTCTTGAAGACAGCGGTGTGCCAAGTCTTCATCCAACCTTGCCATGGGTGTGTCATGTGTGTGTCAGTCGGGAGGACTGGGAAGAGAAAACAGCCATGTGGGCTGGTGGCAGCCAGGTGGGCTAGCATTTCTGCAGCAGTAGAACTGGGCTCAGTGTCTGCGAGAAAGCAGAAGGTGGTGAGAGATGCTGTTCATGTGCTACTTTGTTAAGGGATGCCATGTTCCTAGCCTCTAATGGGCTGTTGATGAGCTAACAAAGGACTGTTAGTTACTCCAGGAGTGATCCAGCGGGAGCTGTACATAGGGAACCAAGTTTGTGCAGGAGGAGGAAAAAGAGGCATCGGTAAAGAGGGAGGAAGTTGCCCCTGAACATTTTCAAGTTGGGCATTCAAAAACCCCCCCTTACCCAATCCAAGTTATCATCCCCTAATAAAACAACTAAAACAAGCCAAATGACTGATATCTGTGTTTGGATGCAAGAAGGAAATGTTGTATGACTGGCTGTACAGCAGCGGGGAACCCTGACATCAGCAGCTCCTAAGGGGGGAGGGCTAAATATAAAATATATTTGTAACCCGTAACAATTCTTGAAAATATGAGATTTTAGTACACCTTAATTTAAGAAAAAAAAAAAAAAGATTAGGGACAGTGTCTGAAAATGCTAAACTTTATGCTGCAGTAAACCATGAAATGCTTGAGCACAAATATTCAATGCGTATCTTTGATGCTACTGTTTATTTGAATAATTAATATTCTCCAAGTATTTTCTTTTTACCTCAACTGTAAAATTTTCTAACTAGTATCACATCTTTTAACATGCATTATAGCAACGCAATTACAATGTATACATCCCTTTGTTATTGATTCTGAATGTTACCCCAATGCACATGTTTAGGTGTCCACCAATGCACTGGAACTCTGAAGCATGTGAATGTATAAGCATTAGGTTGCGATGCAATGTGCTACCCAAAAACAGCGCAGGTACGTCTTTTCATCTGTTAGAGGTTTGCTAAGAGCCCATCCAAAGCAAATAGTGTGTCTTAATGCAATGCGCATCAACGCACAAAAAAAGGGCATTGATTGCACACAAAGAATGGACCCTGAATGGAAACTATAATGAACCATAGTGGAGTCACTAGGGAGATGGTCACAAAGAAGCTTATTGCAATCAATTGTACAGGCATGGCCAGCGGCATGATTTCAGAAACAAGATGTCAAACAGGGTCAGCAATTCATGTGAAAGTACAGTTATTCTTTAAAGACTGCAAAGAAAGGTGCAGTTACGTAATATTTTTTTTTTCCAGTTTTATTCACTAAGAAAGGGTGTATTGGGGTGATGATGTCACAGGTTTGTGTTTGGTTATCAGTAGAAATGTCAAAAGTCCCACCTTGTCAAATTCATGTTTTTTTTTATCTTTCAATTAAAGTGGATGTAAACCCAATTCATGATATTTGAGCTGGGCACATATACAATATCTGCAGTGTTTTGTTATCTCTCTTCAAAGAGCTATGTCCCATAGCTCTCTCCTGAACCCTTCCTCTGTTATCAGCCTGATAACTCCTGACAAATTCTCGGACACATCAGATAAAAGCAGCCAGACATTCCTGTCAGGGGAAGTTGCTAAAATAGATTAGCAGTGAGCTGGCCCTGTTACAAAACACCTCTGAGAGTCTCAGCCTATGATGAGAGGGGGTGTGTGCCTTTTCACCAATCAGCAACTTTATCTATCTTGGCTGTATTCCCAGACATCACACTCTGTGTTAAACAGGAAGAAAAAATCTCCTAACACGATCTGAACTTTCTAAACAGTATATAAATGTGAAGACAGCAGATATAAATGTAAAACCTATGTAGGGAGATTTGGTTCATCTCTGTGTATCATCTGAGACTGTTCACTTCACTGGGTGTATGGGAGGTACACTTTAAGACAATGTTCATCATATGGGTTGTTCAGCATTGTGACACCCGTGCTCCATCTGTCTAAGAGTGGTCTTTGTAGCCAAAATATTTTGGTCAATGTTCCATATCTAATATGCCAAATATTGCTCAGGTCACCAAGTACTCAAGTTTTATTGCACCTACTCGGTTGTTGTTGCACTCTAGGGGCTCTATTGTAAGCAATGAGTGCCTCAACATCCACGTTTGTATGATATTGTGGGAACCAGTCCTTTGTACTCAGATAAGAACAGACATATTTGTAAAGACATTATTGTTTATATATTACTTCAATAATAGAATTCTCTTTAGATTATTGGTGGTTGTCAGCAAAAGAGTGAACAGACAATTACATATTAAAAAAACGATATTGTATGCAGAGATAGACATTCAGGGAAAATGTTGACAACAGAAGAAACGTAAGAGCGCAAACCTTGTGCATCAAAAAGTGGGTTAATGTAGAATTGATTTAACCACTTTGTGCCCACGCTATAGCCAAAAGATGGCTACGTTGAGGACTCAAAATGCAGGGAGGGTGTACATGGATGTACATGGATCAGTGTACATAGGACTTTGACCAAAGAGCAGTGTAAAAGGTCAATGACAACGGGCCCTTTACCATGTGATCATGGAAGTAAACAGAAGCTTGCTTCCGGCCTTTTTTATCTTCACGCTGTCAGCGTGAAGAAAAGAAGAAAGCCATTAACTGACTTCTGTTAGAGGGACATCGGTCCCTTATGCCGCGTACACACGATCGGAAATTCCAACAAGAAAAGTCCGATATGAGCTTTTGGACGGAAATTCCAAACCGTGTGTGTGCTCCATCGGACTTTTGCTGTCAGAATTTCCTCCAACAAAAGGTATACAACAAGTGATATTGTTTGCGCTGTGGTGGTGATGCCTAAAGGGTGATGGGAAAGTGAAGTAGTAAACTAGGTGAATACAATAAGTGACAAAAATGTATAAATATATAGAAGCTGACTTTATGTGAATTCTTTGTTTATAAAACTTTATTTTGCGGTATTATGCGATGCCCTCCTATTTTTGTTTCAAACAATCGTTTGAGTAACAGTAAATAGCCAAACAGCGGCAGCAACAGCACCTGACGACCGTGTCATCTATAAAGCACCCCCTTTCACCATGTGTGTAAGTGGACATCTTTTGATTGCTAGCAGAATCCCTCCATGGTCAAACTCATGTTTGTTTTTTTGTACTTTCCCCTTCCTGCAGCTTCCATTCACAAATGCCCTACCAAATAAAAGAAGAGAGTCCAACTTAATCATGCACCTTCACTCATTTGGTGCAGCAAGTGAAATCTGGTGTGAAGTCAAAAGGAGATGTTCCAGCAGCCAAATGATTAAGTGACTCTCTTCTTTTATTTGGTTTTGCAATGGAGACTGATTCCAAAACGTGCATTTTATTAGCCCACACCTCTTTATAGTGACGGTCCTGTTATCAGCTTACTGTTACTTTGTTCATTGTGTTTTAGGCTAGAATTTTTTCTATATATATACATTTTTGCCAGATTCACCTAGTTTACTACTTCACTTCCCCTTTCCCATCACCCTTTAGGGCATCACCACCACAGCGCAAACAAACTCTTGATGTATACCTTTTATTGTCCATTTGGAAGACCTATTCTTTGTTTGCTCAAATCCGATGGTGCATGGTCCAATCCCTTTTCACCCAAGGGGAAAGTACAAAAAAACAAACAGGTTCTCTTTTTTTGGAGTGGCAGCCGAAGCCGAGTCCTGTCAGCGGCTGCCGTCGCCACTGAAAGCAGGGAGCCTTGCGGGATTCCTGCTAGCAATCAAAAGCATCTCCATGTGCACTGTGTGTTTACAGAAGACAGAGTGGTGAAAGGGGGTGCCTATCTCCACGAGCAGCGAGCTCGTCAGGTGCTGCTCTGCTGCCGCTGTTTGGCTAGATGTTGATCGGAGGGGGGGAGGATTGCAAAAAGTGGAAGCCGATACTCACTTTAAGGTCGATGGTGTCAATTGAAACTAAGAAAAAACTGTAGGAGGGCACATCGCATAATATGCTCCGCCCCGTTATAGCAATTCTAATGTTGTAAAGTAATAATTATATTTATTTAATAAACAAAGCACAAATTCTTCTATAACCTATGGGCGGGGCATTTGACTATAAATGTCCGCTCACGGCGACTGCCTAGTTGAATCTTCATGTTGAATCTTTTCTTTCTGTGTCGAATAATCTTGGTCTAATAGAGTTAAGGTTAGGCACATTCGACCACAGATTCGATATACACAGATCGCCATTGTCACCGTCAAGTCTAAACATCTATCTATATCAAACTGTTGTTGCAACAAAACGAAAGTAAAGCATATTTTATGTTGAATCTTTCGGATTTCGGATTCTGTGCGTTCGTTATCATTTGTTAAAACGAACACGAAAATACCCGAAATTCGGACGAAAATGCATTTGAACGAAAAAGAATGCACATGTCTACTAATTTCTCAGTTTTTGTGTATAGAAACATCTGCTATTGATTTAGACACCTCACTGACCTTATACATTTTACCCCAAAAAATATATGTTCATACATATATATATATATATATATATATATATATATATATATATATATATATACACATTTTGATAATATTTTGTCCATAACTAATAATCTTGTATACTGAGCACGTCATGTCCTTTTGGGACATTTAGGAGTATCTAGTGAGTGTACTGGGCATGCTTTGGCAGCTCTTTGTACAGGTTCACTTTCTCTGTAGTGCCTGGTAGCTTGAGCTTTGGCATGTCTCTAAAGGCCAGAATTTAATCAGTGAATGCTCAAATATACATTACATTGCTTATGTAATAATTATATTCTCCCTTTCTTCCAGTACACTTTGTGTATTTAATGAGTGATTGTTGCATTTTTCTCATTTGATTAATCAACCATCCATGTTATTGTCCAATAAATTATACACCATTTAGTTAATAGGTTTGTGCAATTAAATAAACATATTGAGTTACCTTAGGGCACATGAGCAGATGAGTAAGAGATTATCACCAAGCTTTGGAGTTAGATGTAAATGAATTTTCATAGTACAGTACACTGGAGCGAGGAACCTGTCTGCTCTTTATTAGCAATTATTTAAGAGCCTCTATAAAGTATGTAGAAGGCATTTCAATTTAAACTGAAAGGGAAAACATATATCAGACAGTCTGAGATCATTTTTTGTTAATGGAAGTTATTTATAATAATTTAGTATTTTCTCAGGCTGTCAGTGAAGAGAAAAAATAATTAAATAGGTAACATTTTATTCTAGGTGGAATTTCTTATAAGGTGAACTTGACGCAGATTAAGTACTACTATTGGATGTCTGTTTAATATATTTTTATTGGAAAGAATGGCATTACAATACAGAAAGGAGAAAAAAAAATGGAAAGAAAAGGGAATAATTATGCTTCATGACCTTGGCCTTAATATCCTTAAATTAGCCAGATTTTATATTTCCCATTGCCTCTTGTAATTTCACAAAATAGAAAATTTTAAATTGCCTAATTATAACGTGCCGAAATATTCGCTACCAATGCCAAGTTTGGTACACATATATGCACGCAAAAAAAAAAAGACATAAACAAACAACACCAAACAAAAACAAACAACAACAAACAACCCACATAAAAATAAAATAAGAGCCAGTTCACACTCCCGCGGCATGACTTTGGGGACGACTCTGCAAGTCGTCCTGAGGACGACTTCATAGGCGACCAGCAAAACAACTTCTGTATAGAAGTCAATGCAGGTCGCCCCGAGCCACCCCCGAAGTCGTGCAGGAACCTTTTTCTTTTTTGTTCAAATGTTTTTATTGGATGTTAGAAGAAATACATACGGAACAGTACATTAAATATCCACATACAGAGTCATGAATCTTATTACATGTTCACATAAACCCTAAAAGGGGGTGTATAATATTAATTGGTATTACAATTAAATAACTTAAAGTGGAGTTCCACCCATTTTTTTATGTCTGTCTGTGCTGCGTGCCCTAATTTCATAGGGCCAGATTCAGGTAGATGGGCGAATCTTTAATCTGGAGTAACGCTTCTCATTTACGTTACTCCGGGGTAATTTTAGGAGCAAGTGCTGTTATTTATGAAGCACTTGCTCCTAAAGTTGCGGCAGCGTATCGAAAATGAGCCGGCGGAATTCAAATTGGGCGGGTACGGGGCGTGTATTATTTAAACTAAGCGCGATCCCGCGGCGAACGTACTGTGCATGCGTCGACTGTCAATGCATCCCAGTGCGCATGCTCCAAATTCTGTCAGTGAACGTCAATGACGTCAAATCCCCATTCTTGGACGTTTTACGCAAGCGACGCAAATTTTATTTTTTTCGACGCGATGACGACGGCTATACTTAACATAGGATACTCCACTAGGGGGCTGCTTTATCTTTACGCCACGTATCGCTTACGGAAACGTCGGAAAGTCACTGCGTCGCGCCCGAAATACGATCGTGAATTGCCGATTCCCGCTGATTAACATATTTTTTCAGCGTAAATCAGCGGGAACGCCCCCAGCGCCATTTTTAAATTAAAGTTGCGATGGCGAAATTCAATTACGCCGCTCGCATCGGAACTCCAACCCGGCGTTTCTTGTTTTCTGGTTACAGAAAACAAAAACGCCGGCTTAAAGTGACAGTTAGGCTGGATACTCCAGCCTAACTCTACCTGAATCTGGCCCATAGTGTTCAGAATGGACAATTTTTATTTGTTTTGTTGCTTGTAAATACCTTTATTTTGTAGTCTTTGATTACTTCCTCCTCCTTATTAGCCTAGGCTATTAAGTCACATGGCTATTTGCAAGGGTTTCTGGGAAAGGCATCATGTTTCCCAGTAGGCCTTGCAAACCCAAATGAAACCTATTACATTGCTTGTGCAGCACTGATCATGTGCTAGATATGCAAAGCTGAAATCCAGGAAGTCATACAGTCTGGCTTCATGATGCCCACACTTAAGATGGCCACGGTCTATTTCTAGATTATAAACTATCTAAATGCTGTAACAACCTAACAAAACGGACCTTAGTTTACAGACTAACTTTACTAGAGTACATTAGGCTTGTGTATTACAGGGGTATTTATATTTAAAAAGTGAAATTGTGGGTGGAACTCCCCTTTAAGAATAGATAAGGACAAGGTAAGTATTGGGAGGGGAAAAGAAAGGGAAAAGGATAGGAACACATATATATAAGATGAAGAAACATTTTGAGAAATATAGCGCGACACAGTCACAGGTCAAATGTTATAAAATATACATTAGAAAGAATATGTAAACAAGAGAAATAAAATAAGACGTGGTCATGCGTCCATCAACAATTGAAATTCCGAAGATTTTGTGAAGTGAAACCAGCAGGCCCATTTATCATTCATCACCTGCATTGCTCCTATTAGAACGGTTCCATTGCATTGATTCGCCCCAGTGTGAACCGTCTCTAAGGGGAAAGAGAAAAATGTATGAAATATAGCATCAAACAGACAGGATCCCAACAATTACAGAAAAGATAACATCTGAGGAGACTCCAGCAACTCCACCCAGGGGCCCAGACTTCCCAGAAGTTACATTCACTGTTATTTGCTGTACATACCAGCTCTTTCATCCGCATTATATGATTAATCTCTACTACCTATTCCCATATTGTTGGTGTTATTTGCGATTGGAATGGAATGTCTTGGAATTAAGGCTCTTCTTGCCATCAAAAAAAAAATAATCAAAATATTACCTTTTTAATTGATTTAATTGACCCAGGAATTAAAGAGAGAAGTGCTACCTTGGGAGTTTCCTGCCAATTTTTACCAGTGACCGCATGGCTGAATTTAAATATAGCTGACTAAAATGGTTTTATTTTTAAACAAGACCACCATAGTTGTAATAATGTGCTTCTCGATTCACTGCATCTCCAGCATAAGTCAGACATAGCTGGATTCATTTTATTTAGTAAGACCGGACAGCGATACCATCTCGTCATAATCTTATAGTTATGTTCCTGTGATTAAGATGACAAAGTTATTTTAAAGGTGAGGTAGAACACGTTGTCCCAGTCTTCATGGGACAGATTTTTACCTATATTCTCGCTCCCAGTCTCGGACATAGAAAGGGTGATCTGGAAATGTGTGTGATAATAAAATACCGTACATTTTACAGAATGCATGGGGACATTTTGAGTCAGAACGGCACATCTCAAACTGAGTTAAGTCCCTACAGATACTTAGACTATTCAGCCCCTTATAGAAATTACATAGCTGAAAGTATTGAAGCCATTCACCTGCCTTCAGGCGAGAGTGGGAACTAAGCTCACTCATAGTTTTCAAGCCTCTGTCCGTACAGGAATGACAAATAGGCAAAGGATTTATTGGTTGCCAGCAAAGAAAAATAATTTCTGGCATTCCCGGTGGAAAACTTGGGTTACACAATAAATGAGGAAAGGGGAAAAATGGGGCAACAAGCCCCGGGACTTTAAACGGTGTCCAGACAAAACAATAAACTCAAGATAAAAGAAAAATATACAAAATGTATTTAATTTACAAATACAAAATTAGAATAGCATGATTAGAATAACATAATCAATCAATGGTCCGTAACGAACCAGCGTGGCTCACAATGAAGGCCACTAGAGTCCCTATACCCGACAATTGCCCAACATGTTTCGCCCAGGGCAGGGCTTCATCAGGGGCTTAGTACAGGGAAAAGCTATAAAATAAAGAAACACACATTAATTAAACAATAAGACCATAGCTTATTGAAATGAATTGAATTAGATTGTGTAATCCAATCCATGTATATGGTTGTATATCACAAAATATATGTATTAAACAATAAACGTTTTAACAAAAAAACGATAAACACAGGGCAAGTACATAATGTTCACAACAATGTAGCATGCATAAGATTTGCATAATAGCAAAGAAACAAGGCAAACACCACTCACCCTCAGATTTAAGTTCAAATCCAGGTATGTAGCACAAATTGTGTTTAAAATCAAGAAAATTTAACTAGTAATTTGCCAGCAGGGGGAAAAAACAATTAACCCTCAGATTTAGTCCAGTGCCATCAGATGAGCAGGCTGCAGTAAGAAAAAGAATAAATGTATTGGAAGGGATTATCTAAAATAAACTAAGTGTTTGAGAAAAATAACAAGGGAGCAAGTGCATGCATCCTGGGAGAACCCCCCAGATGCGTGGATGGCTTCCCTTGGAATAAACCAAATACCTAATAAATGTAATCTGGTAGGGTCACAGCAGTATATGTAGTTGAATGCAAAAATGCTTAGACATCCGCAGTCTTCAATGTCAGTTGTTGGTATTGGCCAAGGCACAATAGCCCAACCTAAAAATGCATAAATTAATTAAGTATTAATTAATAATGTAACTTCAAACAAGTTAAAAAATCGATCTATCATATGGGTCTAAAACAGACCTGCATGAAGCATATATAGAAATGTACCTTGTACGCCTGAATCCGAACGAACACAGATGCTGAGAGAAACAGCATCAATTCAAAGATTTCGGAGCTGACCGAATGAATGTTGACAGTGTGAATTGAACTTTTAAATACCCCACGGCGGCGTCTGACGTGGCCGCCGAGGGCGGGCAGTGAAGTAAATGCTGAGAAAGCCACAACCAATAGCGCCGCGAACGCCAGAGGGAAGGTGTGTCTGTATGCTCAGGCCCGCCTAACTAGGCGTGTCCGGCAACGTGTGACGCATCTCCTGCAGACGCAGCCGGCGCAGAGTGTCCGGGCGCCATCTTGGATGCTGGAAAATTGCCAATGCAACCCCAGCGTGAGGGAACCTGACCCTTCAGAAGATAACAGAAGGGAAAAACTAGGACTGATAAGAAGACACAAGTCTCCAGATACTGAAGCCGTGCGAAACGGGGAGAGGACCCCGTTGCTCCGCCTCAGATGGGCGTAACCGGCGAGAGCAAAGCACACATAGGCTGACAGTCTGGGAAAAACAGGCGCCATTTTAACTAGTGGCGAGGACCCACAACCTGATATGGTCAAGCCAGTAGTTAGATGGAAACAAAACGGCCCAGACAGGGGATGAAGTAATCAGAGCACTTTAACAAGGGATCACCCAAAGGCCCTGTAGTGACCATTGGTTCTATATAGGTGCGCCCATGCTGCCCGTACAGCCTGCTAGGTAGTGGAAACCGGACATGAATGAGAGGTGTCCCCTGAAAGGCTGGCGAATATGTACTTACTAATAGGAAAATATATAAATAGATAAAGGATCAATATCAATTTAAGTTATAAAAAATAATAATAAATCAAAACTGTTCAGAGATAAGTGAACAGATAACAGGACAGTTATCCATAGATAAATTGATCATGAGTACCTAGAAATAGTATTAGTGATACATGCTGGTATATACCTGGATTTAATCAACCGAGGGTGCCTTGGTATTCCTTGATACGCAATATCTGTTGTACAAAACTGACAATTTACAGAAGGATACTGTTACAGGTAAAACAAAATAAAAACAATAACAAAAACGTAAAACAAGATGGAAAAAAAAGAGAAAAGAAAGGGGAGCAAAATTGGCTGATCAAAGAAAAGGCTTGAAACTAAAACCATCATTTAAGCCTGGCGGTTTAAGAGCTGACAAACTAAATATCCATTTTGCTTCCCTTTGTAGCAGTAATTTATCAAAATCACCCCCCAGATCCCCGGGGGGGGATATGTTCCAAAGCATAGAAGCGCATTTCAAAACTGTTAAACTGATGAAATAGACCCATATGCCGGCCGATTGGTATCTCCATTTTTTTCTTGAGTACTAGGGACACATGGTCTCGAATGCGATGGTAAAAAGGCCTTTTAGTTTTCCCTATGTAAAATGAATTACATGTACACGTCATGATGTATACAATTCCAACGGATTGGCAGTTGGCTGTAAATTTAGGTTTAAATGTACTACCATTTGGGAGTACAATAGTTGATGCTGAATGGACATAACTGCAAAAAATGACATTTGTGGCACGGTCTGGTCCCCATCTGTCCCCGTGATAGAACTTTTTGGGGGGAATGATGACTATGGACCAGACGGTCCCTGAGGGAATTGGAACGTTTGAAAGTGATTTGTGGGTGATTGGTGAGACGTTTGGCCACCATGTCATCACCCATTAGGAGATCCCAATGTTTTTCGAGGATACCTCGTATTTGTTTATGGTTATTTGAAAAATGTGTAATCAGCCGAGTACCTGGATTGATTTTTAAAGGTTTAATATCGTGTAGAAGAGAACTTCTATTTTGCACCTTGGCTCTGGCAAATGCCTTTTTAAGGCATCTCTGGCTATAGCCACGTTCTGTAAACCTTTTACGTAGGATTTGAGATTCTGATATGAAGTCAGCTTCAGAGCTACAATTTCTCCGAAGCCTCAAATATTGGCCATAAGGGATACTGTCCTTGAGGGGTTGAGGATGGGAGCTGGATGCATGAAGTAACGAGTTTACAGCTGATGGTTTTCGAAAAAGACTTGTGCCTATTGTCCCATCGTCATTGATTTTGATTGATAAATCCAAAAAGGTCAATTGAGTCTGACTGCTGGAGTGGGTGAATTTTAAATTAAAACGGTTGGTGGTGAGGCTGGATATAAATGCCTCAAGGTCACCAATAAGGCCAGTCCAAACAAAAAAAATATCATCGATAAATCGCCTCCAAAGAGCGATTTGTTCGAGATAAAACTGAGTGGAATCCTGGTGGAAAAGGTCACGCTCCCACCCCCCCAGGTACAGGTTTGCGTATGAGGGGGCATATTTGGTCCCCATAGCAACACCCTGTACCTGGAGGTAGTGGGAGCCACCAAACAGAAAGATATTGTTTGCCAGTACAAAACCGAGCAGATCCAAAATGAAACGATTGTAGGTGGGTGACACCTCACTGTTCTCGGAGATGAAGCCCTCCACAACACCCAGCCCCAAATGGTGGGGAATGGAGTTATAGAAGGCCTCCACATCCAGGGACACAAGCCAAGAGCCCGGAGGGACATTGAGTCCGCCCAGGGTCTTCAGGAGATCCCCAGTGTCCTTGTGGTAGGACACTAGCCCCTCAACGTGAGGACGTAGAAAGTCGTCAATCATGGCACTGGCCTGTTCGGTGAGGCAGCCATTCCCCGAGACAATTGGGCGGCCAGGCGGGTGGTTGGCATCTTTATGAATCTTTTTCTTATTTTTGATTTGTTGGCATTGGCCGGCAACTTCTGAAATGCAAAGATGTTTTTCCTGTAACAGTATCCCTCTGTAAATTGTCAATTTTGTACAACAGATATTGCGTATCAAGGAATACCAAGGCACCCTCGGTTGATTAAATCCAGGTATATACCAGCATGTATCACTAATACTATTTCTAGGTACTCATGATCAATTTATCTATGGATAACTGTCCTGTTATCTGTTCACTTATCTCTGAACAGTTTTGATTTATTATTATTTTTTATAACTTAAATTCATATTGATCCTTTATCTATTTATATATTTTCCTATTAGTAAGTACATATTCGCCAGCCTTTCAGGGGACACCTCTCATTCATGTCTGGTTTCCACTACCTAGCAGGCTGTACGGGCAGCATGGGCGCACCTATATAGAACCAATGGTCACTACAGGGCCTTTGGGTGATCCCTTGTTAAAGTGCTCTGATTACTTCATCCCCTGTCTGGGCTGTTTTGTTTCCATCTAACTACTGGCTTGACCACATCAGGTTGTGGGTCCTCGCCACTAGTTAAAATGGCGCCTGTTTTTCCCAGACTGTCAGCCTATGTGTGCTTTGCTCTCGCCGCTTACGCCCATCTAAGGCGGAGCAACGGGGTCCTCTCCCCGTCTCGCACAGCTTCAGTATCTGGAGACAGGACTGCAAGGCTAAGGATCCCTTTGGATCCTTGTGTCTTCTTATCAGTCCTAGTTTTTCCCTTCTGTTATCTTCTGAAGGGTCAGGTTCCCTCACGCTGGGGTTGCATTGGAAATTTTCCAGCATCCAAGATGGCGCCCGGACACTCTGCCCCGGCTGCGTCTGCGGGAGATGCGTCACACGTTGCCGGACACGCCTAGTTAGACGGGCCTGAGCATACAGGCACACCTTCTCTCTGGCGTTCGTGGCGCTATTGGTTGTGGCTTTCTCAGCATTTACTTCACTGCCCGCCCTCGGCGGCCACGTCAGACGCTGCTGTGGGGTATTTAAAAGTTCAATTCACACTGTCAACATTCATTCAGTCAGCTCCGAAATCTTTGAATTTATGCTGTTTCTCTCAGCATCTGTGTTCGTTCGGATTCAGGCGTACAAGGTACATTTCTATATATGCTTCATGCAGGTCTGTTTTAGACCCATATGATAGATCGATTTTTTAACTTGTTTGAAGTTACATTATTCATTAATACTTAATTAATTTATGCATTTTTAGGTTGGGCTATTGTGCCTTGGCCAATACCAACAACTGACATTGAAGACTGCGGATGTCTAAGCATTTTTGCATTCAACTACATATACTGCTGTGACCCTACCAGTTTACATTTATTAGGTATTTGGTTTATTCCAAGGGAAGCCATCCACGCATCTGGGGGGTTCTCCCAGGATGCATGCACTTGCTCCCTTGTTATTTTTCTCAAACACTTAGTTTATTTTAGATAATCCCTTCCAATAAATGTATTCTTTTTCTTACTGCAGCCTGCTCATCTGATGGCACTGGACTGAATCTGAGGGTTAATTGTTTTTTCCCCCTGCTGGCAAATTACTAGTTAAATTTTCTTGATTTTAAACACAATTTGTGCTACATACCTGGATTTGAACTTAAATCTGAGGGTGAGTGGTGTTTGCCTTGTTTCTTTGCTATTATGCAAATCTTATGCATGCTACATTGTTGTGAACATTATGTACTTGCCCTGTGTTTATCGTTTTTTTGTTAAAACGTTTATTGTTTAATACATATATTTTGTGATATACAACCATATACATGGATTGGATTACACAATCTAATTCAATTCATTTCAATGAGCTATGGTCTTATTGTTTAATTAATGTGTGTTTCTTTATTTTATAGCTTTTCCCTGTACTAAGCCCCTGATGAAGCCCTGCCCTGGGCGAAACTTGTTGGGCAATTGTCGGGTATAGGGACTCCAGTGGCCTTCATTGTGAGCCACGCTGGTTCATTACGGACCATTGATTGATTATGTTATTCTAATCATGCTATTCTAATTTTGTATTTGTAAATTAAATACATTTTGTATATTTTTCTTTTACTTGAGTTTATTGTTTTGTCTGGACACCGTTTAAAGTCCCGGGGCTTGTTGCCCCATTTTTCCCCTTTCCTCATTTGTCGCACTTTGACATATGGGATGTGGTGTCCTTGATTGATCTCTTCCTGCCTACACAATAGTCAATGGCCCTGGGTATGAAGATACATTGTATGTTGTGATAAATTTGTTTCATACATATAAAAGAGATGAAATAAAAGGTGTTACTTGTGTTGAACCTGGCCGATCAATAGGAAGAAGCCATGGCAGAGAAGTCAGTGGTATAAGCACTAAATCAGACTCAAGTGTAACCCACTGCTTGAGAGATCCATGGTAAAACCAATCTAGCACCCTACTAAGTAATGCCGCCACATAGTATAAGGTGTGGCAGGCCTGTGCTTATCTTTACTAAGATTTCATATCTGAGTCTAGCCGGGAATCTAGGCCAAATATATTTTAGTAATAGAGATCGGGTCAATCTAAAAAAAAGAACGTGGAACCCTGACTGGAATTGTTTGAAAAATATAAAGAAATCTAGGAAGGATGTCCATCTTAAAGAGTGACATCCTTCCCAGCCATGAGTGTCGCATTGGTGACCATTTCTTAAGATGAGATCTGAATCCCCAAATAATTGATAGAATACTGGGCCCATTGGATCAAAAAGTTTTCAGCAAGAGAAAGTTTAATAGAGAAATATTTAGAAAATGTGATTTTGCCGCATTCATTTTTAAATTGCTTAGAGTACCGAAAAGTTCCAATTACTTTAAAAGCACCAGAAATGCAATTATTGAATTAGTTATGTGGAGAAAGAGATCGTCCGCAAACAAACTTATCTTATATTGCTTAACAACAATTTCAACACCCTGTATTGAGTTGTTGGCATGCAAGGCCATCACCAAATTGCCTGTAAATACAAGTGGCGAGAGGGGACACCCCTGGCGTGTTTCATTCAATAAATGAACCGGGTCTGAAAGTAGGCCTTTCACTCTAATATGAGCTGATGAAACAGAATACAAGCCCATCATTTTTTGAATCAAACCTGAAGATAAACATGGTTCTGATGTTGCTTTCAAAAACTCCCAATCGAGGCAATCAAATGCCTTTTACGAAAGAAGGCACAACGGGACTTTTTGTAACTGGCAGTGTAAGATAAGAGATAATATTTTAATAGTGTTATCCCTTGCTTCTTGAGTTGGGAAAAGCCCACCTGATCTAAACCAATAATAGAAGGATTGACTGCTTGTAAACGATTTGTTATTATTTTAGCATATATTTTAAGGTCAACATTTATTAAAGAAATTGGACGATAACTTGAACATCGGCAGGATCTTTCTAGTCTTTATGAATGAGTATTATGAGCTTCCTGCATTTGATGAGAGAGAGAGTACACAAATCTGAAATTGAGTTAACTGCTGTGCCCAAAATTGGTGATAAAATGTCCTAAAATTATTTACAGAACACGGTTGAAAAACCATCAGGACCTGGACTTTTACCCAATGGAAGTTCCTTAATTGTTTGTTGAATTTCAAGTGTAGTGAAAGGCATATTCAATAAGTTAGCAGTATCATGATCTAATCTTGGAAGGGCTGTATTCAAAATGTATTGGGCCATTTTTTTGTTTCCCTTTGTGTTGGTAGGTCCCGTGAGGGGATTAGTGATATTATAACGTGTCCTACAATATTCTTGAAAGGTCCGAGTAATGTCTTCAGAAGTATGTACTAAACCCTTTTTAGGGCATCGAAGTCTGTGAATATAATTACAATTTGATTTAGTGCAAATTGACCTGGCCAGTGGTCTACCCACCTTATTACCATTCTATGCATTCGGTCTTTATATTTAAAGTATGCCATGTCAAGATGTATATATGTAAAAGATCTTTGCGTTTTTTCTCTAATAGCCAAAATACATGAGCCTTAAGTTATGGGCAAGCTTATGAATTTCCTGTAGGAGCTGTGTAATATCTGCAGATCGTGCTTTTTTTAAATATGCACCTTCAGAAATGAGAATCCCCCTTATGACACACTTCAAAGCCTCCCATTTAAGTGGTTGCGCATGTTGATACATTTTTTAAGAGGCTTTTATTCAGCCTCCAAGAACCTGCAGGTTTAGAAGATTGTGGTATATTGATTAAGAAAAAAAGCGGGAAATGGTCTGACCAAAGTTGAGTTCTGATGTATGCCCAGGGTTGCCAACTAAGTAAGTTATGTGTAACAAAAAGACATGTCTATCCTACTATACGTTTTATGGGTTAAAGTATGACAGGTATAATCACGCTCAGTTTGGTGTAATATCCACCACAAATCAACTAGCTGAAAATCATGCAATCAGCGCTTAAGAAGATTGACAGTGTTGATTCAAATACAATATTTAAATCTCCTCCTGGCACGATCCTTCCCTCAGCCAGAGGGCCTAATTTGTGCAAAAGAGCAAGCATCATAGAGATCTGACCCTGGTTGGGAGCATAGGCATTAACCAATGTAAACATGATATTAATAATTTTTACATTGCATGTCAGGAGCGTGTAGCGCTCCTGCTCCACCACAGCTGCTTGTCTCATTTCAGCATCCTGGTTTTGGCTGTCCATCTGCAAGGTGATTGATGTAGCCAGTCTCTGGGTGAAGACCAAACCTGATTTAAGCCAGCCAAGCCTGCAGTCTCATGCTTGTGATAGCATTGTTACACATGCTCCAATCTCCCTGTTTGTCTGCTCTGCCTGCTAGTTTGGATTATGACCTTGAATTGGATCTCAGACTATTCTCTGAACTCTGCCTGCCTTTTGACTACTGATTTGACCCTGACTATTTTGAACATTGCCTGTCGTGTACCTAGACTGCCACTGAAGCACTATGCCTGACTGCCTGCCAACCTGCCAAGTACTTGTTTGCTGTGCTCAGTTTGCTCCTGCTGCAGCATGGTAGCAAGGCACTATAGCATTGTGTATAAGACCTGAGAGCAACAGAGTACCTGTATGCTTGCTTGCCTTGTGGGTGGGAAAGGGGACTACTATAGGCAAAGAACACAGAAGCAAACTATATTGCCTGACCACCTGTGTTAGGGGTAAGCATGACATTGCAGTGTTGGAGAGCAAATAATTTAGAAATCAGTGGATATCCCAAGTATGATCTTGTAGACCAGAGATGGTTAACTTTTTATACATAGGAGGCATCAACATGGATAGATACAACAGACTACAAGAGTTGTTGGAAACTGAGGATATCCTGCAGGACATGTTGAGAGAATGGGGACATGTTAACTGAAACTACTAGAAATCACAGCCATTACAATCCCTCTACAAATATGTACCAGGCTGCACAATTGTGGTCTCCCCAATCCCCCCTAATTTTCCTTCACTGGCCTTTAGTAAACACCTCAACAGGGCTGGCTACTGAAGCCCAAGGGCCAAACAGTAATTACCGAATGGCTGTAGATTGGGCACCAGGGTTGTAGACAAACATAATTCCATTTGTGTTGATCTTTGGTTCTGTAAATCCATTTTATGTCCACTGGTAACTGCATGATCTCTTGACATTTTTTTTAAAAGTGTTGGGTAAATAATTTAGTGACTTAGATAATCAAGCATTTAAATGTAACTGGATTCCAAAATGTACCTGTACTATGCAATGCATATTTCTTTTTCCACTTAATAGATTATTCCCCTCTGAATGAACAATGAGATTTTGAATTCTATGCATAATACACATTTGGAACATTGTGTAGTCTATTTACTTTTTAATTATTTGTTTTTTTATTAACCACTTAAGGACCCGCTCACCGTATATATACGTCATTTTTTTTAAAGATGGATATCTCGGTAACAGCAGCAGCCACTGCCACAACCAAGATATCCATCTTTTCAGTGAGCGGTCCGTTAAATGATAACGGTGATCTCCGCGGCGGATTCGCAGAGAGATCACCGTTATCGGTGGCGGGAGAGGGCCCCCCCTCCTGCCGCTCTCCCGAGTCCTCGGCAGCGGTGGAGGCAATCGGGTCCTTCCTCCTGCTCGGCTGGGATACGAGTGAAGGCAAGATGGCCCCCACCCATCTCCATAGCATAGCAGGGTGGTAACGACGTCAAAACTTTACTTCCACCCATGCTTCTTAAAGGCATATTTTATTGTTGTAATTTTTTCAAATGACAATGTTTTTTTTTTTTTGTTTTTTTTTTGCATTTTAGTCTAAATATGAGATCTGAGGTCTTTTTGACCCCTGATCTCATATTTAAGAGGACCTGTCATGTTTTTTTCTATTACAAGGGATGTTTACATTCCTTGTAATAGGAATAAAAGTGACCCTTATTTTTTTTGTGTAAAAAATAATTAAATAAATAAAAATAAATAAGAAAACAAAAAAAAAAATATTTTAAAGCGCCCTGTATCGAGTAGCGCCCGCATATGAAAACGGTGTTCAAACCACACAAGTGAGGTATCGCCGCGATCGTTAATTCTAGCCCTAGACCTCCTCTGTAACTCAAAAGATGCAGCCTATAAAGTTTTTTAAACGTCGCCTTATGGAGATTTTTTAAGGGTAAAAGTTTGATGCCATTCCACGAACGGGCGCAATTTTGAAGCAGGACATGTTTGGTATCATTTTACTCGGCATAACATTATCTTTCACAATATAAAAAAAAATTGGGCTAACTTTACTGATGTCTTATTTTTTAATTTTTCCAAAAAAAGTGTGCTAAGACCGCTGCCCAAATACAGTGTGAAAAAAAGTATTGCAATGACCACCATTTTATTCTCTAGGGTGTTAGAAAAATATATATATAATGTTTGGGGGTTTTAAGTAATTTTCTAGGGGAAAAAATGTTTTAATCTTGTAAACACCAAATCTGAAAAACAGGCAAGGTCCTTCGCAACGATGTTTGATTTTCAGTACAGCCCTTTGTATAAAATTACAGATCTGATCCAAAGAGGAATGTTTGTGACACAGGTAAAATAACACCAGTCTACTCATATATGACTACATTTGGTAAATACTGCATAACGTGATATAAGCACTGGCATTGCAAGGTTCTTTCGGCCATCATTCCGAGTGCAATAACTCCTTGGTCTCAGGCGCCGTACACACGGCAGAGAACCTCGACGGGCAGAACACATCGTTCCGCCCGTCGAGGTTCTCTCCCGGCCGTCGAATTCGGCGACCCGCCCGTCGGGAATGGCAACCAGCCATTCTTCCAGGCGGGCCGTCGAGGAAATAGAGAGCGTGCTCTCTATTTCGGCTCGACGGGCTTCCCGACGGGAAGCTCGCCGAGACCGTACACACGGCCGAGGTCCTCGCTGGAATGTGCATTCCAGCGAGGTTCTCGCTGATTTTCAGCGAGAACCTCGGCCGTGTGTACGGCGCCTTAGACTGTGGTCTAGTTCCAAAGGGGAGTTTTAGTCAGCTCTCAACACTAGTAGGAAGTATCGGTATTTGCATGTTTGGGTGCCCCAGGATTCAGAAGCTCTTAAAAAGACTTAACAAATAGTGCTTGGATTATAGTCCTGAGGCTGTTTTGTATCCATGTTGCCAGCGGTAATTTAATGTGCATCTGCAAATCTCAATATGAAACAAAAAAAATTGCAGACATATAAAAATCCTGCCATTAATAAGTAATGAGCAATGGAAAAATGGTGGGGCGTTTATGCTTTTTTATTTAGCCGAACATCGGGCAATGGAAAAATTCTCCTGTGCAAGGGGGATTCCTGCACTGCAAGGGTTAAATGCTCATTTAGGTCTAGGGTACTGGAAAAAGCAGTTTTACCAATACTCTGCTACCCCGGCAGCTAGCACACTCCACACTCCTCTTCTCCCCTATGCTCCAGCTTGTGGACTGTCCCTCCATTCCCATGCAAGGCTAAATGAGTTAACCTTAGGGCCTCATACACACTGAGCATACAAAATGCAGCTTTTTGAGACATTTGGTTATTTTTTCTGCCTAAACACCTCTCCATGTTGGCTAGAGCTGCACGATTCTAGATAAAATGAGAATCGTAAATTGTTGCTTAGAATAAAGATCACGATTCTCAGCAAAACAACATCTTTCACATTATACAAAAGAATTAAGCTAACTTTACTGTTTAGTTTTTTTTTTTTTTTTTTCACTGAAGTATATTTTTTCCTAAAAAAAAAAATGCTTTTGAAAGACCGCTGCGCAAATACAGTGTTACATAAAATATTGCGATCTCTATTTTGTTCTCCATTTTATTCTCATTTTATAAATATACCGTACATATAATGTTTGGAGGTTATAAGTAATTTTTGAGCAAAAAATACAGATTTAACTTGCAAGTAACAAGTGTCAAAAAAGGTTTAGGCCCAGATTCAGAGAGAATTAGATTATCGTAGCGTATCAGAAATACACTACGCCGCCGTTTTTTACCTGGCTCTACGTGGAATCCAGGTAGATTTTGTCCAGTAAACGACGGCGGCGTAGTGTATTTCTCCCGTCGCAATCCATCTACGCGAGTAGGGGGCGTGAAGCATTTAAAATAGGCGCGTTCCCGCGGCGATCGAACTGCGCATGCGTTCGCAAATTTACCGCCGTGCATTGCGCGAAATCACGTTTTTACGTCATTCGTTGTTTGAGTAGCGTCGTTTACGGACATTTCTATTCCCGAACGACTTACGTAAAAAAAAAAAAAAAAAATTTAATTCGACGCGGGAACGACGGCCATACTTAACATGGGCTACGCACCGTTAGACCAGCAAAAAGCTGGTCTAACAGTACGTAAAAAAAAATAGACGTAAGCGATTGCGAAGACCGCTCGTATCTTTGTGGATCGCCGTAAAAACTCATTTGCATATCCCGACGCATCAAAACGACGCAAACTCCTCCCAGCGGCCGCAAAAATATCGCAGCGTAGATCAGAAGGCTTACGAAGACGTAAGCCTCTCGGATCGAAGCCCGAAGCCGCCGTATCATGGTTTGAGAATTCAAACTAGTGATACGGCGTGCAAAATTTGAAATTACTCCTGTCTAACACCAGTTAGACAGGCGTAATTGCTCTATGAATCTGGGCCTTAGTCTTTAACTGACCTCATTTACAGACGGAAGTTCATTACTTTGATCTAAAAGAACCAAGAAATATAGGCCATGAATTCACAGACATCGGCGCACATTTTTGCCGACGTAGCGTATCTCTTTTACGCTACGCCGACGCAGCGCAGAGAGGCAAGCATGGAATGAATTCACAAAGCAAATGCTCCCAACGTTAAACCAGCGTGGACGTATATTTCGTAGGCGTAAGCCGGCGTAAGTGGAAGTAGTTGGAAGTGGGCGTGATCCATGCTAATGAAGTGTGACCCCATGCAAATGATGGGCCGGGCACCAGACAAGTACTTAAAACGAACTGCGCATGCGTCGAGACGTGGACGTATCCCTGTGCGCATGCGTACAACCACGTCGGAACAACTGCCTAAGATACGCCGGATCACTGTGTACGTCGTTAACGTAACCTACGCCCAGCCAGACCCACATCAGCCTATATTCACAGATGTCCAACGTACAATACGTAGGCTTGTGTTCCCTGGTCCATACCTTTGCATGGGTTGCGCCTCATCTATGGGGAATAACTTTACGCCGAACGTAAAACTTACGCAAACCGTGTAAATCATGCGCCGGGCGCAAGTACATTCGTGAACCGGCGTATCTCCCTAATTTGCATATTTGAATAGAAAATCAATGGGAGCGCCACATGCGTCCAGCGTAAATATGCGCCCACTCTACGCTGGCGTAGGCAAGTTACGTCGGTGGGATGAAGTCTGTTTTTAGGCGTATCTTAGTTTGTGGGTCCGGCGCATATTTGTACTTACGCGGCGCATCTGGAGATAGGTCGGCATAAGTGCTTTGTGAATCCGGGCCATATTGTTTCTCTTTATCACTGTTCATAAACATTTGGCTGAGTTTTATTTTTTTTGCTTTTGACAGTTCTGCACTTGTTTAACATGAATCTGGTAAATGCTGTATTAAGATCGCAAGGGGGAGTTGAATCGCGATAACGATTTTTTAATGATTAATTGTGCACCTCTAATGTTGACCTATGTGTCCGCCGACCAGTTTCAGCGGACATATCCGATCGTGTGTAAGACCTAGCAGACAGGTTTTTCCAGCGGACAAATTTCAAAGCATGCTTTGAAATTTGTCCGCTGGAAACCTGTCCGTCGGACATGTCCGCTGGTTAGTACGCCTAACCAGCGGACATAAATCTCCCGCATGCGTCGAATGGATTCGACGCATGTGTGGAAGTATTTTACTTCCTGGAGTGGTGACGTGGCGGCATCAACGTCACCGCCACGTCACCGCGTCCTCAGTCTGAGGGGATTTTCGTCCGATGGTGTGTACACACCATCGGACCAAAATCCGAGGAGACATGTCCGCTGGAAACGGTCCGTCAGACATGTTTCAGCGGACATGTCTCCCCGTGTGTACGCGGCCTTAGAAGAGGAGTGTTTAGAGCATGGGTCTTCAAACTACGGCCCTCCAGTTGTTCAGGAACTACAATTCCCATAATGCCTAGTCATGTCTGTGAATGTCAGTGTGTTACAATACCTCATGGGATGTGTAGTTCTACAACATCTGGAGGGCCGTAGTTTGAGGATCCCTGGTTTAGAGGCAGAAAGAAAAACCACCATCAACACATTCAGAGAAGCGTTTGGGCAGAAAAAACACAAAACAAGCATATACACTAGGCACATTTATGAGAATTCAAGCACATTAATGCATTCTAATGGCCAGAATAAAATAATATTCTGGCCAATAGAATGCACTACTACATATACACTCATGTGCAGAAGCCCGGCTTTTGTGTGTTTTTTTTCCCTGCCAGGAGAAAAGACGTTCAGAGAAGCTGAGCAAATAAATACTCAGTGTACATGAGGCTTTACATGTATGATTCGTTATCAAAAAAGAGTCAAGTGCTCTTAACATAGCAGATGATGGTCCAATATGACATGTCCAAAGCTAATCAGACAGATATAAAAAAAAAAAAAAAAAAAGAAACTGCTCATGTTGAATAAGCTGGGCTTTATACCAGTGAGTGTTTTTTTTTTTAGGTTTTCTGTGGCTACTTATGACCGTCTCCCTGATACATGCTATGTCATATGGTGTCAGGTAGTATTGACAGTCCCACTAAACGTCAAGCCTCTGGCCCCAATCCCTTCAGTGTGATTTTACCTGTGTCTGCTGTTGCACTGCCTACTCAACAATGGAAATCACATTATTCTCTATGGTTCTAGTTCACATCAATGCACCTTTTAAAAAAATGCAAGTGCTTCTTTTGGTGCAGCATAGTGTGTTTTTGGCCCCATAGACTTCAATGGGAGTGCACAGGAAGCACATGTAAAATGCATGTACGTGTGGTGTTAGTGCCCTTTTGGCAGAGTGTTGTGGGTAAAATCCAGTCCCCTCCTACAAAAAAATACATGAAGTATGAAAATACATCACAAATGAGTGTAAAAACAGGCTACAAAAACTCCCTAAAAAAATGTATGATTAGTGTGAACATAGGCTTAGACTTAAAGTGTTATGAAACCCAGGACCCTGCATTGACTATGTCTGATCTCCCACAGTGCACAGAATATGGAAATACAACAGTTTTAGTACTGTAAATATAAATTTCTAAATACCTTTTCTCATCAGAAAGGTAACCCTTTTTACTAATAGTTTCAATAGATTGCAATGATTAGCATAAATGAGTAATTCATCGTAATATGTATATAATTATAAATTAAATTCTGTCATAAGGGATCGTGGAAATCTGGTAAGGAGCCAATCCATAGTCTGGTGGGGGATACATCACTGTTTTCTTTTGGACACGTTTTTCAACTAATCTGAAATGTGGCACAAATACACGGTGTTTGACATCTCATCTGTTAAATATTTGTGGACTTTTATTGTCACAATTTCTAACTTTTATTATTTTTATTTAATTTTTTTTTTAACTATATTTTATTTTCAGTTATTGTGTATATATATGTTTCTTGATTCGAAATGTAATATTTTTCTTCTTCTTGTATTAGTCACCATTATATCACTTTTCATTATTACTGAGGGATTTTTGAGATTGCTGTATAGTGCATCCTAGTGGCCATAAAACTCCAATGTTTTTGATATAGTAGTGAGTTCTATATATATCACCATATATCACCTATTTGTAAATTCATAATTTTGTGTTTTCAATAAGTGTTTTCTGCTTTAGAGGTAGCGCGATTTATATTCTTCTCACATCTTTTTCTTGTATCTATTGTTTACATGGTAATCGCAGCTTTTGGAGTGAATAGACTGTGACTACGTTGCAGGTTCTTTTCTCTCTTCTTTTTCTGATATTTATCCATAAATTAAAGGATCACTAAAGGAATTATTTTTTTTAACTAAATAGCTTCCTTTACCTTACTGCAGTACTGGTTTCATGTCCTTATTGTTCGTTTTTGCTTTGAAGTTGCTGTAATCCTGCTCTGATCTCCACACTTCCTGCTTGTCTGTTTCCTTATAACCACCATACTGGGAGCTTTCCCATGATGGTTTAAGCTGTCATTACTGTATGTCTAAAACTTCCCAGAACCAATCAGATTTATTTTAAAAACAAAACACTGCCCTGGATTTGTTTGTTTTTGTTCTGTGTGTCTATTTCTACTTTGCAGAAACATGAAGCCAGTTCAAAAGTGAAACTAACCTGGAGGCACATTATATGATTGATTTTTATCTATTTTTAATCATTTTGAAAAGGAATCAGTTAACTTTTATGTCTCTATACCCTGTAAACAGTCATTTCAGCAAAAAAAATGTTTTCCTTTAGTGACCCTTTAAATTCTATTACTTAAAGTGGAGTTCCACCCTGATTTTTTTTTCAAAAATCCTAAAAAAAATAAAAAAAAATATATATATATATATATATATATATATATATATATATATATATACTTACCAGAAAAAGCAGTTGCTATGTGAAGTCCGTAATCTGCCTCTTCATCGTCCGCGGTGCATCTTCTTCCTCCGTCCTTCTGCGGTGTCTTCCTGTGAATGGGGCGCGATGCCTTCTGGGAACTGTGTGTATCCCGGAGAGCAGCCGGCCCATTCACAAAGAGCCGTGCAGCAATTTAGAAATGGGAGAAGATGTTTAGTACTGGGAAACACCTTTTGAAAGATAAAAAGTGCATTTTATATACAACTATATAAATCAGACCAAAATGAGGGACAAATGAGGGGGAAAGAGGGACAGAGGGACATTGCTTGAAATCAGGGACAGTCCCTCAAAATCAGGAACAGTTGGGAGCTATGCTTTAAGTCTTTTGTTGGTTCACATTGTACAGTCTAAGCATTGCCAGCTCACTTATGTTATAAGAAACAGGTGTATTTAGTTGTTTTATCAGCTAGAGTCTGTGTACAAGTCCATGACATCCATGACATCTTCTACTGTTACAGCAGCTAATCGCAGTACAGAGGTAGATGAAAGATTTGTTGTATGCTCAATCTAGTAGGATACCACATCTCATGTTAGTAATGACATAATCAAATGTTGAGGGACAGGTTTTTTTCCAAGCCTTCCCTGCCTGGCACTGTTGGGGGGTTATGGGTACCCACAGGCAGCTGCTTGGGGGCCTCAGACACCAGAGGGACCTAGGGGAAATGTGTTCTGTACTTTAATAAGTGTATTTCAGTTTTGCAAGTCCTTAAACTTTTTTTTTTTTTAAAGAGGACAGTAATTGCAGTCTTCTGTGTCAAAATTTTACACTAAAGTGATATTAAACCCGCTTGATTGTAAATTTACAAAGCAAAGCTTCATATATTGTGTACTTTGTAGCACTAAGTATGGTTCTTGTCTGCTCTCTCATCAGTCATTTATCGCAGTTTTTCCTGACACCAGGCAATCCCACAAGACAGTACTCCCCCCTAGCACACAGCAGGTGATTGACAGCCTCAGCAGGGCATGTTTCCCTATGAGCTGTGTAGAGGTGAGGGTGTCCTTTTCCTCCATTTATGTCTCCGATTACACTCAGCTCTGTGTTCTGTGCTGTGCAGTGTGTAAAATCAGATCCCCATACCATGTGTACTTTAGAACACTTTGAAAGATATATGGCTGCAGATAAACATGTTTAGGAGGAGGTATAGGTGGAGGATTTCATGTATCTCCCTGTATCACCTGGGGCTAGTCAGTTTAGTGGGCTTATGAAAGGGTTTATTATTGCTTTAAGACAGCGGCCACATGCAGCCCAAGAAAACTTTACATGCAGCTCAACGTATAATTTTAAACATGCAGCTATAAATATACAAATCTGGAGGGATGCCGTATTTGGCATAGCATCTGCAGTGGTGGCTGGCACATACAAGCAGGGTCCAGGAACGTCTGAAGGGATGGCAGGAATGCTGTGGTTATAGTAGCACTGACGCCACATGCAGGGACTCCCGCTGGCTAAAACCATACCTCCCAACATTTTGAGATTGGAATGAGGGACAGCTACTATCAAATGCATGTAGGCATACCATCCAACATTTTTTTGTTGAGCGGGGGGGGGTGCCGATCGGATCAAAGTTGTTGAGCGGGGGGGCGCGGATCGGAGTTGTTGAGCGGGGGGGTTTACCGCGAACCGCGGGGAGGGCGGCCCTGATCGTGGGACAGTCCCGCGAAATACAGGACGGTTGGGAGGTATGCTAGAACTAGTACCAAGTAAGTGCTGCTTGGCCGAATCTATGGGGGGATCTGATTTCAGTTGCGCTCCCCCCCCCCAAGGCCCCCCTATCCTTAACCTCCCATCTACCCCTGACACTTTGCTTAGCTGTCTCTTATCCCAGCACTGTACAAGCATAGCCTGAGCACACAGCAGATAGTTGAAATTCAATCATCTACCTGACTTTTTCTGCTCATCAGCTACCCTTAGGCCTCCCTTAGGCCTCATTCATACTTTGCGATTTTAAATCGCAGGCCAAACAGCTGAAATTTTGCTTGCAGTTCCAAATTGCACTGCAATCGTGGCAAAACGCACCACGCATGTTTGGGTGCCATTCAAACTTAATGGCATCTCAAATGCAGTGCGATTTTATCACGGTTGTCATGCTATAGAATCACGTGGCAATTGCAAAAAACATCACCCAAAGCCTGTCCCCCAAAAAGAAACAGGAGCTTCTTTTGGGTAACTGCATTGCATGATGTGTTTTGCCGCAATTGGTTCGCAACAATCAACAATCAAGAAAGAATGACGCGTGGTGTGTTTTGCCACGATTGAAGTGCTATTTTGAATTGAAATGAATGGGGCCTTAATGTTTGTGTTTTTTGTATGTGGCCCAAGACCATTCCTCTTCATCCAATGTGGCCTAGGAGATTTAAAAGATTAAACACCCCTGCTTTAAGATATTAAAATGATCAAAACATGTGCATCGTATGGACCTGGAAGCATAGTTCCATATTGTTTGCCTCCATCATATACTGTATGTAATTTGCACTAGTATATTGTTGAATTCAAAATTCGATGCACTCCTTAGGAAAAGCTTCCATATTGGATCCAAACCTTAGGGAATGCTTCACAATACACATCAGAATCTGCACACACATTCCTATGTACAATGGTTCCTATTCTTTATTCCATTGGTGGTAGGCCCATGAATATCTGGAGGCCCTGGTGCAATGACTCCATGGTCGGGTACACATGACCTTATATCCTAATGAGTCAGGTAGAACTTCATATGCTGAAACTATGATATCAGATCAGATCACAGTGGAAGAATTGCAGTTTGTGAGGAGAATAGCAAGGCATTGAGGCGTTTATTACTGTAACTAACTTTAAGGAATCTGAACAGCCAGCAATTCAGAGACATGTTTTGTACAAGCCCTGTGGCATTGCAGTGAGTCCCAAAGCACAACGAGGATCAGGTGTTTGTTATCATAAGAGTCTTGGCTTGGGTTGCTGGTACCAAGCACTCAAATGTTTTAAAATCCCTTCTGGACCAATTCACACGTAAGCATGAGAAAATGGGGCCATTGCTGTGCTAAATAAAAAAATATTACAGCATATGTGATCCTGGCTTATAGCTTGCAACAATTAATTCCAGCAATTTGAACATCTATTAACCAATTCTTATCAACCATTATCAGTTATTACAATTATTTCTGTTTTACCCTTTGATGCTAGTCATGTAGCCAAATTCTGGAAAATTGTTTACATTGTCATATAGCTAATCAGTAACTTCTCCAAAACAATGACACACACACCACGTGACCATCTTTCTGGCAGTTGATCATATGACTGGCATTGGAGTAAGTTCAGAGCATTTATTTCTGAAGAAAAAGTATCTCAATATTTATGCTTATGGTTTATTATAATATAATTATATTATAAAAAATAAACTATATTTTGGGTTGGGCTCACGTCGATGTGACGTTGCCAGTTATCCCCCAACAGTTCTAAGTCAGAGAACTGAGAGATCACATGATCATGTTCTCTGCATTCACACCTGAGCGTAGCGTTTTGCAGCGTTTTTTACCGCGTTTTGCTACGATTTGTTGCAGCGTTTTTTACCGCGATTTTGGACAGGTCTAGGGTCACCAATGTAAAACCAGAAAAACGCCCAAATACGCTCAATTCGAGCGACAAAAAAGGGTCCAGAACTTGTTTGAGCTTCAGGCGTTCGTCGTCAGGCGTTTTGGAGTGGAGATGTGAACCATCTCCATTGAGAATAATGTATTTTTTCCCCTCTAGAGTTTTGGAGCTTCATGCTTCAGACGACAAAACGCTCAGGTGTGAATGTAATGTAAAAAAGACTTTGAGCATCAGACGTGGTCCCCAGAGAAGTTGAAAGTCATATAAAGCCCATCGGATATCTGATGGAATCTAATCCAATGGATTTTTTCATTGGATATTTGATGAAGCTGACTTTCATCAGTCTTGCATACACACTATCAGACTAAATTCCAACCGTGCCAAACCGCGTTGACGCTCAATTCGAGCGACAAAAAAGGGTCCAGAACTTGTTTGAGCTTCAGGCGTTCGGCGTCAGGCGTTTTGGAGTGGAGATGTGAACCATCTCCATTGAGATTAAAGTATTTTTTCCCCTCTAGCGTTTTGGAGCTTCATGCTTCAGGCGACAAAACGCTCAGGTGTGGATGGCAGCCTAAGCAGAGCAGTGACTTGTTAGTCACCAATCTTTGCTCTGCCCCTCCAGTGCACTCTGGATCATCGGGCTGTAGCTGGGGCTGGAGCGTCTGCCTTGGGCTTTTAGAAGTGGACCAAGAGCCAGCTGGCAGTCAGGAATCTTGGTGGTTCCTGACATAATTGCTCTGTGACATCAGCCAACTCCGGGCCCAAGTGGTACCACCATTTAGGGTACATCATCAGGAACAAGGTTTTGCAACAATGGTATGGAGGCACAGCAGCTAGATGGCCTTAGTAGTTGGCACTACTGCCTTTCAGCTCTGGCCTCCTTAGTTTAAATCTCGGTCAGGACACTACCTGCATGTTAGCCTTGTGCTTACATGGGTTATTTTCGTGTTCTCTGATTTCCTCCCACTCTCTAAAAACATGATGGTATGTTGATTGGCTCCTATCTATATTGGCCCTAGTATGTGTGGACAAATTTGGCTATGTGCATGTCAGTCCCAAGGATGAACAATTGGACAGGGTTGAGGAAAGACCTGGCAACCCACCTAGGTAAAAACTTACCCAAGAAAATGTAATGTAAAAAAGACTTTGAGCATCAGACGTGGTCCCCAGAGAAGTTGAAAGTCATATAAAGCCCATCGGATATCTGATGGAATCTAATCCAATGGATTTTTTCATCGGATATTTGATGAAGCTGACTTTCATCAGTCTTGCATACACACTATCAGACTAAATTCCAACGGTGCCAAACCGCGTTGACGTAAAACACTACGACGAGCCGAAAAAAAATGAAGTTCAATGCTTCCGAGCATGCGTCAACTTGATTCTGAGCATGCATGGATTTTTCTCCGATGGAGTTCCACACAGACGATCGGATTTTTCTATTGTTTTTTTATCCATAGGAAAAATTTAAAACATGATCTATTTTTTAACACCGATGGAAAAAAAAACGATGTGGCCCACACACGATCGGTTTGTCCGATGAAAACAGATCTGTTTTCATCGGACAAACCGATCGTGTGTACACGGCTTTAGACTGAAGGATACAGTACACATAAATCCTTGTGTTTAAAGCTTTGGAAATGACAGGATATCTACTTCTGTGACTTCAATCGGGCTTTAACTACTGTACTGTATATATCTGATTCCTCCTGTATTAAATTGTTTTGTAACTGTACTGTCTGCCCTCATGTTGTAAAGTGATCTGCAAACTGCTGGTACTATATAAACGCTGTATAAGAATAATAATAGATCATATCTAAAGTGCAATTTGGGACCATTAGATAGACACTTGCAATGTAAGTGTTCAAATATGTTACATTTACACCAATTTACAAATCTGTTAGATTTTACAGACATTGGAATCATTACTTTTCAGTCATGAAAAATTATATCAGTACAGAATAAAAGTGTGCATTTTTTATTTGAATATTTTATTTTATTTTACTCTTTTACAATGGCTGTACAGTCACTGAATGCCTTTCAGTGCGGCTTCTATATTCTGTGACAGTTTATCAGTCTAAATCTTCCAATTTTTTTTTTATAAACACACAAAACAAATTTGGACGGATTCTGAAAGAGCAGATGTCTAATCATCATTAGTGTTTATGTGATTATTTCCTGTCTTCCATAAATGTGAGCCAAACATTTGCATATCGCGGCATTGACAAATACTTCAGCTTGAAACATGCTTACCATCCCTTGGCAGCACAAAAAGTTCAACTCTTTTTCAATTTAATATTTTACAAATCCTTTGGTAAAATTGGAAGAAATTGTGTAAAAACTGACCTTCTGGCCACATAAAGCACGAACTGTATATTTTTTACATTTATTGGTTGCCTGTTAAGTGGTTGTTACACCACTTTTACCTGCAGGTAAGGCTGAAATAAGGCTTACCTGTAGGTACTGGAAATATCTTGTAAACCTTCTCAGTTTAGGAGATATTTTCTATATACGCTTATGCCAACGTCATCGGCACATGCGCACGACCAGGAAGGAAGAGGGGTCAAGATGGATGTAGCCATCAGCAGGGACATTGTGGACATCGCAGGCTTCGTTTGCAGGTAAGTGGCACATAATGGGCTAGTATGTGATGCATACTAGCCCATTATGCTTTTACTTTGCAGGGGAAAAAAGAGGAAGTAAAACCCATCAGTCTGTCAGTTTACCTTTTCTGGTATCATTGTAAGAAGTACCCTGTACCCTTTGACTCTGCATCCCCTATTACTCCATCATTGGCTGGTGTTGGAGCTTACCAAAGGTTACATTTTCCCTTCCCTTAATGTGAGAATGATCCAGGACTAGTGTTTGGACACCCTGGACTAAGCAATGCTGACAGGTCACCTGAGACCAGATGCACACCGTTCTGGTCAGGAGTGCACCGCTAAGGTATTGGACCCTACTGCTAAATGCTACGGATAGAACTCTGGGTGGTTAAGGGAGGCATGTCCACTGGAGCACCAACAGGGATCCCACAGGGAGCTAGAGCATAAGATTCCCCAGGGCGTGGAGCCTAAGAGCCAGCAGGTGTTCACCAGAGCCTCTAGTGGTGAGGATGGACTGGGCTGCAACTGGCTCCAGGTCACGGCCCCCAGAGTCTCCCAGCTCACACTCACAGTAGGCTACAGGAGGATAGAGAGGAAGCAGCATACCAGGATAACAAGATATAGTAAGGGGATATACCAAAGGTCGGGGCGACTAGCAGACAAGGATAAACATAGAACACGCCAGAGGTCAGGATCACAAGCAGGCAGGGATAGTCCAGAACAAGCCAAGATCGGTAAAACAGAGACAGATGTAGAGCACACGGCAAGCAGGAAACCAAAGAGGAGAGCTTACTTAAGCAGCCAAGTGAGAGTGGTTGGCCTCTTAATCTGCGCACATGTAGAGGAAAGCTGACAGACAAACATTACTGCATAACCATGACAAATGCATTCTGGGAGGTATTTATCAAAGATGTCAGGCAGAGAGGCAGGGGAGCTGGTTGAAAGTGTACATCAGTGGGCAATGGGTTTTTCTTTCAAGAGGGGGATTTTACCTTTAATGGGCAAAGGAACTGATTCTATTAAAGTATACATCAGACTAAAATGTAAAGTTTTGAAAAGAGTGGTGAAGCCATATTTTTACACCTATCTGGGCTTCTGTTGGAGAGATTTTTGCTCACTTAGGGCTTCTCTACACTTGCATCATAACACGGGTCTCTGAATGCCAGTCAAAGCACCTGTCACGAAATAAAACGGTTAGCTTAACCACTATAAGCTTCCGGCACTGCGTCGCTTTAACTGACAATTGCGCGGTCGTGTGACGTGGCTCCCAAACAAAATTGGCGTCCTTTTTTTCCCACAAATAGAGCTTTCTTTTGGTGGTATTTGATCACCTCTGCGGTTTTTATTTTTTGCGCTATAAACAAAAATAGAGCGACAATTTTTAAAAAAATGCAATATTTTTTCCTTTTTGCTATAATAAATAACCCCAAAAATATATAAAAAAAATATTTTTTCCCTCAGTTTAGGCCGATACGTATTCTTCTACATATTTTTGGTAAAAAAAAAATGCAATAAGCGTTTATCGATTGGTTTGCGCAAAATTTATAGCGTTTACAAAATAGGGGATAGTTTATGGCATTTTTTTTTTTTTTTTTACTATTAATGGCGGCGATCTGCGATTTTTTTATTGGGACTGCGACGTTATGGCGGACATTTCGGACACTTTTCTGACATTTTTGGGACCATTTACATTTATACAGTGAAAAATGCTATAAATATGCATTGATTACTGTATAAATGTGACTGGCAGTGAAGGAGTTAACCACTAGGGGGCGGGGAAGGGGTTAAATGTGTGTCCTATGAGTGTTCTAACTGTAGGGGGAGGGGGGGGTGACTGGGGGAGGTGACCGATTGTGTTCCTATGTACAAGGGACACAATCGATCTCCTCTCTCCCTGACAGGGACGTGCAGCTCTGTGTTTACACACAGAGCTGCACGTCCCAGCTCAGTTACTGAGCAATCGCGTGTGCCCGGCGGCGATCGTTGCCGCCGGGCACTCGCACGGGATCCCCGCAGAGCGGCGGGTGCGCGCGCGCGCCGCCGACGGCGCGCGCGCGCCCGCCTGCGGCTTTAAAGGGACATCACGTCATATGACGTGATGTCAGAACAATGGAGTCGTCTGCCCGCCGTCATTTGACGGTGGGCAGATGACAAGTGGTTAAAGTCCTGTCTACACCTTGCTTTGCTTCACTTTTGAGAGGCTTTAATTCAGCTTTAGCTTCGCTTTGTTTTGGAGGTATTGTGGGTATCAACAGATATCAAAATGCACACAGGGCATTTGCAAAGTTTCTGTCAGGGATGGGCTCCTGCTATTTACTTTACTTTCGAACTCTTTCTTTCAGTGCACAGAGGCTGCTCAGCTGTCGGTTAACTATCAGCCATTTATTGTTTCCACTGTGTTTCTCCTGGTTACAATTTTCTGCCTCATTAGTCCAGCTTACAGCCAGCCCCTTTTCGCTATTTAAACAGCGTTGCTCATTCCTTCTGTGGCCTTCGCGTGGTCAATGTCTCCAGTGTGTTCCTGCTGTGTCCCTATGTATGACTCAGTCTGGTTGACTTCTCTTCTTATTCCTGCTCCTGGTTTTTGGCTCCTGGCAAGGCTGACTTATGGTTCTCTGATCTTGCCTTGTCTGACTACCCGCACTGGCTTCCAAATCTTGGCTTTTATTTTTGACTAGATTCCTGAACTGTTATTTTTTTCTATTACATTAAAGGATTGATTTCTAACTGCCTGGTTGTGTGGTTCCTGACAGTTTCATTAAAGCTTCAAAAAAGCACCACTGAAGCATCACCCAAGCAAAAAAAAAAAGAATGTTGAAGTGGTAGGAGCTTTAATGTGTGTTGTCACAAGTCAAAGCAAGTGTAAATGAGCCCTGTCACGGTTTGATCAGAAAGAAAGTAAGGCAAAATCTACAAGAAGGACACAGACAGCAATAAAAAGCTACAGAGAAGCTGTATTGTATCCAGCACACTCCATACAGGTTTGTCCACAGTTTGTGTAGGGTACTGTAGTGAATTGCATCATAGGACTACGACCTGTGATGTCTGTTGCTTTGTGTAATTGAAGGACAAGATTATCACTATACAAAGGTGTGTTCGTGACTAAAAACAGGGGATCTAGCTTTTCTCTACTGTACCAAAAAAATATTTCTGAAAGAGTTGATGTTGGAGATCTTCTCTGTTTTTTCTGATAAAACCACTGTAGCCAGGACAGTAAGGCTAGCCTTGGATATACAAAATTGCTTGATTCGCCTTGATTTCAGTAAAATGCCATTAGGAGCTAGTGCTTTGGTCTTTGATCTGAAGACCCTGTTGTTTACTAGGGCCTTTAGTGGTTTGGGGGGAGATATCTCTTTCTCTATCTTTTCCCCTTCCCCTTTTTCCCTTTCCTTCCTTTCCCCCCTCTTCCTTTTTTTGTTGTTTTTATGCAGTTTTTAACGTTTTTATAATGTATACATGTAGTACCGAGTGTTAGAATGTCTATATGTTTATTGTAACCGCCACTCGATTTTATGTTGTTTTTAAAGTTTGTTTTCTTGGTATGTTTCTGGTAATGTGACTGGATAGGAAGCAGGCGCATCGATGCAAACATGTTTTGTGAACTATGCGCCTTGTATAAGAAACAAACAATAATGATAAGCCTTAATAAGCCTTCCTGTTCTGTTTCAAATGATGCTTTAATACTGGCAATAATTTACTCAAGGCAACAAGTGAAATTAATTAGTGAAAGGCTAATGCTATCAGCAAACATCACAATAGTGCTTAAAGTGGATGTAAACCCCCAAAAAATATTTTTTTTTGATGTCACAATGTAGAGTATAAGATTTCCTATCATCTGTGCCCAGTCTTGCCTCACAGAGTTAATCCAGCGCTGAGTAATCCTCTTTTAAAGTTCAGTGCAAACTAACAGAATTCCAGATAAAAACTTGCCAAATTATAAAGTCTGTTTCTCTGTTATTGCTTTCAGTAACAGGTTATTTACAGATCTAGCTTGGACATGTTTATCATAACAAGAGGTGATCCAAAGTTCATTGTATATTACTAGGATGTGTTATGATGTTATATCACCTCATGTTATGATAAACAAAACATAACATATGATAAACATGTCGTAGCTAGATATGTAAATAACCTCTCACTCAAAGCAAGAAGAGAGACTTTTTGATTTAGGCAGGGTTTTATCTGGAAGGCTGTTCATTTTCACTGAACATAAAAGAGGATTTCTCAGATCTGGATTAACTCTGTGTGGCAAGACTGGGCACAGATGATAGGAAATCTTATACTCTGCATTGTGACATCAAAAAAATAAATATTTTTTGGGGGTTTACATCCACTTTAAGACTGGATTCACACAACAGTACTGAGCAGCTCACCGAAAGGTTCCGGTGCATCCCCGTTCACCGATTCAGGTCCGATTTTGTACCTGAAACGGACCAGAAGACGTACAGGACTCCTCTGCGGTTCCCACTCCACAGATGTGTGAACTGGCTCCATAGAGGGCCAGTCACAATCTCCTGACATGCAAATTAGATGCAGTGAAAGCCTCTTCCAATTTGCAATGGTGTGAACCCAGCTTAAATGGGAATATACAGGGGGAGATTTACTAAAGATGTTGCATACATAATCTGAATGCATAGTAACCATCAGATTCTAACTTCAGCTTGTTTAATTAAGCTTTAACAATAAAACCTAGAAGATGATTGGTTACTATGCAGAGCTGCACCAGATTATGTGTACACCAGTTTTGGTAAATCTCCCCTATAGTATTTTTAATGTATATTTTCTTTTGTTTATTATTAACCGGTTAGCAGCCGCCCCACGTACATTTACTGCGGCAGGGCAACCGCTCTGTGCCAGATCATGTACTTAGTATGTGATCTGACACTTCTGGGTCTGGGACGTGCGCGTGTGCCACCGGCGACCCGCTCCCACTGTGATTGGACATAGCGGGAGCCCATCAGCAGGTCCGTCAGACGCAGACCCCACTGATCGTTCAGGAGAAAGGCAGAATGGCGGTCTGCCTATGAAAAATACTAACACATTCTAGGGATTTTTTTTCTAAAAGGTTAGGTGTGGTAACAGGTATGTGTCTCCCTGGATTACGGCATCTCCCCTGCTTTAATTTGATCGTGTGCGATTTTTTTTCTGCAACGACTGAATGCATTTCCTTGCGGACCTATTTATGTAATGGCTTTCTCAGGCAAAGAGCTATTGTGTTTAATGAATGCTTTAACTTAAAGGTCGTTTACTTGTGTTTATTTGATTTGGCGATGGATTTAATTTTCACACCATATCCATATGTCTAGTTTATGCTCTGTTTCAGGTGCTGCTGTATTTTAGAATAACAGACCTAATGGAATAGGTCCTCTTAGTCACTAATAACTTTAAGTCATGTCCTTATAGAAATCCAGTTGTTAGGTTTGTGTTTGGAAGCCGGCAGCTGCAGTAGTCTCCCAGGTATATCCAGTGCCTGGCAGCCTTGTAGTGCATTTCCGGGAATTCGATTCGCTCTGTCTCCGCAGAACCTTCTGAGAGTTCCATCTGAATACATTAATGAAAGACTGGTCTTTAGAATAATGAAGTTAAAGATGTGACCTAATTTAGAGCAGGAAGAATCACGGGGCAATAGAAAGCGTATACAGAAAAAAATTAATACTAACGTATTGCTAAATTTCCATGTAGGCATGTTTATTCATTTATTTTATACCCATGCGATGGTACATATAGCAGATATATAGACTGTACCTACTTGATTTGGGATCTTTGTTTCCCATGGGTGCTTTTTATACCAGTGCCTTTAAAAAGTATTCATACCCCTTGAAATTTTCTACATCTTGTCATGTTACAACCAAAAAACGTAAATGCATTTTATTGGGATTTTAGACCAACACAAAGTGGCACATAATTGTGAAGTCGAAGGAAAATGATAAATGGTTTTCAACATTTTTTACATAGTGAGGCATGGGCACAGTGAGGCATGGGCACAGTGAGGCATGGGCACAGTGAGGCATGGGCACAGTGAGGTATGGACACAGTGAGGCATGGGCACAGTGAGGCACGGGCACAGTGAGGCATGGGCACAGTGAGGCACGGGCACAGTGAGACATGCACATGGACACAGTGAGGCAAAGTGAGGCAAAGTGAGGCACAGTGAGGCATGCAGATGGACACCCTAGGCTTATACTCGAGTCAATAAGTTTTCCCATTTTTTGTGGTAAAATTAGGTGCCTCGGCTTATATTCTGGTCAGCTTATACTCGAGTATATACGGTATGTCAAAAGTGTGGTGTGCATTTGTATTCAGCCCCCTTTACTCTGATACCCCTAACTAAGTGGATCCATTTGCCTTCAGAAGGCACCCAATTAGTTAATAGAGTCCACCTGTGTGTAATTTAATCTCAGTATAAATACAGCTGTTCTGTGAAGCCATCAGAGGTTTGTTAGAGAACCTTAGGCTGGCCATACACCCATACCTTCCAACTTTTTGAGATGGATATGAGGGACACCTATCAGCAAAAGTATGCAGGCATAGGACACACCCCTTATCACACCCCTTAAGGAAGAATTGTACACAAAAACTAAATTGGTTGAACTCACACGTGCTTTTATTTACCATTACTACTCCTTTATGTTGGCTTTCAGAATGAACAAATGTATCAATTTAGAAATCAGATGAAAGATTTAGGGCTGGAAAACACTTTTTGATAGTTAAAAAGTGCATTTTATATTCAACTCTATAGATCAGACCAAAATGAGGGACAAATGAGGACGAATGAGGGACAGAGGGACATTGCTTCATATCAGGGTCAGTCCCTCAAAATCAGGGACAGTTGGGAGCTATGCATACACCATACAATTTTTTTTTTCAATTTCCTTTAGATTTAATTTCATATTATATGGTTTTGGTAAATCTAAAGGAAATATATAGAAGGAAATTGTATAATGTATGGCCAGCCTTAGTGAACAAACATTCACATTTCGTTTTTGCTATAATAATTATCCCAATTTAAAAAATAAAAATTGATTCCTCAGTTTAGGCCAATATGTATTCTTCTACATATTTTTGTTAAAAAAAATCGCAATAAGCATATATTGATTGGTTTGTGCAAAAGTTATACCGTCTAAAAAATAGGGGATAGATTTATGATATTTTTATTATAATTTTTTTCCTACTAGTAATGGTGGCGATCTGCGATTTTAAGCAGGACTGTGACATTGTGGCTGACAGATTGGACACTTTTGACACTTTTTTGGGACCATTGACATTTATACAGCGATCAGTACTATAAAAATGCACTGATTACTGTGTAAATGTCACTGGCAGGAAAGGGGTTAACACTAGGGGCGTTTAAGAGGTTAAATGTGTTCCCTCGTGTGTGTTTCTAATTGTGTGGGGTGGGACTGACTAGAGGAGGAGACATATCGCTCTTCCTAATTACTAGGAACAGCGCGAATCGTCGTACCCGTACATCGGCTCCTTTAACCGCTGGGCACCCGCGATCCTGGGCGATCCTGGGCACGAGAGCCAGAGAACCAGCATGGGGATTTGTGTGTGTAAACACACAAATTCCTGTTCTGACAGGAGAGGAGAGAGAGATATTGGAGGCACTTTTGTTTTTTTTCTATGTTACTGTGGAACTTTCGGCAGCCAATGTAGAGTCAAGTTTGAAGCAGCATAGTGGAAGGAAAATACACCTGTTGTAGATTATCATCTGTTCCCTGAGAGTCTAACAGAAATTGTCAAGGAGCATCCCTGAAGGTAGAGTTGCACTGTGCGCAAGGTGTGTTTGACCCCTTGCAGGGTCTTATAAGGAGGTGAGCGAGCATTGCACACGGTGGCGGGAGCACTATTGGTGTGGAAGTTTGTTTTGAAGTAAAGGAAGGAAAAAAACTTCACATCTCCCTGCATGCTAGTAGAAGATTTATCACCTATATGCTCACTAATGGACTTTATTTGAGCACTTTTATTTTTAATTTTTTTGTGATAGTTTGTTGTTATTCTGTTTAAATGCAGCGCTGTATCATTCACTTACTATACAGTAAAACCTTGGATTGCGAGAATAATTCATTCCAGAAACATGCTTATAATCCAAACCACTTGTATATCAAAGTGAATTTCCCCATAAGAAATAATGGAAACTCAAATAATTCGTTCCACAAACATTTAATCATAAGTCCTTCAGTTTATAGTTCATATAAAAATATTATAGTAATGTGATAAGTTGTGTAACCAGAAAAGGTCCATCCACAAATGGAAGTAGGCATGTGCAAAAGTGAAAAATTCGTTTCGTTTCGTTTCAATTCGTCATTTAATAAATTTCGTTAAGTTAGGTTCGTTACATGTGTTGAATTCGTTTTCGGAATTCGTTCGTTTTCGACCGAATTTCGAAAAATACGGTCGAAATCGAAAATATTTCGATCGTTTTTCGAATTCGTTCGTTTTCGACCGAATTTCGAAAAAATCGGTCGAAATCGAAAATATTTCAACCAGATTAGAAAACAAATAGTCTCTTTTCTAATAGAATTTTTTTCGAATTAAATTCGAATTTTTTTTTTTTTTTTTCGAATTCCGATCGAATTTAGTCCGCGGGTATTCGATTCGGAATTCGAAAAAAAAATTCGATTTCGACCCTTTTTTTTTTTTTCGAAATTCGGTCGAAAATGAACGAATTCGGAAAACGGTCGAAATTTTTCGTTATTATAGCAATTCGGAAATTCGTATGCATCCGAATGTCCGAATAATGGAAAATTCGTCCGAATTTCGATTCGGAACGAAACGAAATGCACATGCCTAAATGGAAGCCTTCACAAGGGGATTAGAAGCAAAACCCAGCAGGAGCTACAGAGTATAAAAGAGAAGAGAGGCGCCTCTAAGGCTGCGTACACACGATCAGACCGGTCCGATGAAACTGGTCTGCAGACCAGTTTCATCGGACCAATTCGATGGTGTGTACGGCCCATCGGACCGTTGTCCGTCGGACCAAAGTTTTAAAACCTGCTTCAAAATCTGTCCGTCGGACAGGTTCGATGGTTAGTACGCAAAAGCATCGGACCAAAAACCCGCGCATGCTCAGAATCAAGTCGACGCATGCTTGGAAGCATTGAACTTCGTTTTTTCATCACGTCGTCGTGTTCTGCGTCACCGCGTTCTGGTCTGATCAGATTTTTGGTCCGATGGTGTATACGCACATCAGACCATCAGACCACTTCAGTCTGGTCCGATGAAAACGGTCTGTCGGACCAGTTTCATCGGGCCGGTCTGATCGTGTGTACGTGGCCTTAGTGTAGCAATATGGTTACATTTAATGAAGGTACAACATTTAGCAACTCACATAGTTGATGATTAAGGCCCCATTCACACGGACGGACTGTTCGAGTCCGCCTGTCAGTTTTGACGGTGGACCTGAACGGCCGATCCATGCATCTCTATGGAGCGTCGGATGTCAACAGAGACATGTCCGCTGACATCCGACCCTATCCGATCCGCTAAAAACAGACGTATGGGGGGCACGTCCCCATCCGTCCATGCGGATCGGATCGGGTAAGATCTGATGAAAACGGACATGCTGTTCGTTTTCATCAGATCGCTCCATAGGAGACAGCGTTGCCCGACAAGCCCCTCCCCGCTCAGTGAGCAGAGAGGAGCTTGTCATCCATCGGCTCAGCGGAGATCTGCGGACTGACCTCCCGCTGAGCTGGCGGGAGCAGGCGGACTCCGTCGCGACGGACTGCGACAGAGTCCGCCTCGTGTGAATGAGGCCTAAAAGAGGCACATCTATGTATGCAGGCACCCGGGGTAAAGCTGTCCACATAGACCGTCCCCTACATTACCAGCTCTCACCGCTGTCAGTCTGCAATCGTGACTGGGAAGACTACCCTGCAGTAGAGAGATTGAACTCATGGAGTGCAGCGTAGAAAGGATGACATAGATGGCGGTGAGGAGGATGGTCTAGGTGGGCAGCTTTACCCCCTGATGCCTGCATACCTAGATGAGCCTCTTTTAAGAATAAACCATGTGAGTTGCTAAATGTTGTACCTTCATTAAATGTAGGGTTGTCCCGATACCACTTTTTTAGGACCGAGTACAAGTACTGATACTTTTTTTCATGTACTCGCCGATACCGAATACCGATACTTTTTTTAATGTGTCCCCCCAGTCATGTCCCCCACATATTGCAGCCATGTCCTGTCCCCCACATATTGCAGCCATGTCCTGTCCCCCACATATTGCAGCCATGTCATGTCCCCCACATATTGCAGCCATGTCATGTCCCCCACATATTGCAGCCATGTCATGTCCCCCACATATTGCAGCCTTGTCATGTCTCCCACATATTGCAGTCATGTCATGTCCCCCATATATGCAGCCATGTCATGTCCCCCACATATTGCAGCCATGTCATGTCCCCCACATATTGCAGCCATGTCATGTTCCCCACATATTGCAGTCATGTCATGTCCCCCATATATGCAGCCATGTCCTGTCCCCCACATATTGCAGCCATGTCCCCCACATATTGCAGCCATGTCATGTCCCCCACATATTGCAGCCATGTCATGTCCCCCACATATTGCAGCCTTGTCATGTCTCCCACATATTGCAGTCATGTCATGTCCCCCATATATGCAGCCATGTCATGTCCCCCACATATTGCAGCCATGTCATGTTCCCCACATATTGCAGTCATGTCATGTCCCCCATATATGCAGCCATGTCATGTCCCCCACATATTGCAGCCATGTCCTGTCCCCCACATATTGCAGCCATGTCCTGTCCCCTACATATTGCAGCCATGTCCTGTCCCCTACATATTGCAGCCATGTCATGTCCCCCATATATGCAGCCATGTCATGTCCCCCACATATTGCAGCCATGTCATGTCCCCCACATATTGCAGCCATGTCATGTCCCCCACATATTGCAGCCTTGTCATGTCTCCCACATATTGCAGTCATGTCATGTCCCCCATATATGCAGCCATGTCATGTCCCCCACATATTGCAGCCATGTCATGTCCCCCACATATTGCAGCCATGTCATGTTCCCCACATATTGCAGTCATGTCATGTCCCCCATATATGCAGCCATGTCCTGTCCCCCACATATTGCAGCCATGTCCCCCACATATTGCAGCCATGTCATGTCCCCCACATATTGCAGCCATGTCATGTCCCCCACATATTGCAGCCTTGTCATGTCTCCCACATATTGCAGTCATGTCATGTCCCCCATATATGCAGCCATGTCATGTCCCCCACATATTGCAGCCATGTCATGTTCCCCACATATTGCAGTCATGTCATGTCCCCCATATATGCAGCCATGTCATGTCCCCCACATATTGCAGCCATGTCCTGTCCCCCACATATTGCAGCCATGTCCTGTCCCCTACATATTGCAGCCATGTCCTGTCCCCTACATATTGCAGCCATGTCATGTCCCCCATATATGCAGCCATGTCATGTCCCCCACATATTGCAGCCATGTCATGTCCCCCACATATTGCAGCCATGTCCTGTCCCCAAATATTGCAGCCATGTCATGTCCCCCACATATTGCAGCCATGTCATGTCCCCCACATATTGCAGCCATGTCATGTCTCCCACATATTGCAGTCATATCATGTCCCCCATATATGCAGCCATGTCATGTCCCCCACATATTGCAGCCATGTCATGTCCCCCACATATTGCAGCCATGTCATGTCCCCCACATATTGCAGCCTTGTCATGTCTCCCACATATTGCAGTCATGTCATGTCCCCCATATATGCAATCATGTCATGTCCCCCACATATTGCAGTCATGTCATGTCCCCCACATATTGCAGCCATGTCATGTCCCCCACATATTGCAGCCATGTCATGTCCCCCATATTGCAGCCATGTCGTGTCCCCCACATATTGCAGCCATGTCATGTCCCCCACATATTGCAGCTATGTCCTGTCCCCCATACCTTTAGTAGATGATGCCGCATACCGCCATGTATTGTAATCGCCGCATTACAGGCACCTGTTTGAATTCTCAATGCCCGCCGCGTATAGACACTCCCCTTCTCGGGATTGGGCGGATCCGTCCAATCCCGAGCGAGGGGGAGTGTCTATACACACGGCTCAGTGCATAGACACTCCCCCTTGCTCGGGATTGGACAGATCCGTCCAATTTCGAGAAGGGGAGTGTCTATACGCGGCGGGCATTGAGAATTCAAACAGGTGCCTCTAATGCGGCAGTTACAATACACGGTGGTATGCGGCGGCGGCGGCTTTGTGGTATGCGGCGGCTTGCGGTGGTGGCGGCGGGAAGTATTCTTTTTAGGCATCGGGGGTATTTGCGGGAGTACAAGTACTCCCGCAAATACTCAGTATCGGTCCCGATACCGATACTAGTATCGGTATGGGGACAACCCTAATTAAATGTAACCATATTGCTACACTTAGAAGCGCCTCTCTTCTCTTTTATACTCAGTTGTGACATGACATTACTCTTATATCAAGACATCGCTTGTATATCAAGTCAAAATTTATTTAAAAATGTTGCTTGTCTTGCAAAATGCTCTCAAACCAAGTTACTCTCAAACCAAGGTTTTACTGTATAGCTTATCTTTTGTGGGAACACATAGGTGACAGCAGCAGCAGTTTATCATGATGAATAGCAGCGTGCAACTACCTCCATATATAACTTGTACCTGATTGGTTGTTCTTTACGAAGTGAAGCATTACCAGATTTACTAAGGAAAATGGGTGCAACTGCACTTGCAAAGTGCATAGTCTACTTCCCTTTAGTAACTCAACCCCACTGTGACAAAAACAACGACAAATGATGTTTTAGTAAATTGTTAGTGCAGCCCTGAGATAAAAATGTGTCCAGTTTGGTAGAGAGAAATTGGTGCTCCATCACTGTTTACAAAAATATACTGAATGGCATAACTACGTATGAAGTAATAGTGATGTCAGGTGGTGTGCTGTCCCCCCTCCAGAGCACACATTGATCCCATTGGGGTGTCTGGGCGGGAGCAGATAGCACATGTATCTGGTATTTTAACAACGTATTTCCCAACATTCACTATATTGCTACCGAAGTCTGTCTGTGGTACTCAATTGATTACTCCTATGTTTTTGGCAGACGTTGTCTACATATATCCTGTTTCTGTCTTTCTGTTTGTTTTTGTTTTTATGACAAAACTCAATAAAGAATATTGAAATTAAAAATAAACTGAATGACTTTGTGTAGATTTATATGACACTCAGCACAGTTATCATTCAGGGCATTCAATGTGTTCTGGCACCAGGGGATTTATGAAGGGAGGGGTATTTTTATGTGTTATTAAATCATTTTTTACAGTTTTCTTTTTTCATCATACGGTATGGCCAAGACCTCATCAAGACCCCCTCCCTTCTGGAAGCTCTGCAGCAGCATGCTATTTATTACAGTGTTATTGTGCGTGTCAGCTAACTGTAGGCTGTTACATAATTACCAAGTGTCCTGGATCCTGTGAGATGGTAACACCAATTTGGGCACTGCATTATCTGTGTCCCACAGGATCCAGAACTGGGGAAGTCTGCTGCCTGGTGCCCCAATGCCGCGTACAGACGATCGGACATTCCGACAACAAAATCATGGATTTTTTTCCGACGGATGTTGGCATAAAAATTGTCTTGCATACACACAGTCACACAAATGTTGTCGGAAATTGCGAATGTCAAAAACGCGGTGACGTACAACACTACAACGAGCCGAGAAAAATTAAGTTCAATAGGCAGTGCGGCTCTTCTGCTTTTTTCCGAGCATGCGTGGAATTTTGTGCGTCGGAATTGCGTCGGAATTGTGTACGCACACTCAGAACCAGCTCTCAAACATTTGTTGTCAGAAATTCTGACAGAAAATGGAGCATACACACATCGAACATTTGTTGTCGGAAATTCTGACTGTGTGTGCGCAGCATAAGAGTGAGACTTTCAAGCCTACACACATATCTGTTAAAGGGATGGGGGGTGAGCATGCGTGGAATTGTGTGCATTGGAATGGTGTGCACACGCTCGGAATTTCCGACAACAAGTTTTGTTGTCGGAAAATTTGAGAACCAGCTTTCAAACATTTGTTGTCGGAAATTCCAACAGCAAATGTCCAATGGAGCATACACAACAAGATAACATCGGAAATTGTCGGAAATTCCGTCCGTGTGTATGCAGCATAACAGTGAGACTTTAAAGTCTATACATGTATCTGTTGGAGGGATGGGGGGTGAGCATGTGATGCATTGATGCTATGTCACTCCGGGGGGCCCCCCACTTTTTTGCCACTTCAACCTGGCGTTGCATATTGACACTAAGCATGCCACAGCCACACTTTGTGTGCACCTCCGGATGGAGGACCTAATGTGTTTTCTCAGTTTCTTGGCTCAGTGACAGCCATTGACTCATTCACAGCTCACTAACCAGCAGAAAGACTATAAAACCTAAAGAGTGCTAATTGGTTTAGAAATATGCATCGTGAGCCATGCGCTAAAACGTCATCTTTTATGCCACGTACACACGATCGGAATTTCCGATGAAAAAAGTCCGATGGACTTTTTTCATCAGAAATTCCAATCGTGTGTGGGCCCCAATCGAACTTTTTTCCGTCTGTGTTTAGAATTAGAACATGTTTTATTTTTTTCCGATGGAAAAAATAAAACGATAGGAAATTCCTATCGTCTGTGTGTAACTCCGACAGAGAAAAAACCCACGCATGCTCAGAATCAAGTCGATGCATGCTCGGAAAGCACTGAACTTAATTTTTCTCGGCTCGTCGTAGTATTTTACGTCACCGCGTTTTGGACGGTAGGAATTTGGTCTGACAGTGTGTATGCAAGACTGCTTGACCTGAATTCTGACGAAAAATTCCATCGGATTTTAGGCCATTGGAAATTCCTATCGTGTGTACAGGGCATAACTCATAAAAAAGAAGATTGAATACATCTACAGGTAACATAGAAAGCTCTTAATTTATGTTTTTTTTAATAATTGTATTATATTTTTTGTTTTTGTAATTATAGGCTGTTGATTATGACAACTTAGAAAACTCTACCGACTGCAATAAAGTGAGTGGCTGTACACAGCCTATTCATCCATTACATTTTGGATTTTCATGGTACATGTAACTGTGCCTGTGAGCAAAGCCAACATTCCAGTAGCACAGCTTCTTTTGTACAGTGCTTCATTAGCGAATATAAGTGGGTTGCAACACTTTATAAAGGAGGGAGATGCTGCACATATACAAAGCCTGACAGTTGGGCTCTCCATCCATTCAGCTGACATGGTACATTAAGCACTGATGGTTAGGACTGAAAAATACCCCTGGGCAATCAACATACTGCTGTACCATACAAACCTTTATCGCACTGTGAGAGTACAGTGCAATCCCTGCTTGGCTTGGTGATATAAATGAATGACTTTTTTGATTTACTCTTTATTGGCGTTTTTCAGCCACAAAGGTTCGATTTTTTGGTGACTATTGGTGTTCTTATGTGAGGTTACAAACTCTACTTGTTGGAAATAGGGTTTAAAGTGAACTTAGATTTAGCCTAATATTTGCATAGTCATTTAAGTATAACATCCAATATATGAGAGAGAGAGAGAGAGAGAGAGAGAGAGAGAGAGAGAGATTTTATTATTTGGGGTGAATATACTTCGCATAGCCTTAAAGCGGAGCTCCACCCTCTACCTTCACTCCCACGAATCTGAAGCCTCCCCCCCACTTCCGGCCACACAGTCTGCGGGTAGACTGTGGGCAAGACGTCACCTCCCGTCCTGCCCGCAGGGATCCAAAAAGCGGAGGTTCACTTTTTGTGTGAACCTCTGCTTTAAATATATAGACCACAAGAACATAGTAAGGTTAAGCTATTGGAGACTTACAAAAAAGAAATGTATAATAAAATAATAAGTAAGAGAGACAGGAGAAAGAAGGAAAAGAGAAAGGGGGGTCCATACCTGAGCAGGATATCACAGCAAGAACATCCAGAAAAAAAGAAAATGCGTATTGCAGAGGGTAGAAATTTTCGAACACGCAAAAGGGAAATGAATAGGAAGGGATACAAACTATCTTTTAAGCAGGGCTTTTTTTCAGGGGGAACTTGGGGGAACTCAGTTCCACCACCTTTGGCTCAGACCCTTTGGTGCCTGCTCACCACAATCACTTGTAAGCACGGAAGTCTAGTTTCTGTGTTTACAAGTGACAGCTCTGCACTCTGTATGTAACCCCCCCTGAACTCTGCACTCTGTATGTAATGCAATTCTGGTGTTTAATGCCCCTTTAAGACCCTTCTACTGTTTGTGAAATCTGAACGGGTCGTATTTGAGTTCCTGCACCTATTTTCTGAGAAAAAAAGCTCTGCTTTTAAGGCATTGGAGTAAGAGTAGAGAATCCACCCAATCCACAGAGCGAAAAACTTGGGGGAGGTGTCAGTAATTCTTCAATTCTCATAATATCATTAACTTGACCAACCCATTTCACCAAACGAGGGGTAACGATTGACTTCCAGTATTGGAGAATAATTGTCTGCCAGCCAAGAGGAAATAAAGCAAGAGCTCGGACTAATCGACTAGTCCAGGAAGTACGGAGCCCAGTGCTATGTGCGGGATTGGTGAAAGGCAATCACTGTAAATATCATTGTACTGTATATTGCAAAGATGGATTGCCAAAAGGGACTTTTTGACAGACAAACCATATATGTAAATAATTCCCTCTTATGAACCCACATCTCCAACAATTGTTTGGCAAAGATGGAAATATGCGATGAATGGAAACCGGGTCCCCGTACAATGCAAGGAAGCTGTATTCTCAAATGTCGACATTTGTACTGTCATGAGTATTTTTTATACATATTTTCCTTGCATACGATTGGGATTTATTTGCAAAGAGAAGCTTTGCCTGATTTACTAAGCTCTGGAGCAATGCCCTTACAAAGTGCAACTGCACCTGAAAACTACACATTCTATTTGCCTTTCGTAGATCGACCTCATTGATTTTTTTGTTCAAACTTATATTCAATGTCAGCTGGATGCATGCAGTAGTCTTTATTTCTTGGTATATATAATATTACAGTTGTTTGCTTTAGTTTTTGAAACCTTTAGCCCCAGAGGATCCTATTTCTCTTAAAAGCTTGCATCCTTTCAAGCTTTTGATATGGATCCCTTCAAATTGCATTGCCTGTCCAAAGGCAGAGATAGCATTACTACTAAGAGATGCTGCGGCTTTGTTGTAACCTGCTTCCTATTCCCTTGACAAATCGGCTTTCTCCGTGCTCTAGAATTTATTTCTATCCAGCAGCTGGGGATGTTCTGTTGTGCAGTACCTTTTCACATCTTACAAATGAGGGTAGATTAAAGGGTTGCCCTAGTAAACTAGTTTTCTTAGACAGGTGTAGTTATCTGTTGCGTGATCTGGTGCAGCACGTAACTCTCATGCTGCGTACACACGGTCGGAATTTCCGATGGAAAAATTCAGATGGGGAATGTGACAGACTCACCTGGGACAGAGGCTTTGGAAGGGACTGAATGCTAGCCTCTTGCCTTGCGATCATAGGCCCTGGCATTTGGGGGAACGGTGCTCTTTGTGAGCTGTATGCCTGGGGACCCTGTATATGCCATATTAGAGTGACTGATTCATACTGTTGAGACATACAGTGTAAGGAGATGCTAATGCCGTCACCTCCAGCCATCTGTCTGTTCCCTGTGCTAATTGACCCTGCTATTGTGTGAAGATGTCCTGTGTTTAAACTTATGATAATGTGTATTGTATAGCAGGTGAGCGAGGAGACGTGACATCTGCCCTGAAAGGTCATATCTATGAGTCACCTAGTCTGGGTAAATGATTAGTTAATTAGCTCATGTTAATTTAGGTTCTGGTTACCTCCTCTTTAACTGTATATAAGGTTGTATTCTTGGTTCTAATAAGCACTCCATGTTCAGCAGACAAACAAGTCTCATCTCGTTGTGTGCTTGTAAGCAGCTGGAATATCTGATATCTATATCCAGACTGATAAGAAGCGGTATATGACAGAAGCACTTAAGCAGAGTGTGGGACGTTCCATTACAGGGGCTTTCCATCGGATATTCTGACCGTGTGTATGCCCCATCAGACTTTTTTCATCAGAATTTAGAGCAAGTTCTCTATTTTTTTTTTTTGTTGGAAATTCCAACTGAGTTTTGCCCAGTCAAAAGTCTGACCGTGTGTACACGGCATTAGCCTCCTCCTCAAGTTCTAAGTCCTGCTTTCAGAGAATTGTAGCTGTTCCTCTTGGTTGGTATGGTGCTACAGATCCTGCATCTCCTGAAAATTTTCTCCAAACGTTCTAAACAAAGGGCCAGTTTACTGTTCAGACTTTAGGAGGGCCGGATCATGGCCAGCAGGAGTGGAAATTTTTCTGGCATCAGTAGGAGTAAACATTACCACATTTGGTATTAGGTTAGAGGAATAGTGCCCAATCGTTGGAATCATAGGGAGGAATAGTGTGCCATTATTGGTGTCAGTGGGAGAAATGGTACTCCATTGTTGGTGTTAGATGTCAAAATTGTGTCTCATATCAGTGGGAGGATTTGTGCCCCAAGGGCCAGATAAAGGCACGCAAAGGGCCGCATCTAGCCCCCGGCCCCAGTTTGGTCTATATTATTAGGAGGTCATATGACAAGAGTTGCAAGGGACAAGGGAAACACAAATATCAAAATGATCAAGGCACTGCTGCTGAGTATCAGCACTGTCACGTGGAGGAAGGTCAGTTGCCACCCTACACCAGGAAGTAGCAGGTATTTTTAAGAGCGCAGGGAGGCATTGTGAGTGTAAACTGCTGCAGAGGCTGGTTTGAACCTGTTGATTTGCCCTTTATTGGCATAGAAAGGGCTCATTTTGTCGTGTTTTTTTATATTGGCAAGATTTTGAACATGAGGGCACACTAGTGATGTAGGATCTGGTGGGTGAAACACAGCACGCGGCAGGGAAACAGGGATCTGACATAAGTAGAAGTGTTACTTTGTAACAAGCTGCTGGGGTTACATAGTTTGGCACCAATATCCCTCACAATACATAGGATGAAAGACCAAAAATAAATGGGCTGCTCTATCTGATGGAGGGAAATGCTGATGCCATTATGTGACCTCCAATGGCAACACTATGCTAAGAACAATTAGGTCACTCTAATAAATCCCTGTTTTTTTCCTCTTTTTGGATTGGTTTGGATCTATTGGGGATCTTTTTACTCGGTTTGATCTGGCAGAGCGGTACAACTAACACTTTCTTTTATTCGTATGGAATATTGTTGGAGTTTTCTTGATTGCTTCACAGAACCTGAAAGTGGGGGTTTTGAACACACAGAACATGTTGTGTATATGTCATTGGGCCCCCAAGTATAATAGATAAAAAAAAGTAATATACTGAAGGATATGGGTGAGGATGGTAAGCTGTGAAAAAGGAGGCTAGGGAATAGGCTATTGGTGGCTTGAATGTCATGCACATTTGGAGCTAATGATCAATTTTAGATGAATAAAAAATAAAGCATTAGAAATTTTAATGATAGTGGATGTTTTATATATGTGAGGGTACCTCAAAAGTCCCATTTATTTTTGGCCTTTTATTTTTGGTCTTTCATGTGCCGTACAGGGAAGTATGTCAGTTACGGACGTTTTTTGTTTACCACCATTCAAGAGAGTCAAAGGCAGTGGGACTCACTGTTAAATATGAACTACTCTGTTCAAGAGAGTACTTTAAAATGAATATTGCTGGAGGCAGGGCCGCCATCAGGGGGGTACAGGCATTACACCTGTAAGGGGCCAGATTGGATTGTCCCCTGGGCCTGGTCACCCCCCCTTTTTTTGTTTTCACTTGACCCCCCCCCCCCACCTTTAGAAACTCACCCCACGCCCGTTTTGTTAATTATTATTATTATTATTTTATTGTCTAACCCCCCACCTTTAGCAACTCGCGGCAGGGGAACGCCTTTTGCCCCCCCTTTTTTTTCCATCTGACTTTAGCAACTTGCGGCAGGAGAGAGAAGAGAAGACTTGACTTTGTTTTGTTCGTCAGCACCAACCCCTGCCCGTCCCACTTATCATCTTGCGGCAGGAGAGAGAAAAGAAGAGAGGACACTTTCGTTACCACAACCCCCCTGCTTATCATCTCGCGGCAGGAGAGAGGAGGCCCCCCCTCCCGGTTCTCTGCTTCAGGGGGGCCCTGCCTAAAGCTGTGTAAGGGCCCCAAAATGTGTGATGGCTGCCCTGGCTGGAGGGGGGAAAATTTACGTAAACCCTTACTTTTGCCATGTAGAGCAAAGAAAAAGGTTCAGTAAACTCTCCAACCTCCAGCATCAAATATTTAGCTTTCCCTCAGTGCCACGCTGCTTTCCTTGGCCCTGGGAATAGGGGAGCAATTGACTTATACTCTCTCTCTCTCTCCTGTGACAGCTCTAGGTACATCCTGATTGGCCCAGCACTGTCGCATGAGGCTGGGGAAGGAGTTTATAGCCCTGGGTATACTCTGGCAATATGGGTTTGGCACTTACACAAGGTTTTCTTTCTTCAATCTCCATGGATGAACAAAGCGGTGGAAAGCATAGGAAAGGTAAGTATTTGCTGTTGGGGGGGGGGGGGGGGTGGCAGGGGACCAAGTGAACATTTTTCTGTACATTGCATTGGCAAAAGAGGGGTGACTTTAATAGGAAGAGAGGTAGCACTTAGCTATGAGGACTGGTTTACACCAAGCGCTATGTTGCAATGAAGCTTTGCACTGCACTGCGCTGAGAAAAAGTACTGCATGTTTTACTTTTTCTCAGCACACTGTGCCCGGCTGCCCGCATACCACTGAGATGCAGTGATGTAAGCCAGGCACATAGGAGACAAGGCATTTTTTCTTGTCCATGCGGTGGGGCTGCGCTGGAATAGCCACCCGATGCAGTCACACTGTATCTGGTGTGAACATACCCTGAATAAAGATTTACTAAACTGAATTAATCAGTGGTGATTTGTGATGGGGATAAGAGAATCTTATATAAATGGGTCCATTCAACGCTCTGTATGAAAGACAATTCGACACTTCTTGCAGCTAGAGGAACAGATGTTTAACCTCTGCATTCACAAATGGTTATTTGCTATAAGGCCATGATAATATACGACTGGTTCTAGCAGACTCAGTAGACTGTTTTAGGGCAGAGTTGGATGCATTTCTAACAGCACAACAATGGTTGTTAATATTTTTAAGGAATAGATTGTAAAAATTTGTTTAGGGATTTATCCAGTGCCCATTGTTAATGAATATGGAATTTAGTCTCTGTTGATTTAACTAGACCATACTTTATATGTTTTATGGGCTTTTTGCTGTCCTCATGACATTAAAGGAGTTTTATAATCTCAGCAGCCCCCCCAGAGCCCCCCCCCCCTTTTCTTACCTGAACCCGGTCGTTCCAGCGATGAGAACAAGCCCAGCAGCTCCAGCTGCTGTCTTGGGTCATTGGCTCCCGCTGCTGTCAATCAAATCCAATGACATGGGAGCCAGGGGTTTGGCTAAATCCTGCTGTCTGTGCCAATGGACGCAGCAGCAGGACTCAGAAGCGCGCCCGCACGGGTGCCCCCATGGAAAGCAGTGGAAAGCATCTCTCCTCGGGGGCACTTTATGAAGTGGAGGAGCCAGGAGCGCCGCCGGGGGACCCCAGAAAAGGAGAATGTGGCTGCTCTGTAAAAAAAAAACTTGCACACAACAGGTCAGTATAACATGCTTGTTATTTTATAGAAAAGCCTTCTCAATCACTTTAAGGGTCCATCCATATTTCATGGTGACACTTGTTTCCTCTGCAAGGCACAGTAACATGGTCTACTGCCAGCCCTTTAAAACTAAATGGTATGTGTTAACACAGTGAACCTTAAAGTGTTACTGAACCCACAACAGTGAAATTAGTCTGTATATGCAGTAAATACTCACTAAAGTGTTAATCCTGTGCATTGTGTAAAAAGGCTTTTTGATCATGTCTTCTTTGATTGTCCCCTTTTACTGTCCCCAGTCCATCTGGGGATAGTACAGAGCCTTGGGGGCACTTGGCACATGCTTAGTTTGGTGTGTATTGAGAGATTTTTTTTTTTGGGGGGGGGGGGTGTGCATGTGATCAGCAGAGGGCCAATCAGCACTGTTCAGACAGAAAGTCAGGAGTCATACAGCCTCATAGAGCAGTTAGAGCAAAATGGAAAATCCTCCAACAAGCTTTAACCAGACATTGAAGTCACAAGACTGCTATATACTGCTGATGAGAAAAGGTATTTAGTAATTTGTATATTATTTCCATGTTCTGTGTAGTGTGGGAGACCAGACATAATGAATGCAGGGTCCTAAGTTTTGGTAAAGCTTCTCCATTGCCCTATCATCATGCTACTGAAATTAATAAATAAACCATTTCTGTTTTCATGACAAACCTTGTTTTAGTGACATACCATACAGACAGATCATAGCTGGTCAGAAAACAACGTAGTTATGGTAGCACCCACATATGATGCTGAGTGTTAATCATTGAAAGAACTGAAATCCAATGAGTGAACAGGGTGGACCAGGGGCAATAAGGCTGTGGAAGAAAGGGCTAATATCTAGATGTTGCTGGATGTCCTCCAGTCAGGAAATTGGACTAGCTCTCTCTGACTTGCTGCAGCTTCTAATGCACACTGTGAAATGCTTATGGTGTGCAGTGAAGTTGTGTGAGCAATTTTCGGTAAATGAGAGGAGTCTGTACAACTGTGGAAGACTGAAGGAAAGGCTGGAGATGAGCTTTAATGCATGCTGACATATATTGTGTTAATGTAATACATAGTGTGCATAGTGTGCATGGGCCCCAAGGGGCTTTTTAAAGGGTTTTATTTATTTTGTTCTAATGGTTGAACCCAATGGATACGTGTCTTCTTTCAGTCTGTATTACTAAGCAATTTGAAGCACTTACAAGCAAGTTTACTATCAATGGCAGTTCTATTACATGTGGTGAAAATAGTCTTAGAAAGTCACTAGCCCTGACCTCACATTACTCATTCCTCTGCTGGATGGCTTTCCGTTGCTATTTATGTTGATTCCTATTATAACTGTCACATTCTTCAGCCTCCTCCCACTTTGCTCTGAATCTTCCTTCATTCCAGATAAATATTTATTTGTATATACTGTGCCATCACAGCTCCAACATTCCTCCATGTATTTCTTTAACACTTTTGTTGCTGACATTTGTGTTTCTGTTCCTTTGTACCTGTAATTTATAGAATTTACCTCTCCAGGCATTGTCCATAATTTAATCATATTCGGTCCTTGTTTTCCACGTCTGCTGTGTTGACGTATGGAAGACACAGGCCATTGTGATGTGCTTAAGAGCCCATTCACACAAGGGCAACTTGGACACGACTTAAGTATGAATCATCAGGCAACTTACAAGGCAACTTCAAGTTGCCTCCAGGACAGTACAAGGCAACTTCATGTCGTCTCCAGGACAGGAGGCTTTCCAGTGGCCAATCAAACAACAATTGGCTCTGTGGGAGGGAGGGGTTTGCCTGAGAAATGTATGTTATCTTCCTGTATTGTTGCTTCAGTTAAGACAGTGATCCGACTTTGGAGGCAACTTCCATTGAAATCAATGGGTACAAGTTGCCTAGAAGTCGGATTGAAGTAGTACAGGAACCTTTTCTGAAGTCGGAGTGACTTCAGTAGTGTACATTAAGACGGCTCCCATTCACTTCCATTCATTTTCTCGACCGTGTGACATGGGGCGACTTAAAGTCGAATCCCAGGTCGCCCCGGTGTGAACCCGCTCTGAAAGCTAAGTTGCCCTTTTGTTCACCTTTTTTTGTTCTTTTTCTAAATTTTATCTCCCCTATATACCAATATATAATTAATGTATTTATTTTTCAAAAACAAAACATCTTTACATTAATTCTACACAGGCTTACCTCACTCTCTTCATAGCTGTTTAAACACACTGCTCAATTACTTCTGCCTTACTTCCTGGTCAGACTTAGGGTCCTTTCACACATACGGACCGTTCGTTCATTTTTTACAAGTCCGTTTACAGACTTGTATTGCATCCCTATGGGATTGCGTCCGTTAGCGGATGATGCATCCGCTAACGTCCGCAAAGATCCGCGTCCACAAAGATCAGTTTTTTCGGACGGAAGAAAACCCTATTTTTCTTCCGTCTGGCGGATCGGATCTGATGAATACGGACAGACGGTCCGTATTCATCCGATTCCCCATAGGGGAGAGCGGAGGAAAGACAGGGCGATCTCTGCACAGTGTGCGGGGACCATCCTGTCCGCTGACAGCTCAGCAGGGATTTACGGATGATCCCTGCTGAGCCGACGGACACACACGGAGCGGTTCAAAAATGGTCCGCTCCGAGTGAAAGGACCCTTTCGGTCATGACACAAGAAGGTTTTGACCAGCTGATCTCATTAGCACACACCCTGAATCATCTACTCCTTTCTGTGTCATGACCCACAGTCTGACCAGGAAGTAAGGCAGAAGTAATCAAGAAGGATTTGTAACCACTTCAATGCCGGCACTTTCACCCCCTTGTGGCCCAGTCCAATTTGCAGGGAAATTTTAGATTTTTTTCCCCCACAAATAGCGCTTTCTTTTGGTGATATTCGATTACCACCAGGGTTTTTATTTTGTGCGCTACAAATAAAACATTTTTATTAAGAAAAAATATATATGTTTTTCTTTGTTTCTGTTAGAAACTTTGTAAATAAGTACGTTTTCTCCTTCACTAATAAGGCTGCACTGACGGGCACCGATGAGGAAGTACTGATTGGCACTGACGAGGTGGCACTGATGATGAGGCACTTATATGCAGCACTGATGGGCACTTATAGGAAGCACTGATAAGCAGCATTAATGGCCACTGATCGGTGGCACTGATGGGCAGATTTGATCACAAGGTCACTGATAGGAACAGAGTGCCATCCCTAATGAGCACTGATTGGCATCCCTGGTGGGCTCTAGTGGGCATACCTGATGGTCTCCAGTGGGCATCTTTGATGCGGGGAAAAATATATTTTCTGCCCCTGCTGGCCACAATCTGGCCCTCCTAATGTCTCAAGGACAATAAACTGGCCCCTGCATTAATGGATGTTGCTTTATAGTGTATATACATAAACCTACCTCAAGAATCTCAATCCCTGATGTAGTGGCAAAGATATATTACAGGTGTATCAAGGACTGATCGATTCCCAGTCAGGCATAGGCATAGGCAATCTGCCTCATAGTGTGTTTTGTCACACCGGCCAGGGCGATGAAAGAAAAAAACATTAGTCGGCAAAGTTGGACCCATAAAGAAAGCATAATCGTTCCCAGCAGACAACAGATTAATTTGTAAGAAGTAATTATTTTACCAGACCCATGACACCCTTTTCTGGGTCTCCGTATACGTGTTATGGTTCAGTAAAAGTCAAGTTCAAGTCCGACAAGGATAAAGGTTTCTGTGATCTCTCTTTCAATCATGCTGAGACATTACCTTTGTAACGGTCACCACCGTTTACGATCTTCCATCAACCCAATACAGCTTATCTGACAGTCTGACAATTCATGTAGACATGACCCATTCTATTTCCCAGAATCACGAGACTCGCACAGCTCTGTGTTCTGGTTTCAAAATGTATGAATGAACTCTTTAATGGTTAGCTCTCTTATATACAGTACAGCCATGTTACAGTTATCAAAGGAACAAAGAAACTCTCCACCCACCCCATTATACAATGGCCTTCATACACATCCTTTTAGATAATGACGTCCTGACTCTGACAACAGCTATTCACCTGCATAATAGACATTCCTATGTCAGACGTTCAGGCACCGAATTACAGGAGTTAATTACTACAGTTAACAAGTCACATTCCACATCTTATCATCAATAGACTTTCCACACAAAACAGTGTCATTAGCATACACAATGAACAGGTCTTGGAAGCAGACCTAATTAACACAATGGACACAGAATTCAATCACAGCAAGACACTTTAACATCCCATAATAGGCAGCCAGGCTGTCTACCAAGCTCCAATACACATCACCACAGTACAGACTCAATTAGCATCTCAACAGCCTATGTTACACAGAGGAATGAGTCACTATTGACCGGTAGGGTCAGAATAAGCCAACAACTTGTAATATCTCAAGATATCCTGCAATACATGAATTATCAGTAATGTCCCATCTCATGTAATTTGATATAATTTCTCAGTCACCCTATGCCTCAAAAGGGACTCCTGTTACACCCTTCTTTTCTTCCTTACAAGTGGTAGGAGTGCACTGCATTGTGTCCAAACAATGAGGATTTAAGGAAACTCCACTGGGGCAGAATTATTTTATGGAACCAGAAACCAAGAAAAAAGTCAGTGGCCAGAACTTTTCAAACTTTAACCTTTTTTACATGGGTTTGCAAAAGCTAGAACCCAGCAGTAGTAGCCAGTGGTCCTCTCCTGAAATCTCGGTTTTGGGTGGTCTGACCCTTTAAATATTCTAGTTAATGAAAATGATGGATTCTGCAGTATTTCAGGTTTTCCAATTCTAGCGATCTCATTTGGTTGCCTTTATTTTTAGCCACAAAGAACACCATGCATATTCCAAAGCGAATTACATACATCTCATTTGCATTTTGTTTACAGTATGTTATACTTGCTTACTGTATGTTATACCTTTGCAGTATGTTATATTCCCAAGAAGGTGAATTTGTAAAATATAAATGACATTTTCCAAATACCAGAACATCGGTAATTAAATCATACGTGTCATTTTGTTTTTAAACATCTATATGTATGTATTGTTGAGATTTCTATAAATCATTCAATGAGTAATCACATTGATAAAATGGTCAGTGTTTTATTTCGCTGGCACCGATCGTTTTAGAACATTCAGCATTTTAAACCGTGAATCATTGATTTTATGTTTTGGCACCTGCGATGTGCAATCCCACGTACTTGTCTAAATCCACATATGCTGCACAGTCTGCGCATTGCAACTAAGAATTTTAATCCTCATTGATGTATATCTGCATTTGTCCTCTGCACCCACTTTAGATTCACATCATAACGATCATGAATCATCAGGGTGAATGTGGTCTATTTATTTAATGATTGGCCGAACATAATCTTTTATATTATACAAAATAATTGGGTAACTATTATGTTTTTTTGTTGTTTAATTAATGAAAGTGTATTTTTCCCCCAAAAATTGCGTTTGAAAGAAACGCTTCAAAAAACTGTGTGACATAAAAGATTTCAATGACCGTCATTTTATTCTCTAGGGTCTTTGCTAAAAGACAGAGTAGAAAATAATTATTTTGCTATCTGTGTCCCTGTTGGGGGATTTCACCTCACTTCCCATCCTGGCAACCTCACAGTTAGCATTCTTTCACACAGGCTTTCCAATCCGGTCTGCCTATCAGTTTTTCAGGTGGAGCTGATCGGAAGATTTATGTGGGTCTATGGGGAGGCTGAAATAAATGGGCTTGTGTCTGTGTACATGTGCCTGCCCATGAGTTCACCCAGGTCCAGAAAAAGGAGAAAAATACTGTGTCAAATCTAAGCATGTCAGATCAGGGGTAACCCATAACTTCCAACTGTCCCTGATTTCGAGGGACTGTCTCTGATTTGGAGCAATGTCCCTCTGTCCCTCTTTCCTCCTCATCTGCCCCTCATTTTGGTCTGATCTATATAGTTATATATAAAATGCACTTTTAATCTTTCAAAACGTGTTTCCCATAGCTAAACATTTTATCCAATTTCTAAATTGCTGCATTTGTAAATGTCAAAAGCCAATATAAAGGAATAGTAGTGGTAAAAACAAGCACTTAGTGGCTTTAACTGCTGTATTTATTGGCATATAACACTCACTTTTTTACCCTGAAAATAGAGGGTAAACTGTGCCTGCGTGTTATACGCAGGAGACTGTGGAAAGTTTTTTTCCTCTTAAAGAGGAGTTCCACCCTAAAAAATTACTTTTGTTTTGTTTAATCCCCTCCCCTCCCCCTTACATGCCACATTTGGCATGTAATTTTTTTGGGGGGGGAGTGGGGGCTTCAGTAGGAGTGGGACTTCCTGTCCCACTTCCTGCTTCCGCCGAGGGGCTGGTTAGGCGATTAAGCCTTAATCGCCTACACCAGCCCCTCCCTGTAGGCGATCACATGGGACACATGACAGGTCCCATGCGATCGCCTCTCCAATCAGCGGCGCATGCGCAGTGCGGCTCTCGCATGCGCAGTGGGTGCCCGGCCGTGAAGCCGAAGGCTGTCACGGCTGGGTGCCCACAGTCGGGATGGAGACGCCGGCTGGGGAGGGGGGGAGAGGAGTGGAGCCCCAGTCAGCGCGTCGCTGGAACGCAGGAGCAGGTAAGTGAGTGTTTATTAAAAGCCAGCAGCTACACTTTTTGTAGCTGCTGACTTTCAATAAACACAATTTTTTGCTGGAACACCCCTTTAAAGTTAGGGTGCGTGTTATATGCCTGTGCGTGTTATACGCCGATAAATATGGGTAATCATTTATTTGTACAGAATTCACCTCTATGGGAGCATGGCACAGGGTTATGCTATACCTACATACTTTGGCTAATAGGTGTTCCTCGTTCCCATCTCAAAAAGTTGGGAGGTATGGTAGCCTGATGCAAACAGACACAATTTACATCCATGCATCCAACACGGGTCTGCAAATGTCCACTATTTAAATGTGGACAGAATACTGAACAGGCACAGATTTCACAAATGTGACCTGTGTTCTATCATGCTTTGTAGATCTGTAGATCAGTAGTAGATCTGTTGATGGATCCTATGGTGAAAGGAGCAGAGCACGCCCATGGGAAAGGCCTGGTTCACACTAGTACGACTTTTGATATGACTTGTGTCACACAGAATCGCATTGTTGTAAATGGTGCCATTCAAATTAATGCGACTCAGAATGGTACGAATTTGGGAAAAGGTTGCTGCACTACTTTGATGCAATTTAAAGTGCTGTTTGGCCCCATGGACTATGCAAAGCTGCATCAGTCAAACCACATAATCACACTGTAAATCACATCAAAGTCGCATCACAGTAGCGTAAACCGAGCCAAAGTATGACAGAAAACATCCCCACCAATACAAAACATGAATATTATAACCCTTCCCTTCTTTACGTATAATTATTCCTTTATTACTGTAAGAAAGAATGATGTGGTCCAAGGCACCATAAGTAATTGGCCTCCATCCCAAATTTGGACAGAAAGAGAGAGAGTTTGGGGGGACTTTGAATGAGGCCAATCACTATATAGAGTAAGCATGTGGGATATAAAGACTAAGCTACAGTAAGACTGCTTTTTAGTATACATTTCTCATTCAAGTCCCCAACAAACTCTCGGAACCCATATAAAAACAAGCAATACTGTGTTTTATATCCCACATGCTTACTTCTATAGTGATTGGCCTCATTCAAAGTCCCCCCCAACCAAACTCTCTATCTTTCTGTCCTTTATTACTGTATGTGCCCATGTTTTTTCCTGTGTCAGTGACCTCATTGGACAAGGGTGAAAATATCTTCAATGGCCGCACAAACAGCAACAAAAATATATAATATTAATACCACGAGCCGAGAGCAACCCATTCAAGTGAATGGGGCTGCAGTGCAATGAGCACAGATACGACGTGGTGGGTTAGCATTTTCAGGGTTAAAACAAGGAGACAACATATTGGGGGTTATTTACTAAAGACAAATCCACTTTGCACTACTAGTGCACTTGTAAGTGCAGTCGCTGTAGATCGCTGTAGATCTGAGGGGAAGCTCTGAAATAAGGGGAAGCTCTGAAATAAGGGGAAGCTCTGCTGATTTTATCATCCAATCATGTGCAAGCTAAAATGCTGTTATTTTTTTCCTTGCATGTCCCCCTCAGATCTACAGTGACTGCACTTGTAGTCCAAAGTGTATTTTCTTTTAGTAAATCAACCCCATTGTCTTCTCACCACCTGTCAAACTCATGTATGAACAAGCCCTAAAACTTTTCAAAACTAGAATTTTTTTTAAATTGCTTGGCTTAAAGGGGTTGTAAAGGTACATTTTTTTCCCCTAAATAACTTCCTTTACCTTAGTGCCGTCCTCCTTCACCTACCTCATCCTTCCATTTTGCTTTTAAATGTTCTTATTTCTTCTGAGAAATCCTCACTTCCTGTTCTTCTGTCTGTAACTCCACACAGTAATGCAAGGCTTTCTCCCCGGTGTGGAGTGTCGTGCTCGCCCCCTCCCTTGAACCCACTAACACACAGCTCCTTTCTCTATCTACAGCGTAGAGAGCATACAGACTCTCCTGCTCGCCCCCTCAAGGGAGGGGGCGAGCACGACACTCCACACCAGGGAGAAAGCCTTGCATTACTGTGTGGAGTTACAGGCAGAAGAACAGAAAGTGAGGATTTCTCAGAAGAAATAAGGACATTTAAAAGCAAAATCGAAGGATGAGGTAAGTGAAGGAGGACTGCACCAAGGAAAAGGAAGCTATTTAGGAAAAAATGTTTACCTTTACAACCCCTTTAAGGTTCAATGTTGCTTTGCTTATTCTCTTTAGGTACAAGCCTAAAGCTCAAACACCGTACCAACACTCACTGTAATCATTCAGAAAGGAAAGGGGCTGGAAAATTACATGATTACCGGCCCCTTCACCCCTCATCCTGTGTGTGCCCGTAGAAGCAGCCAGTTGAAGAGGAGAGGAGGGAGCACTATGGGGGGAGCCAGGGCAGTAGGGGAAATCTGCACCACACAGGGTAATTAGAGTGTGCCCAGGCACACCTGGCACACCCTGTGCCGCACGCCTATGCTGAAGCAAACCTAACAAAAGACCAAAAGGATATAAAAACAATCTCCATACAAGCCAAACAGTGCTACGTAATGTTTCTAGACAAAGAATGTGCAGGGTTATATTTAACATTTTGCAGTATACCCTCTCACAGTTATAGCCTTACCATTCCATTTAAATGTGCAGTTATCTGTACAGCTAAACACATCCTTGTATAAATTCAAAGTACTTGTTGTAAGAGAAATGGTGGCTGCTATTCTCTGGAGGTGACATTGTCTGTCCCCCTGGCATCTACTAAGTTCTGACTTTGTCACATGATTCTGAATACCCAGAAGTACTCCGCGCTGAACGGAGCAGTGGGGGAGCAAAGGTAAGCAAACAGTAAGTGTATCTAAAGCACACTTTAGATAAGCGAATGAATGCATTGAAGACTGGTTATGAAAGCAAACCAGCATAATACAAAGTCATAGTGAAGCTGCCACCTGGAGTAACCAATCAGGTTTTGTCTTTCAAACTCTGGAAAAGTGAATTAAAGAATTCAATTTTTTATTTATTTTTTCTTTTGACATCGGCAGTCCAATTTGGTTTTGATCTAGCTTTTAAAATTTAGAATGACAGTATTTGCATTTTTCACAGCTGCAGGATGTAAAATATCTCTTATGCGGTGTCTTTAGAGCTGAATCATTATCGCCGGACAGGGGAGGGGACTTTCCCCTGCAGTGGTCAAGCGTTGCCAAACTGCAGCTTGCAAATGGGATTGCTAGCATTCAAAAGATGTAATTTAATTCAACTAATTAGAAGAAAAGCTCTGACTATGAAACATTGTTTCTTTGGCTTACAAAGATAGAAAAACCATTGCCGCTATAGGGCCAATACAGCCAAAAGTCATATTTCATCAAGTGTAGGTAAATACATTGAAATAAGTGTCTAATTTTCTGTATTTCCTCCGAAATGTGGCAGTAAAGTGTAAAAAAAAAAAGCTTAAAGTGATTATAATTTTTTTTTTTTATAAATAACAAACATGTCAATACTTACCTGTTCTGCAGAGTTCCCCAACCTCCTCTTCCCGGGTTCCCCCGCCAGAGCTCTAGGCCCCTGCTCAGTGTCCAGTGCCCTCATGGGAAGCAGCTTACCCTGTGGGCATTTGCGCATGCTCGCATCCATTGGTACACACAGGACTCGACCCAGCCCCAGCTCCCTTGTCGCTGACTTTGATTGACGGCAATCAATGGCTCCCGTTGCCCCAGCACAGCCAGTGAGACATGGAAGTGGGGGGAGAAAAGAGCTGCAGCCATGTACAGTGATGGATCTAATGAGGGCTCAGGTAAGTAAAAGGAGGGGGTGGGGGATGAGGGGCCAATACTAATGCCTAAACATTTTTTTAATTTTTTTTGGACCCCACAGATCTAGCTGCCCTGTGTCAGTGAATGGCTGCTGCAGGGGAGAGGAGGAAGCACTAACAATGACTGGGCTATGGAAAAGCCACATCTTACTGAATTCAGAGCCGTTGTTGAACACTTACTTACACAGTTTACGCAGTTACTCTTCACACTTTTGCCTTTGTATTTTATAGAACAGCGTGTCTCCACTTTCCTTAAGTATGTACCCCTTTAGAGAAGCAAGCCAGTGTGAACCAACTGTCCCTTGGTAGGTGTTACCTCATCCTAGGTACCTCTTGACATGAGAAATGATTACTGGTGACCCCCTATTGCATATAAATGTTTTGAGGCAATGCCTTATGTTACATACAGTAACTAATAGTGCTTGCTGTGACAGACCAAACTGGGACAGGGGCTTTTGGAGGAGACTAGGGGCTTGCCTCCAACCCACTGATTATGGCCCATGGAAGAGACCAGGGATTTTGTCTGCTTCTCCCAGTCAGAGCATGGAAAATAGCTCAATTGAGCATCTGATCTCATGGAGAGCAGATCAGCCTCTAATGATGGACAACCACGTGATGAACACGGAGAGCGAGTCTTTAAATTCTCTGAATAAGGACAATAAAACTTCCCTTCTAGAGTAGATGGAAAGGTGTAACATTAATCTTGTACAGGTTAACAATGGTCAGAGATTATAGGGTGGCCCTCCTGCAGACAGGGTTGGAGAGACTCCTTCTCTTGGGACAGAAATATTTATCAAAAATATGCCTCAAGAAATCTATGAAGATAAATTAATCTCACTTTTTCAGACTGCTGGAACATTGTTTGTCTTCTGATGACTTGTCTAGTGGACATATTACACAAGTTAAAGCAAAACACCCGGCATGTGTAATGCACTTTGTGTATTCAGGATTGTAGATTGTTGCCAGGCTGAGTTGTTGTGGGGTCTCCTGCTATAATCTTTTTATTAAGGTGTCATGTGTTTATTGTTAAGTGTGTCTCTCCGATTAAGTGTGAATTCCCAATGTTAATTGAGTCACCTATTGTTGTTGTCTGTTGGCTAATCCTCTTGGAGGTTCCTACATGATGGGATTAGCCTTATGTCAACCCAACCTCATTATCTAACCATTGTGTGATATTTTGGATAATATTTGGTTTTATTGTTCATGTGGTGACTACCCTACTTTTGAAGTGTATAAAAACCTGTATTTCTGTTTAACAGTCATTCCTTTGGCTCTTATCCCAACATCTGATCTGTGTACGATGCTTGGGATAAAAGAGCTGGTTTTAGCTTTCGGCTTGCTGGAATGTATTATATTGATTATATTATAGAGTCAGAAATACCCCCTTGGGAACCCACACCATAGGTTGGTTCTCTATGATAAAATTTAGATTAATAACATCTAATAATACCTTAGACTAGGACAAACTAGCTCATTGTTATACTTCCTCCCAGTCACCTTTCCATCTCTAGATTAGTATTGCTTGTTTCTTAAAGTAGAACTAAGTCCTCACATTAAATAAAATAAAAGTGCTGCAGAAAGAAAAACCTAAGCCAGTGATGGCGAACCTTGGCATCCCAGATGCTTTGGAACTAGTTTTCCCATGATGCTCAACTACACTTCAGAGGGCATGAGCATCATGGGAAATGTAGTTCCAAAACGACCGACTGAGATGCCAAGGTTTGCCATCATTGGCCTAATGCCACGTACACACGGCAGAGAAACTCGACGGGCGGAACACATCGTTCCGCCCGTCGAGGTTCTCTGCCGGCTGTCAGATTCGGCGACCCGCACCGTCGGGAAAGGCAACCAGCCATTCATCCCGACGGGCCGTCGAGCAAATAGAGAACCTGCTCTCTATTTGCTCGACGGGTTTCCCGACGGGCGGGCCTCGCCGAGAGCGTACACACAGCCGAGGTTCTCGGCAGAATGCGGCTCCCAGCGAGGTTCTCGCTGGTTTCTGCCGAGAACCTCGGCCGTGTGTACAGGGCTTAAGCCTGACTATTCTTAAAAATGTTCTCCCCACCTATCCTGCCTAGTCTGTATGAAAAATATGTGTATACTTACCTACTAACCTGATCCTGCAGCTCTTGCTCAGGGAGAGCTTAAAAACAGTACAAATGAAGGAGGATTTAACTTGGTCAGGAATGGTAAAGAACGTTTTTATTTACTTTTTGATGATTGAGCATTACATACCAACTAAATATGAGACTTTTTTAGACTGTCATATCGGAACCTTTAGTTGAAAGTATAAGTACAGTCAACCTTTTTTTGGTTATGGGAGGGTTGAAGAAGGCTTACAATCCAATTATATTTTTCCTGGTGACCATAGTCATAATAATTATAATAATACTTTTTAAAATATAACCTGCTAGTAGTTTTGACACTTCCCTACTCTATCAACAAAACAAAAAAATTATAAAAAAAAAATGTGGCCATACATGCACTTTATCTGTCATTTAGTGTGTGTACTAAGGCAATGCAAAGTAGGACTTAAAGCGGAGCTCCAGCCACGGTAAAAAAAAATTTTTTTTTAAAGTCAGCAGCTACTAACAGTGTAGCTGCTGACTTTAAATAAAGACACTTACCTGTCCTAGGCGCCCGCGCTGATGGGCCCCCCCCCGATGCCGGTCCCACGATCGCTCCGGGTCCCGCGCCGCCATTCACAATATGGGAAACAGGCAGTGAAGCCGTACGGCTTCACTGCCCGTTTCCTACTGTGCCTGCGCGAGTCTCACGCTGGCTTGTGAATGGGCGCGCTGCTCTCTGAGAACACACACAGTTCCCAGGAAGCAGCGCGCCCATTCACAAGGAGAAGGAGAAGAAGAAAACACACCGCGGATTAGGAAGAGGCAGATTACGGACTTCCGCATAGCAACAGCTATTTCGGGTGAGTATTTTTTTTTTTTTTTTTCAGGTTTTTTTTTTTTTTTTTTTTTCAAACAACATTGTAAAATGTTGTTATACTGGGTGGAGCTCCGCTTTAATGTCATATTTTAAGATTTCTAGCAGAGAAAATTGAGTACTGTCTGTGATACTTTTTTTATTTGCGCTAACATATCATTTTTTATGGAGAAGTTTTCGGGGTGAGGCAGATGCACAAGGAAATATATTCTTTAGATATGACCAGGCTCTTTTTCTGTGGTTGTAGAATTATGGGGGACTGGCCCATTTATCATACCTGCATTATGTGGTTTTTTTTTTTGTTTTTCTGATGACTAGAGAGTCTGATATTACACTTTTCTCAGCTTCCACACTTAAAATAGGGGAATGGGATCCATAGGATGGCGGGTCATCATGGTTACATCAGAGGTTGGACAAATGTAATTTTTGTACGGTAGCCAGATACCAAATTTCCCTATACGTCTAAATTACATCATGATGCAGTATCATCATGCAGCAACCGCATTGAAATGAATATATTATTCTGTCTGTACAGTCAACCAGTCTGAAAAGGGAAATACTCTGCCCTTGAGAGTGTGATGGACTGCTGAACGTCGTTCTTTTTGCTTCTCCATTAATCTAGTCAACTCAGATCAGTTTAGTTTCTTCACTGTAAAATGTTCAGGACACCTACCTTATCAGGCAGTTCATAGCATTAGCAGCTAATCTTTATCCCCTTTAGCTGCTGGAGAAAATTTTGAGTCAATACTTTTTTTGCTTTTGCCTCCTGATAAATGACTATCCTGGGACAGTACCCAGAGGGAAGTAGGTAGAGAAAACAGGATTAATAATTCTAATATCCGTATCTCCTCTACATACAATGTCATGCTCAGGCCAGCAAAGTATGCACAGTAATCAGAGAACATAATATTGTCATATATGGGAGAGTCAAAGATGGCTTTTACATCCTGTCACATAACTCCTTTGATTGGTGAAATGTGCGCTACTTACCAATGAGCGGCTATCCACTGCTATTGCCAAGATTGAGGTGTGTTTAGATTAGGTAAGCTCTGTTGACTTATTTTTGTAATGAATCTCTTTCCATCTTGAAAGTTTCTCCAAGATAGAATCCTATTCAAAGAAAAAGTTCATATTTCCAATATACAGTGAGGTCTGTTAAGTGATTAAAAGCCCTAAGTCTTGAGGTTTATGTCCTAGTATGATATTCAATATGCTAAGACTAGAGAAGCTGTCATAGATACACATGAATGAGGACCTATGACGCTATATCACCTAACAAACATAGCTGGTTTTAGATACTGTAGGAAGACAAGACCCATTCAGCCTCAAAAGACAGTCAGAGGAGAATGAAAACCCCTCCTACAAGCTTTAACAAGTACTGGGCTGGACACTGATAGCAGTCACAGGGCTGATACATATGGCTGATGGGAAAAGGTATTCAGCAGTTTACTAAAATAATTGCATTTCCATGTTCTGTGTACTGTGAGAGACCAGCACGGGCTGCCCGTCCATTAAGGGCGCACAGGTGCTGCTCCCCTATCCATTCATCCGGCCCCCATATAGGATACATAAATTCCAATTGGAGGGTGTTTTTTTGAAGCACGTGATTAGAGCCAGAGGCTATATTAGGCCCAGAGCCCACCCAGTTGTGTGATAATAGCGAATGACTATTCACTATTTTCACACTGATTCTCCTCCCGGCCAATCAGGAAGCGGGACCCATTTCCCAATTGGCCGATAGGAGAAGGGTTCTGATTGTCCGTCGAGGAGGAGGGAGGAGACAGAAGCCACTGAGATGGAGAAGGGGTAGGGGAAGCCCATGATGGCCACCACCTATAATGCCCACCGCCTGTCCCCCAGGTGAATAACTGCCCTCCATAGATGGGGTAAGTGCTCTGGACCCGACCAACCGGACTGGCTGCCCCCTTAAAAAAATTAGCACCAGAGCTGCCACTGGAGACCAGATATAGTGAATGCAGGGTCCTGGGATTAGTAACACTTTAAGTGATAGAGTTTCATTCATAACTGTCACTTCACTATGAATTACTCATTTATGCTACTCATTGCAATCTGTGAAAACTATGGATAAAAAGGATTATCTTTATCTTTAGTTCTTTGCTGTTGTGCTGTGAGGATACTTTATTTTGAGACAAAAAACCTGCTCAGCTTTAAATTGAAAGAACAGCCCATCTAGGCAAAATCAGTAACGTGACAATAAAGATATTTTTCTGTATTTAAGGGTGGCATTCTGGCCACTACTGTAGGGGGTGTGTTGTTGTGTGGGTTTTGGCTCAGTGGCTGTGCTTTCCAGTGAGTTCAGAGAACAAACCCTCTAAATGGGACTTTTGAGGGGATCAATCACTACAATGTTATATAAAAGAGTACATTTTATTATACAAAGTTAAACATATATAGCATAACACAATACACTATAAACACAAGATGCAGTTGACATGGCAAATAACCATCTGATAAACACTTTGGTTTGATGAAGATCATGTTAGCCCAACGCGTTTCCAATTTACACAAATGTTAGCCCTTCAGGCGCAATTACAAGTCAAAAGATGGTTAGAGGGATTGCATCTAAAACCGCATCACTGATGTTTACATAAAGAAAGCTTATCCTCTGCTGCTATGATCCCCAGTGGGGTGGTGAACCAAAGAGGACCCCACAAGAGTACCCACACCCCCAGCCACTGAGGGATAGATAGTCCCCACCACGTATATGCGTATTGTTAAAGATCAACCCAATATGAATTTGTTAGAAATATATGAAGTGTCCTAATGAGAGGACAGCAGGCCTATTGGATAACCAGATTTGTAGCATAGAAATATTGCTTTTGGATGCCACTTTGAAAATCAGACTATTCATCAAAGAAGGGTAAAGAAATCAGCAAGATATTCAAAAAGCACCAAAATTATCAAAATGGTGTCTCAATAAGCACCCAATTGCAATACCTGAAAAATCCAGGCCTGTCTAGGCATCAGTAGAGCAGCAATCTCTACTGCCCATCCAGTAGTGTATTTAGGTTTTGTGCTGCCCTAGGCCTGACTAAACTTGTGCACCCCCTAAATTAAATATGACCCATCCCTTCCTGTCAAGGCCACACCCCTTTCTGTTTAGGATCCGCCCTGGAATTTTCGAGTGGGGACACTAGTTCTTAGGGCTTGTTGGAGGGGCATTGGATTACCTTAATTTGCATAGATTTCCTCTCACTTCCTGTTTGGAAATGTGGAAAATAGGTGAATTCCGCGCCAATAAATATGTGAAGCTACCTAGAGCTTTGAATAAAAAGAAATTTCTCCGTGAGAAAAATAAATAAAATTAAGCTGCTCCTCAGTGGTGCAGTAGGATACTGCAAATGGTGAAAAAAAAGAAGATATAGAGGGCGCTAGTGAATAGACTCAGTATAACACCTGTCTGTTGAAAAAAATTAGGTGGGTGTGCTTAATGTGCAACATGTACTAGGTATGTGAGTGGTTATAAACAACACAAATGCATAACATAGATCCTGAAATTGGATAACAGGTGATAACCTAAACTAATCACCTGCTAGAGGTATACAATTATAGCAGAATTACATAGAATGGTCACCAGTGAAGAAAAAAAAGAAAGATTGCTCACTCGTGGTGAAGATAAAGTGCAATGATAAAACACAGTGCAATGATAGTCTCTAATTGTGCAAAGTCCCATAAAAGCCACAAATATGCCAGTGACTGATTGTTGAAAGTTGACTCATGGATGTGTCTGGTTCCTCCACCACTGAAGCGGATACTCTCCAATTGGGGATCTCACCAGGTCACTGTGTGCGGCTGGATGCCAAAGTTGTGAAGGCGCTAGTTGGTCTAATGCGAGAAAGGGAGCCAGATGTCGCCGCCTAGCATCTGGCTCCTTTTCTCGCATTAGACCAACTAGCGCCTTCACAACTTTGGCATCCAGCCGCACACAGTGACCTGGTGAGATCCCCAATTGGAGAGTATCCGCTACGCTACAGTCCCAGTGCCAGGCAGGCACCTGCCATAGTAAAAGGCCATTTGGCTGTTTGTGCGATTTTATATATTTTTAATAAAGGTAATACACTATGATTTTTTCCGTATCTGTCTCCACCATTCTGTGAGCACCACGGTCATACCTATGGTCCCAACGTGATCTAGCTACGCCCTCAGTGTAACAGGCACTCATCCTGTCCTGCTTTCCTGACCTACTTTTAATTAAGAGGTCTCGCCGTGTGGTAAGAGCATAGCATCTTCTTAGCACCTTGGGTGGAGTTCATAATTCAGTGGTGGAGGAACCAGACACATCCATGAGTCAACTTCCAACAATCAGTCACTGGCATATTTGTGGCTTTTATGGGACTTTGCACAATTAGAGACTATCATTGCACTGTGTGAGCAATCTTTCTTTTTTTTCTTCACTGGTGACCATTCTATGTAATTCTGCTATAATTGTATACCTCTAGCAGGTGATTAGTTTAGGTTATCACCTGTTATCCAATTACAGGATCTATGTTATGCATTTGTGTTGTTTATAACCACTCACATACCTAGTACATGTTGCACATTAAGCACACCCACCTAATTTTTTTCAACAGACAGGTGTTATACTGAGTCTATTCACTAGCGCCCTATATATCTTCTTTTTTTTTCACAGGATTGGAAATGCCTTCCCTCCAGCATTTTGAAGTCTCCGAGCTCCATACCCTGATTTGGAAATTACAAAACGCGGAGAAAGATGAAAAACCACCTTTCTCCACTCAGAAATTACATTCTGAAGTCCTGTAGTCTTCATACCTGTGTCATTTTCTCATACATTTTCACATTGGCAGGGCCTCACTTTGCCACATGGTACATTTTTCCTACTGACCACCAATGTAGGGGGTATTTTTCCTAATAGCCCCACTTTGGTTTTAGTAAGGGTTCTCAAGACTCTAAAATTATTAAAAAATATACAAATTGGGGGTGTGGATAAGTGGCACTTTCACATTTGAGTGGAGGTTGGCTTTATGCATGTGATGGAGTATTTCTCAGTGATGATGACCCCCTGATATGCCACATTTGGCTCATAATTTATTTTTTGGGAGGGAGCGGGCACCCAGTTTTTATGGGCTTCCAGCTCCCACTTCCTTCTTTGCCTCTGCAGCACCAGAAGGAAATTCACCTCTCACCCCTCCCTCCCTGCAATCTTTTGGGACATGTCCCAGGAGACTGCCCAGCCTTTTTACAGCATGCAGCGTGGCCCGCGTGGCCCGCGCATGTGCAGTGCGTGCCCGGCTGTGAAGCCACAGTCAGGCACCTACATTTGGAATGCCGGCAAGTGGTAAGCAAGTGCCACAGTGTGACCATACTGCTGCTTTTTAAATGAACACCGAGATGTTGTCCAGTAAAGATAGCTATAGATGAAAATATTTTTTTGTTCAGTCAGCCAATAATAGAATAAAAGGAACAGATTCCTCCATCCACACAATTGAGGTGGTCCAAATAGTACATTATGATATTTTGACAGCTGTACTCTCTGCTGTTAGAATGCATTGATCAGCAGTGCAGCCACTGATTGACAAGTTTTCCAACATTTCTGTTCCACAGAAATCGAATAGGGGTGGCCACACTTAGATCGAATTTCAGCCGATCCCTGCCGAATCAGCCAACTTTCGATCCATCTTTGGCCAGCTTTAGGCTTTATGTCTACTGTTTACCACTTGAGATCTATATCTGCTACTCAATCTGCACATGTCTGTACTTGTGGCCTTAAACAAAGGATATCTCTTAATTAAATAAGTGAAATATTCTGATGCTCTGTTTTGGACACGGAGTACTGTATATAGAAAACATGTTAGTCTAAGGTGTTAGAATGTTGTGCAAACTTGATTTCACATTTAAATTTAACTGAGGAATTGCAATCTTTCATTAGCAACATCCTCTGTGTATGTTATCATCTCATTAGCTAGGTGACGTTTTCCAGAAGAACCAGATAGACCTAAAAGCAATCCCATATATTGGGGCTGATAGGGCAGATACAACCCCAATGTTTTGAGCGTCTGATAAATGTAAAAAGCTTTTTTTTAAATTACTGTCTCAACTACATGCTAAACCAGGGGTCTCCAAACATTGTTAACAAAGTGCCGGTTTATTATCCTTTAGACTCTAGGAGGGCCGGACTTTGGCCAGCGGGAGTGGAAATTTTCCTGGCATCAGTGGGAGTAAACATCTGGTATTAGGGGGAGGAATAGTACCCCATTGCTTTTATCATAGAGAGGAATAGTGCCGCATTAATGGTGTCAGTGGGAGAAATGGTGCTTCATTGTCGGTGTCAGATGGCAGAATAGCAGTGGAAGGGACAGTGCCCCAAGGGCTGGGTAAAGGCAAGCAAAGGGCCGCATCTGGCCCTCGGGCCACAGTTTAGAGACCATTGTGCTAAACTAAAACTCCCCATGACATACTTTTAAAATGATAGGTGTACAATTCAGACTGTCAGTCGGCATTCCTTTCTCCACACTGCCATCTCTGCCTCCTCTTTTGGGTCCCCATCGTCTTCTTCAGCCCTTGGGTGATCATTGACAATGAAGCCTGTTGAGTAGGTGCAGCGTGGTGTGGCAAGCAGTAAAGACAAGAGGGGTAGAGAAAGGAAGCGCCACCTAAGTGCAGTATTAAAGAGGTTCTTTTAATGACACATTGTACAAAACACACTTACAAGAAGGTAAGGAAAGAAGGCTCATCTGTAACATCCTGTAGTCCTCGTCCTGGATCCATGGGCTGCTTAGAAGTAAAGATAGGATTCAATGGCGGCTGCTGTCCTGCAGGTCACGTGGTTACTTCAGAGGAACACTTCCAGGGCTATGCGCTCCATGTGGCTCTCTGTCTCTGTGAGCTATGACTAAGCATCGGTTGTCGATGTGAAACGCGTCAGCTTTTGTTACCCCACTGTTTGCTGTTTTTGCTGTTTTAGTTTTTTGACTGGAATAAACAGGCACTATTTTTAAGTCTTTTCATCCATTGGAGTGCGGCTGTCCATTTTTCTTTCCTTATATTGCTCTCTGTCTCTGTGGTGGAATAATATAGCAGCACATGGAGTATTAGGAACCTGCCAGACAGAAATGGATACAAAGGAGGCTGTGATAGGTCACAACTCTGCTCAATGTGAGATTAGCTGTGATTGGGCCAAGGCTTCTGATGAGTCACAAAAGCTTAACTCTATGCTTTCTGGCATGAATTCAACTGTGAATAACTTTGCTTTTGTCTCTCACATATAAACATGTGCACCACACTAGGTTCCCAGCAGGCTTAGCTGTATATACATGTAGGTTATACTAGCCACCTAGGACAGGTTCTAGCTGGCCAACTACACAGGGGGTATCAAGGAACAGATGTTCCCTAATCACCTCCTGCTCTCAATGGTGCAGCCATTTATCGCAGTCCCTGGCCCCTCGGAGGAATGGCAGAGCCAGAGAACCAAAACGGGTGCTGTCGGTGGGGATGCACCTTCAGAGCCCCATAAAAGTATTCTATTCCCCCAGATCACTGTTACCTTAAAGTCCTTTGCTGCCTCTAAAAATCAACAGCAAGCTCATGTATGTAGCCATGAGCTTGATTTAATCCTTTGGGTACCAGGATGGTTATAAATGTACTTTGATACAAGGGGTTATAGCTTAAAGCTAAACTCCAGGCCAAGAGCTAACTGCACAGATGAAATGCATACATTATATGACAGTGTTTTTACCGGCCATAGGATGAATATTTCTGTACATCCAGTCCTGAGTTTTACACAGCTCTGTTAAGCCTCGTACACATGATCAGTCCATCCGATGAAAACGGTCCGAATTACCGTTGTCATCGGTTAACCGATGAAGCTGACTGATGGTCTGATGTGCCTACACACCATCGGTTAAAAAACGATCGTGTTAGAACGCGGTGACGTAAAACACAACGACGTGCTGAAAAAAATGAAGTCCAATGCTTCCAAGCATGCGTCGACTTGATTCTGAGCATGTGTGGATTTTTAACCGATGGTCATGCCTACTAACGATCGGTTTTGACCTATCGTTAGGTATCCATCGGTTAAATTTTAATGCAAGTTGACTTTTTTTTAACTGAAGGTTAAATAACCTATGGGGCCCACACACAATCAGTTTTGACCGATGAAAACGGTCCATCAGACCGTTGTCCTCTGGCTATCCTATCGTGTGTACGAGGCCTTAGACAGCACAGCCATTTTTCTGCTGCTGTTAAGGCCTCTTTCACACGGGCGCCTCCGTTTGATGGACTCCGCTTGTTCAGCTGATCCCCGCTGAGAAGGTGGATGACAGGTCTGTCTCCGCTCACTGTGTGTACATGACACTACTGACATCCGCGGCTCCATAGGGTTAAGTGGAGGGTTCAATTAGGTCCGCCTGAAAAACTGACAGGCAGACCTGTTCGGACAGCCCGTATAGGTCTTGTCCCTCTTGTGACTGGGTAGTGAAAAGAGAAGCAGAATACTGGTCATCTCACCATTTCTCTGCTCTCCTGTCAGCATGCTCCTTGAATGTCAGCACAACCAATTGGCTGCTTCTCCCTTAACCCATCTGAGCTTGGCAATTTCAGTGTTGGCCGATGACAAATACCAAACTTATGCTTCTCTGTAAAGATGAGTTGCAGCACACTTGGGTTGTACTTATTTTGCACCACAATGCACCGCAACAGGCTCTGTTTTTTTATGTACAGTCCCTTTACCATTTTCTCTTTTTTCTTCATTTTACAGCAAGCTCATCCCTTCCAGATACGGGCTAAGTGACCCATTTTTTTTTTTATGCCATTCTAAGAACAGTTAAAGTATATGGAGATTTCCAAATTGTCTCCCTCCATATATTTGTATTACTTCTAATGAAATGACTGCATAGTTCATGGGTAACAGAGCCAAATGATCAGGACAGTCACTACACCCCATTACTCTGATGAGAGAGATGAAACTCAGAGATGACAGGGAGCCATTTACTCAGCAGTGTGTAAATTCTTCTACAGTTTTTGTTTTATAATATAACTCTGAAAAGCTTAAAAGAACAATTCCAGCCAAGTAAAAACAATCAATGAACTAAAACCGCTCTCCAGTAAAACACGGCAAATCTGCTGAAACAGCCTTGAAGTATGCAGATCAAGTCATGGAAATGTTCATATGTCCCAAGAACAATTTTAAGTTAGAGATGCACTTTTAGGGGTCACTCCACCCAAAAATGTTGTTAGATTTTGTAACATCTGAACTTGACACATCAGCTGTTAGACGTCTCCAGAAGTCTAAGGCCTCGTACACACGATCAGTCTAAACCGATGAAAACGGACTGAAGGTCCGTTTCATCAGTCAAAACCGATCGTGTGTGGGCCCCATCAGTCAGTTATCCTTCAGTCAAAAAAAAGAGAACTTGCTTTAAAATTTGACTGATGGAAGCCTTAAGCCCCGTACACATGGCCGAGGTTCTTGGCAGAAACCAGCGAGAACCTCGCTGGGAGCCGCATTCTGCCGAGAACCTCGGCCGTGTGTACGCTCTCGGTGAGCCCCGCCCGTCGGGAAACCCGTCGAGCAAATAGAGAACAGGTTCTCTATTTGCTCGACGGCCCGTCGGGATGAATGGCTGGTTGCCTTTCCCGGCGGTCGGGTTGCCGATTCTGACGGCCGGCAGAGAACCTCGACGGGCGGAACGATGTGTTCCGCCCGTCGAGGTTCTCTGCCGTGTGTACGGGGCCTGACCGATGGGTCAAAACCGATTGTTAGTATGCAAAAGCATTGGTTAAAACGCCGCGCATGCTCAGAATCAAGTCGACACATGCTTGGAAGCATTGAACTTAGTTTTTTTCAGCACGTCGTTGTGTTAAAACATGTAAACGTCACCGCGTTCTGATACAATCGTTTTTTTAACTGATGATGTGTAGGCAGCTACATCGATTTAACCTAAGACAACTGTCCTTCAGACCGTTCTCATCGGATGGACTGATCGTGTGTACAAGGCCTGAATTTTTAAACGTCGTTTTTTAAAATGTTGTTTTTCGGGTTGTAAAAAATAATCGTGTGTGGGCTAAAACGACTAGAAATTTCAGCTTCCGGCACTGCGTCGCTTTAACTGACAATTGCGCGATCGTGCGACGTGGCTCCCAAACAAAATTGGCGTCCTTTTTTCCCCACAAACAGAGCTTTCTTTTGGTGGTATTTGATTACCACTGCGTGTTTGTTTTTTTTTGCGCTATAAACATAAATAGAGCGACAATTTAAAAATATATATATATATTTTTTACTTGTTACTACAATAAATAGCCTAATTTAAAAAAAAAAAAAATCTCAGTCTAGGCCGATACGTATTCTACAGATTTTTGGTAAAAAAAAAAAAAAATCACAATAAGCGACTGGTTTGCGCAAAAGTTATAGCGCCTACAAAATAGGGGACAGAATTTTCTTTTCTTTTTTACTAGTAATGGCGGCGATCTACGATTTTTATTGGGACTGCGACATTATGGCGGACACATCGGACACTTTTGACACATTTTGGTCTCCTCACTCCCTGACAGGACGTGGATCTTCGTGTTTACATACACAGATCCATGTCCTTGTCTCTGTAACCGCCGATCGTGGTTGCCTTGCGAACATCGAGGAGCGGAGGCCGTAAAAAGACAGCAACTCAGAGATTTAGAACCACCCTGCGGCCGTATATAGTTGTACGGCCGCCAGGAAGTGGTTAAACATGACATTGTTATTGGTGACAGACAGGTTGGTCTAAGTATTTCAAAAACTACTCTACAGTTTACAGAGAATGGTCTGAAAAAGAGAAAATATCCAGTGAGCAGCAGTTTTGTGGAGGAAAATAGCGTGTTGATGTTAGAGGAGAATAGGTAGACTCAAATAACCACTTGTTAAAACCAAGGTATACAGAATACCATCTCTGAACACACAACACATCGAATCTTGAAGCACATGGCCTACAGCAGAAGAACACACCAGGTGCCACGCCTGTCAACTAAGAACAGAAAACTGAGGATACAATTCACACAGGCTCACCAAAATTGGACAAGATTGGGAAAACGTTGCCTGGTCAGATGAGACTCAATTTTAGCTGTGCCATTCAGATGGTAGGGTCAGAATTTGGCATAAACAACAAGAATGCATGGATCCATCCTACCTTGTATCAAAGTTCAGGTTGGTGGTGTAATGGTGTGGGGGATATTTTCTTTGCACACTTAGGGCCCCTTTGTAGTGTTGCTCACGAATATTTGCATTGCGAATATTCGAGTATTCGTGAATAAATCGAATATTGCAGTGAATATTCGCTATTGCGAATATTCGTATTTTTTCTAATTTATTTTTAAAACAGATCACATCCTAGCTGAGGCGATCCTTTTATGTTGCCGAATATTCGCGAATACTTTCTCTGCCCTTCTGTGTTTTGTTGAAAAAAAAAAAAAAAATAGCTTTAGTTTAGTCTAGTTAGTGTTTAGTGCATTTAGTTTAGTAATAAGTAGAGTTAGTCGTTTAGCGTTTCGCATATTAGATATTTAGTATATAGTATATCCAGGTACCAATTATTGTCTTACGTTTCGTCACGTGTTGACGAGAATTTCGCAATCAATTTCGCATTAGCGAAATTTCGCATTCGCATTAGCGAAATTTCGCAAATTTTTTTTTTGGATAAAATATCACGAATATTCGATATTAACGAATATTTCGCAAATATTCTTCTATATATTCGTGAAATATCGCGAAATCGAATATGGCGTATTCCGCTCATCACTACCCCTTAGTACCAATTGAGCATTGTTTAAACACCACACACCACAGCCTACCTGAGAATTGTTGCTGACCATGTCCATCTCTTTATGACTACAGTGTACCCATCTTCTGATGGCTCCTTCCAGCAGGTTAATGCACCAAGTCACAAATCTCAAATCATCTCACCACTGGTTTCTTGAACATGATATGAGTTCACTATACTCCAATGACCTCCACAGTCACCAGATCTCAATCCAATAGACCACCTTTGGGATGTGGTGGAATGTGAGATTGTGGATGGATGTGCGGCCAACAAATCTGCATCAACTGCGTGATGCTATCATGTCAATATAGACCAAAATCTATGGTGAATGTTTACAACACATTGTTGAATCTTTGCCACAAAGAATTAGGCCGGGTTCACACCTATGCGACCTGAATGTGCGTTTCCCCTGCATTCAATTCGCATAGCATGGAGCCGGTTCACATATGTCCACAGTAGGTCCGGATCGGTGTGCCCGAAAAATGTGTGCCTTTTTTTTTGGTGCGTTTCAGGTTCAGTTTCAGCCAAAAATTCGGGCTGAAATGAGACCTTAACCGGTGAACCAGCATGCACCAGACCCCTGCTGTGAGCCGCATGTGGTGGCAGTGTGAACCCGGCCTTAAGGCAGTTCTGAAGTCATAAGGGGGTCCAACTCGGTACTAGAAAGGTGCACCTAAAAAAGTAGCCAGTGAGTGTGTGAGTTTTTTTAATAGAGTCAAACTTTCAGTTATCGAGTATGCTGGTGGCTTTCTATGAACCCCCTTAATAAATATATTGCTTCTACTCCCCCTTTTTCTATAGACGTCTCAGTTCTGCTTTTGCCTTCAATGCAATGTAAATTAAATGTGAACACAATAGGGAGTAAGATAAATTGAATGTCTAGCAGGTGGGTGCTTTCGGGAACTCTGGTGTATAAATCTCCTTCTTTGACTCCTTAGTCTGTGTACTGACCCCTAACCTTTTAATTCGTACCTATTGTATACATATTTTCATCATATACCAGCTCAGAAACCCATCTATTGTGTCTTACATATCATTGCTGTGCCTGTTTCATGATCTTTCTTATGTAGGTAGAGCAATGGTTTGAATTATTTCCCAGCTGTGCAGTTTTTCGCCTACAGACACAGCTGATACAGTTTCATTTAATACTTTCATCTTTATGGTTTTTTTTTTTTTGTTTTTTTTTTATTCCTTCCTAATGCGTAACCAGATGAATGCTTGAATATTCATTAGTTCTTTGATCTCTTTTCAATGCACAAAATATTCTTTATGATGACTCATGAGACCCATTTAAGCCCCCAGTTAACAATACAACATTGAGATTTATGCAAAGCTACATAAAAAAATAAATAAAAAAAAATTAAAATAATATTGCTGACTCGTTGTAATTGAGAATTGAGATGACAGTTTCCTTTTTCCGAAGAGCTTTGATTAAGAAAGAAAATGATAAGGCAGGCAATCTGAGTTTTGCAAGGCAACAATCATATATAACATGTCGTGTTAAAAAGAAGCAAAGCTTATTTAGCAATTTCAGTATTCCGATAAAATTACCCAGATACCTAAATGAGTCACTGGGTCAGTCACATGAATGTCAGTGACTAAAATAAGCTCAACACATCAACATTCAACACATCCCCTCATTAGAAGTGATATTTTAGAGAGACTAAACTGGTTTTCCGTTTCAAATATTTTATTGAATTTTATAATTATCAACAAAATTCCATTAACAGAGCGTGTACAATAATATAATAGAAATAGATATTCCATTAACAGAACATGTACAATAGTATAGTAGAAAAAGTGTGTAATCATTCAGGAAAGTAACTCTTATAAATTAAAATGAAAATAGATAACCTAGCGGATTGTAGGATAAGATTATGTAACATGAAGTGTCATATTCATAGCTTCATGGCAGCTATTTGATGACAAGCAATTGAGAAATTAAGTTGATTAAAATAATATATTATAATTTTTAAACACATTTATATATATTTTTTTAAATATGTGCACATATTCACTTTTGTCACATGGTGATGTTTATGGACATTAGCATTATTTTTGAATACCTGTGAAAACGGATATTTCATCTTACATTGTTTACAGCGCTGCTTATATTTTATTACACAAATTTTAGGGTTTTAGAATATGTTTTTCACAGTTTGATTTTTTTAAAGTAGCTGCTTCACTCTTTTGCCAATTTGATTATCACTAGTTGTTCATAAGAACCAGTGGAGACTGGTGCTCAAAATTTTTGGGGGGCGCAAAACGAAAAAAAAAAATTGCAGCCTTACTGTGCCCATCAAATGCAGCCACTGTGCCATCAATTGTCACCACTGTGCCATGCCGTCAAACGCAGCTACTGTGCCATCAATTGTCACCACTGTGCCATGCCATCAAACGCAGCCACTGTGCCATCAATTGTCACCACTGTGTCATGCCATCAAACGCAGCCACTGTGCCATCAATTGTCACCACTGTGCCATGCCGTCAAACGCAGCCACTGTGCCATCAATTATCACCACTGTGCCATGCCATCAAATGCAGTCACTATGCCATTAATTCGCACCACTGTGCCATGCCATCAAATGCAGTCACTGTGCCATGCCATCAAACACAGCCACTGTGCCACCAATTGTCACGACTGTGCCATGCCATCAAACGCAGACACTGTGCCCCTCAATTGTCGCCACTGTGCCCTTTAATTGTCGCCACTTTGCCCATTGTTGCCACTGTGCATGTCACTGTGCCCTTTAATTGTTGTCACTGTGCCCATTGTCACCACTTTGCCCATTGTTGCCACTGTGCATGTCACTGTGCCCTTTCATTTTTGCCACTGTGCCCATTGTCACCACTGTGCCCATTGTTGCCACTGTGCATGTCACTGTGCCCTTTAATTGTTGCCACTGTGCCCATTGTCACCACTGTGCCCATTGATGCCACTGTGCATGTCACTGTGCCCTTTAATTGTTGCCACTGTGCCCATTGTCATTACTGTGCCCTTTGTCGTCACTGTGCCCTTTGTCACCACTGTGGCCTTTGTCGCCTCGGTGCCCATTGTCGCCGCTGTGCCCTGTAAATTGCACTTACCTTTCTGCTTCCGTGTACCTCAATGTCTTCTCCTGCCCTCGATGACGCTTCAGCCAATCAGGTTACTGATAACCATAATAGGCAGATCTGATTGGCTGAGACGGCCGTCAGTCTTATCCAAGGAACGCACCCCTGTGCGTTCCGAGGATAGACATCCGGGAGACAAGGGCTGTACTCGGAAAGCCTATCAGAGCCGCTGGCTCTGATAGGCACTTCTGCTCAGCCAACCAGCTGCTGTTATTCAGGTAACTGGCGCCCAAGGTCCGGCTATCTGTATAGACCAGCGGCAGCTGGCAACAATGACATACATACATGCATTGCAATGCAAGAATGTATGTTATTTGCGAGAGGGGGTGGCGATGCAGCGCCCTCTATAGACGGCTGCCATCACTGCAGTTAGTAAAAAGTAAAAACGACATTTTAAGCAAAATAAAAATTCTTAAAGGGCCCGTTTTTTTTTGTGACTACAGAAGGGGGGGTCGTCCGGGCGCCCCTTATGGACGGGCCACCACTGGTGGGAACACAGAAATGGCAGATTTATCTTTGTTACCATTATTGACAACTGCAAACCTACCAAGACATGGCCAATCACCTAAACTGACAGGCCGGGCAAGTAGAGCATTAATCAGAGAAGCAGCCAAGAGCCCCATGGTAAATTTTGGAGGAGCTGCAGAGAGCCACAGCTCAGGTGGGAGAATATGTCCGAAGGACAACTGTTATGCCCTGTACACATGATCGGATATCTGATGGAATCTAATCCGATGGATTTTTTCATCGGATATCCAATGAGTTGCAAGAAGAAAGTGAAAGAAAGCTGTAAGTAGTCCTGTTTGCAGTTTGCGAGAAGCCATGTGGGGGACACAGCAAATATGTGGAAGAAGGTGATCTGGTTAGATGAGACCAAATTTAACTCTTTGGCCTAAAAGCAAAACGCTATGTGTGGCAGAAAACTAACACTGCACATCACCATCCCCACCGTGAAACATGGCGGTGGCAGCATCATGTTGTGGGGATGATTTTCTTCAGCAGGGACAGGGAAGCTGCTCAGAGTTCATGGGAAGATGGATGGAGCCAAATATTAGCAGAAATCCTGTTGGAGTCTGCAACATTTTTGAGACTGGGGCAGAGGTTCTCCTTCCAGCAGGACAACAACCCTAAACATACAGCCAGAACTACAACGGAATGGTTTAGATCAGGGGTGCCCAACCTTTTGAAGAGCGAGGGCCACTTAAGCGACTTGGTAATCGATCGCGGGCCACAATGACCGGAGCCCACTCTACTCTTTTTTTTTTTTATGGATCGGATTGGAGGTAGGTATTTGTTAATGGGCACAAGTCCATTTCCATTTGCTACTCCTTAGAGGTGAATGGAGGGTCCAATTGGGTCAGACTGACTGTGTGAAAGGGGCCTAAGGCTGCTTTCACACTGATGCACTGTAATTTTTGCAGCACAGTTTACCTGTGGCTTTCCTACAGGTTAGCTGCACTTTGCCATAGACTTCTATTATATCCTGTATGTGTAGTGAACTTTCAGAAAGTGCACCAAACTCGCAGGTAATATAAGTCTATGGCTCAGTGCAGCTAACCCGCACTGCTCTGCACCTGCAGATCAGTTTGAAAGCCCGAGTAACCACTGCAAAACAGATATGCCCATATATACACTGTAATTTTAGTAATAAACTTACCTTTAATAACAGTATTCTATTCTATTCCATCCTAGAGCAGGAGGTCGTGGGCCACAACAGAGGGCTCCGCGGGCCACATGTGGCCCCCGGCCACTGGTTGGGCACCCCTGGTTTAGATCAAAGCATATTCATTTGTTAGAATGGCCCAGTCACAGGCCAGACCTAAATCCAATTAAGAATCTGTTGCAAGGCTGTTTACAGACACTCTCCATCCAATATGACAGAGCTTGAGCTATTTTCCAAAGAAGAATGGGCAAAAATTTCACTCTCTAGATGTGCAAAGCTGGTAGAGACATCCCCAAAAAGACTTTGTATTGATTCAGGGGGGCTGAATACAAATGCACGTCACACTTTTCACAAATTTATAAAAAATTAAAAACTATTTACCATTTTTTTTCCTCTTCACAACTATGTGCCACTTTGTGTTGGTCTATCACATAAAAACCCAATAAAATACATTTACGTTTTTGGTTGGAACATGACAAAATGTGGACAATTTCGAGGGGTATGAATACTTTTTCAAGGCACTGTACATGTGTGTGTGTGTGTGTATATTTATTTTTTTATGTCTGTAAAGTAGCCAGATTTATCACATTAGTTCTCATATACTGATTCTTGTCAAGTGAGAGATCAGACTACTAAATCTTCCAAATGATTTGCATAAGTCAAGGACATTTGCAGCTGACAAGTAGACACATGCACAACAAAATATTCTGTAATTTCTATCACAAAGATACAGACAATTCTAATTCAAAGTGTAATGATGTTATCAGACAAGGGAAAGAAAAATGATACATTATAACCCCAGTAGTTCACTATGGACAAACTGTGCATTAAATAGGCTTAATAATGAAACAATGTAAAATAACATTTGTTGGTCACACATTGCGGGGCACAGAATAGTATTCTGAAACACCAAGGTCTGGTTCACACTAGAATGCAGTGCAAGAAAGGCACGCTCCGCTGCCCTTGTGAGCTACATGCCAGTGCCAATGTATTGTTAATGGCACCCCAAACACAGATTGCAAATGCAGTGCCTTGGCAGGCAACAATTCACCTGGTAAAGCAGTACTATGCGACTTGGTGCAGTGCGGTTCAATGCATTGTGCAGCCTATTCAAATGAATGGGTTGTCAAAAAGCACCACATGGGAATGCGTGGGAAACGAATGGCTATGCGTGGGTGCGAACCACTGCATTTCAGTGCAATCGCTGTGTGCACTGGCTTGGCTTGCCTGCGCCCAATTCTCCTTTATGGTTACAAACCATCCCGTTCTTTCAAAAAAATTGTTACAATGCAGGTAAAGACCAAACTTTTTTCATCTTAAACATCTTTAACCATCGTTTATCCAATCGAAAATTAATGTCACTTCCATTTTCCATAGCTCAATTTTTTATTTTTTATTTCATTTACATTCTTCACTGACATCACCAACTGTGGAAGGGAGTTCCACATCCTTACTGCTCTAACAGTGAAGAATTCCTTATGCAGTTTAAAGATAAACTTCTTCCCATATAACTTTGTTGTGTAGCCTTCTTTAGAGATGTTAGGTTAACCAATTCAGCCCCGGAAGAATTTACCCCCTTCCTGACCAGAGAGCTTTTTGCAATACGGCACTGCGTCGCTTTAATTCAGCGGTCGTGCGACGTGGCACCCAATCAAAAATCAACATCCTTTTTTTCCCACAAATAGAGCTTTCTTTTGGTGGTATTTGATCACCTCTGCGGTTTTAATTTTTTGCGCTATAAACCAAAAAATCGTCAATTTGGGAAAAAAAGCAAAAAAATTTACATTTAGCTATTAACCACTTAAGCCCCGGACCAATACGCTGGCAAATGACCCAAGGGGTTTTTGTGATTCGGCACTGCGTCGCTTTAACAGACAATTGCGCGGTCGTGCGACGTGGCTCCCAAACAAAATTTGCGTCCTTTTTTTCCCACAAATAGAGCTTTCTTTTGGTGGTATTTGATCGCCTCTGCGATTTTTATTTTTTGCGCTATATACAAAAATAGAGCGACATTTTTGAAAAAAAATCAATATTTTTTACTTTTTGTTATAATAAAAAACCAATAAACTAAATTTTAGTCAAACATTTAGGCCAAAATTTATTTAGCCACATGTCTTTAGTAAAAAAAAAATCGCATTAAAAAAAATTAGCTACCTAGCGGGAACAGCGACACTAATACAGCGATCAGAAAAATGATCGCTTAGTGACGCTGGCAATAGGGAGTGAAAGGGTTAACTAGGGCAGTGATCAAGGGGTTAAAACTTTATTGGGGGGTGGTGGGGGGGCTACCCTGACACTAACACTGACTGACTGTCACACTGTCTGTCACACTGACACTAAATACAGTAATCATACATGTATGATTACTGCATTCAGTGACACTGTGACAGGGGGGAGGGCGATCGCGGGGGTTAAATGTGTTTGTGTGTGTTAAGTGTGCTGTTTGGTGCAGACTTACTTGGTGTGTGGTGATCTCTCCTCAGCGGCGCTTGAAACAAACGCCGAGGGAGAGATCACGTCGCTTCCTCCTTCCTGTGTTTACACAGGAGGAGGAAGTGACAGGGCGGGCGGGCGCGCGCATTGGCTGGGAGCGATCCGGAGGGGGCGGATGAAAATGGATAGCCGCCCCCACTTGTCGGATCGCTCCTGCAGCCGCGCGGACCGCCGCATGTACGGGGGGGGGTCCGATCGGACCCCCGATCCCCCCCAAGGCACCAACGTATATATACGTTGATGTGCCTGTCGGTGCCATTCTGCCGACGTAAATGTACATGCGGCGGTCCTTAAGTGGTTAATATATATCCCCCAAAAATATATTTGGTAAAAAATCGCAATAAGCTTATATTGATTGGTTTGCGAAAAATTTATAGCATCTACAAAATAGGCGATAGATTTATGGCATTTTTCTTAGTAATGGCCGCGATCTGCGATTTTTATAATGACTGCGACATTATGGCAGACACACTGGACACTTTTGACACTATTTTGGCACCATTGTTATTTATACAGTTGTGCTCGCCCCCTCCCTTGCATTACAGGAGAGAGTAAATACCTTTTGTAATGCATGATAATAGTCCGCTGGCCTCGTTTGTTGCAGCTTGGCATCGCATGCTATTGAGTCTGTCATCTATAAGGACCCCTAGATCCTTTTCCATCCAGAGGTTTTCCCTCTATCAAGTAACTTGCATTTATATTTTTACCTCCCAAGTGCATTAATTCTCATTTTTCTATATTAAACCTCATCTGCCATATAGCTGCTAGACCACATGTAAAGCTGTTATATCCTGCTGTGAAGTTAGCGCCCTGCTTAGCTTTTCATCATCAGCAGACACTGAGATTAAACTATTTATTCCAACCTCGGTATGGTTTATGAATTTAAAAAGAATTGTTCCCAAGACAGCGCCCTGGTGTACTCCACAATATTTATATGCTGGGTGTTGTTTTCAGTATATGGTCCCACAATGTATGCAATGTATATGGTACCACATTTCTTGTTCTGTATGCTGAAAGGCTGGGAAGGAAAGAGATAGATGATGCTGGATTCCAGCCACAAAATTAGGCAAGCTCTGCCTGATTTGGTACAGATTCTAAAGCACACTGTGAAGAACTCGCAATGTGCAGTGAAATCAGTGCATGGTATTTTAGTATATGAGGAGAGCCTGTACAACCAGCACACTTCCCAACGTTTGGGATAGGAATGAGGGACACCTATCAGCAAAACTATGCAGGCATAAGACACACCCCTTACCACGCCCCCTTAAAGGAAAATTGTTAAAAAAAAACAAGATTGGTTAAACTCACAAGGGCTTTTTTTTTACCACTACTATTCCTTTATATTGGCTTTTGGAATTTACAAATGCAGCAATTTAGAAATCAGATGAAAGGTTTAGCACTGGAAAACACTTTTTGATAGCTAAAAAGTGATTTTTATATACAACTATATAGATCAGACCACAATTAGGGACAAATGAGAAGGAAAGAGGGACAGAGGGACATTTCTTCAAATCAGGGACAGCTGGGAGCTATGCAACCAGGCCCTCTTGTACTGGGCCCCATCAGTTCAAAAGGGGGGCCCACTGAACAGGAGGGACAGCTGTACTGCCTTACTGCAAACACTGATCTTCATCTGCCTCCCTGTGCAGTGCTTCCGGCTTCTCCTCCTCTCCCTCCAGCTGTGCTGCAGGGGGATCAGTTCTAGCATCCACAAACCCATACCCCTACTTTCCGCCCCGCCCCCCCCCCCCCCCCCATGCACCCCTTTTTCTCATAGCATTTCCAGCTTCCCTCCGCCAACTGCTGTGAGCACATGTAGGGTTGCCACCTTTTCTTCAAGCCAAACCCGAACACTTCAGAGTCGTACAGCAATTATTTTTCATAGTATGCATAAACTATGCATAGATGTTGCTATTAAATACATTTTCTAATCATATGAAGTTAATCACACAAGCCATCTGAGTCCACAGAGTTCCCCCTTTACACCTGAGTCCACAGAGTTCCCCCTTTACACCTGAGTCCACAGAGTTCCCCCTTTACACCTGAGTCCACAGAGTTCCCCCTTTACACCTGAGTCCACAGAGTTCCCCCTTTACACCTGAGTCCACAGAGTTCCCCCTTTACACCTGAGTCCAGAGAGTTCCCCCTTTACACCTGAGTCCACAGAGTTCCCCCTTTACACCTGAGTCCAGTCCACAGAGTTCCCCCTTTACACCTGAGTCCAGTCCACAGAGTTCCCCCTACACCTTCCACAGAGTTCCCCCTTTACACCTGAGTCCACAGAGTTCCCCCTTTACACCTGTTCCCCCTTTACAGTCCACAGAGTTCCCCCTTTCAGAGTTCCCCCTTTACACCTGAGTCCACAGAGTTCCCCCTTTACACCTGAGTCCACAGAGTTCCCCCTTTACACCTGAGTCCACAGAGTTCCCCCTTTACACCTGAGTCCCAAAGTTCCCCCTTTACACCTGAGTCCACAGAGTTCCCCCTTTACACCTGAGTCCACAGAGTTCCCCCTTTACACCTGAGTCCACAGAGTTCCCCCTTTACACCTGAGTCCACAGAGTTCCCCCTTTACACCTGAGTCCACAGAGTTCCCCCTTTACACCTGCGTCCACAGAGTTCCCCCTTTACACCTGAGCCCTCAGAGTTCCCCCTTTACACCTGAGTCCTCAGAGTTCCCCCTTTACACCTGAGTCCACAGAGTTCCCCCTTTACACCTGAGTCCACAGAGTTCCCCCTTTACACCTGAGTCCACAGAGTTCCTGTTTACTGTAGGGGACTCTGATGTAAGGGAGAATTCTGGGGACTCTGATGTAAGGGAGAATTCTGGGGACTCTGATGTAAGGGAGAACTCTGGGCACTCTGATGTAAGGGATGCTCAGGTGTACAGCGAGGACTCTGATGTAAGTGTCTGTGGTCTCTGGTGTAAAGGGGAGCTCTGATGTAATGGGTGCTCTGAGCACCCTGATTTACCTTAGCATACTTACTAAGAGGCAGGAGAGAGAAGGGGGAGGGAAGAGACTTAGTCCAGTCTGAATAATGTGTCCGGGTCTCAGACAGTCTGAAACCCGGACGCATTAGTCCAAACCCGAACTGTCTGGGTGAATCCCGAAGAGGTGGCAACCCTAAGCACATGAGGGGATTTTTTAGAATGGAGAGCTGGGAAGTAAGCTGGTAAATATATCGTATAATGATTTTAGTGTATTTTTTGCAAAAATATCATTTGATATTTTCTGGGGGGGGGTGAGGAGGAGGGAGTGGGGCCCTGCCAGGTGGGCAGTATGCGGCCCTATGATTTCTAACATGAGCAACTGTGAAGGTGAGGCTGGAGTTCAGCTGCAAGCTTCACTTAAATTTTCATATTTAGCACAAATCTAGTGACAACGAGACCGCTTGTATGAATTGTTGGCACAAAAAGACAAAACAGACTGGGGTATGAAGCTCATATTTAATGAATGCCAAATGCAGATTACCTAATTATTGTACATGTTTAATGGTTCCTTTGCAATTACCAGCAGGTACCTGCAGGGTAAGCTGTATGACTTGTATCTTTGCTACATGAAAACGGTAAAATCATTTTATGAACATGCATCAATGATAAAGCGTACGCTTACATTTCCAACTCTGGGGGGAAAAATGTTCTTCCTGTAAGAAGTGCCTGTAATATGTTTATCAAGCATACATCGTCATCTAGTGGTAGAAGTGTATTATTGCATGGTGTACCCTACAGTCCTTTGCTTTTTTTTTTTTTTTTTTTCTTTTTGTTTTTGCAACTAGAATTCAATAGTTCAATATACCTCGCTAAAGATGACAGTCAAAAATGGATAATTGTATTACTCTTAAAAATTGCTGCATTTCAGAGGCAATTATTATCTCTTTAAGAAAGGATAGATTAGAGTTACTGCATCATCACTGTATAAGCTGTATATATATTTCATGTTGGTTTTATATGAAATTTTCATTGTTTTAATTGTCCCCAATAAAATGTACTAATGAACCCAGAAGCAAATAAATCACTGATCCAGCGCTTATGTAAAATCAATTATCACGTAAAATCATTTAGGCAGCCGCTATAATCATAATAGATAAACAATAACTCGTATGCTTAAAAAGATCACAAATAATTATAATCAATGAAGCAAATGCAGCGCTCTTCTCTAAAAGTTGTTGCACCCTGTAACAGGTGAGTCCAATAATAAACCTTCCCCATTGACTGTCCTTTGAGGATTTAACCGGTGTATAGCTACGCAAAGCCTACACTACAACGTGTGAAACTACACCTCTCAAAATTTGCACTCATTAGATTTCCAAAGTATATATGCCTTTTGGGCATATCTTTTTCATCATAGAATCACTCTGGATTGGGATCTTCGCCAGTCTCAGTATCTTGTAACAAAGGGAAACAGATCTCATAGTGTAACCTAGTTAGGACAATCCTGTTGAGAAAGACGGAATGACGAAATGCGTCAGTGTGACCACGCAGCTTGAGAGACTACCAGCAGCTACGAACTCTACCCGGGAATCACCATGGACAGGAAATCTAAGGATCGCTTTAACTGGATTACGCTATGAGGTCTGTTTGCCTTTGTTACGAGATACTGAGACTGGTGAAAATCCCAATCCAGAGTAACCCAAAGGCATAAATATTTTTAGTTATGTGGTTCAACCTGCCCCTCTTCCCTCCTGTCATGGTTGACCGGCAACAGCTATGAAGGAGATGGCTGAATTATTGCTGTAGTTTGCCTTGGCTGTGAGCACTTTACTGAGAGAAGAAACAGCAAGAGGAATGCAGAGGTTGACATGTCCTCCCTCTCTTTGCATTGCCCTTGCCGTCGCTTGTCTCTGGAAAGTGCTCACAGCTGGGGCAAGCCACAGCTTTGAATCAGTCATCTCCTTCATAGCTGTTGTCAGAACAGCTGTGGCAAAAGGGAAGGGGGCAGGGAAAACCTCATAACTAGGGTTATGAACTACTAAAAAACATGGACAGACCTTAAAATAAAAATTCTAATAGATTGTCTTTAAAAAGACCAGGTAGCCAAATGGCACCGCAAATTATCTATTACCTTTTTAGCCAGAAAAGCCTCCGCTGTTCGCCCACCTGGTCCTAATTTGACTTTGATACTAAGGCCTCTTTCACACTGGGGCCGGAGCCGCGGTGGCGATATATCACCGCTAAAAATAGTGGCGCTATACAGTCGGATTTGGCGCGGGATTCGACCACTAGCGGTGCGGTATTAACCCCCACTAGCGGCCGATGAAGGGTTAATACCACCCGCAATGCGCCTCTGCGGAGGCACATTGCGGGCGGTATTGCAGCGGTTGTTTTAAATGGGAAGGAGTGGTATACACGCTGCTCCTCTCACCGATCCAAAGATGCTGCTGACAAGAGATTTTTTTCTCTCCCTCCAGCGCATCGCCTCCGTGTGAAAGCCCTCGGGTTTTCACATTGAGTATGCAGTGCAGGAGTTTTTCAGGTGGTATAGCAGCGCTATTTTTAGCGATGTACCGCATGAAAAACTCCTCAGTGTGAAATTGGTCTTAGGGTTCGGTAGCCTGAACTATTTAGCTTAACTCAACATAATTCTGCTTACCCATCACCTCCACCCTCTGACAAAAAAGAGCACCTCAATGGCCAATATGAATGCTCCCATTGGGCAGGTGGATGTCATGACCTATTATTATTATTATATATATTGCTTGTTTGCTATGCCATGTACATTAGGATTTTAGAGTGGTGGAACATTATTCTTGTTATATCTAGTTATATATCAGGTGCAGTGCCTTAAAAAAGTATTCATACCCCTTGAAATTTTCCACATTTTGTCATGTTACAACCAAAAGCGTAAATGTATTTTATTGGGATTTTATGTGATATAGACCAACACAAAGTGGCACATAATTGTGAAGTGGTAGGAAAATTATGAATGTTTTTAAATTTTTCTTATGGTATCTTATATTATTTTTATATCTAAAAAGTGTGGCGTGCATTTGTATTCAGCCCCCCAAGTCAATACTTTGCAGAACCACCTTTCACTACAATTACAGCTGAAAGACTTTTTGGGGATGTCTCTACCAGCTTTCCACATCTAGAGAGTGAAATTTTTGCCCATTCTTTCATTCTTTTTTGCAAAATAGCTCAAGCTCTGTCAGATTGGATGGAGAGCGTCTGTGAACAGCAATGTTCAAGTCTTTCCACAGATTCTCAATTGTATTTAGGTCTGGACTTTGAGTGGGCTATTATAACACATGAATATGCTTTGATCTAAACCATTCCATTGTAACTCTGGCTGTATGTTTAGGATCGTTGTCCTGCAGGAAGGTGATCCTCTGCCCCAATCTCAAGTCTTTTGCAGACTCTGAGGCCGCGTACACACGATCAAATTTATCTGCTGAAAATGGTCCGACGGACCGTTTCAGCAGACAAATTCGATCGTGTGTACGGGCGGACAGACAGGTTTTTCCAGAAGACAAATTTTAAAGCATGCTTTAAAATCTGTCTGCTGGGAACCCGTCTGTCCGACATGTCCGCTGGTTAGTACACTAACCAGCGGACATATCTGCCCGCACATGCTTCGAATGGATTTGACGCATGCGTGGAAGTATTTTACTTCCTGGTTCGGTGACCTGGCGTGTCAACGTCACCGCGCTGTCTGCCGGCGGGGATTTTGGTTTGATCATGTGTACACGATCAAACCAATATATCCCAGCAGACAAATCCGATCAAAACGGTCTGTCAGACCGATTTGATCGGATTTACTTAGTGGTGTGTACGCGGCCTAACAGGTTTTCTTCTAAGATTGCCCTGTATTTGGCTCCATTAATCTTCCCATCTACTCTGACCAGTTTCCCTGTCCCTGCTGAAGAAAAGCATTCCCACAAAATGATGCTGCCACCACCATGTTTCAGTGCAGTGTTAGTTTTTTGCCACACAGAGTATTGCATTTAGGCCAAAAAGCGGAATTTTGGTCTCATCTGACCAGAGCACCTTCTTCCACATGTTTGCTGTGTCCCCCACATGGCTTCTCGCAAACTGCAGACATGACTTTTTATGGTTTTCTTTCAACAATGGCCTTCTTCTTGCCACTCTTCAATAATGACCAGATTTGTGGAGTGCACAAATAATAGTTGTCCTGTGGAAAGATTCTCCCACCTGAGCTGTGGATCTCTGCAGCTCCTCCAGAGTTACCACGGGCCTCTTGGCTGCTTCTCTGATTAATGTTCACCTTGCTCCGCCTGTCAGGTTAGGTGGACGGCCATGTCTTGGTAGGTATACAGTTGTGGCATACTCTTTCCATTTTCGGATGATGGATTGAACAGTGCTCTGTGAGATGTTCAAAGCTATATTTTTATAACCTAACCCTGGTTTAAACTTCTCCCTGTTACTTTATAATTCTTTATTTAAGATATATCTCACATATATGATATATGGTTTAATAAGAAAGTTCTGTGACCAGAGCGAAAGCTTTAACATAACACACATTTATTAGAGAAAAGATATTAGCTATCTAATATACTGCATACATTTACAGTAATTTAAAATAAGGGAGTAAAAGTTAGTTTGCTAATACAAATTAAGTACATCACACAAAAATATCACACATTACAAATTATGACAAAGATATGGGAATTGCGTGGGAGATGATTCCTTGATATTACCTTGAGAACTGTACGTCCTGGGCCCAGGGTCTGTCCTAAGTTCTTCCCCCTTAACTTGACTGAGACTTCTTAATTTATATCTCTGGGGCCCACTCTGATTGGCTATGGGTATCCCTTCAAAAAACGGTTACACTTCCTCCCACCTTTACTTTAGGGATGAATAGATTTGAAGATAAGTTAACTAAATCTTAGTTTCATTAACTTTCCTTCAATGGCCATTCATGTATATGTCTCCGTATAGTCTAGCGTCCCGCTGTGATTTCTCTTCCTGGGTCGTTTGTATCTCAAAAAGGTGTGTTGGACTGGCCGTCTCTTGCGACATTATCCACTCGCCTTCATGCATATCAAACGGAGGGTGTTGAATAGATATTTACAAACAAGACTGTGAGCCTACTTAACCCTTTACTGGAATCATTCCTTACACACTACACATCTTATCATTATCGTATTATATATATATATATATATATATATATATGTACAATTATTCCCAGTTGCTAATGGCGATTAGACATAACATTTTTTATAAGGCAACATCCTCAACTTTATCCCTGACCTGTCTGGTGTGTTCCTTGGCTTTCATGATGCTGTTTGGTCAATAAGGTTCTCTAAGGCCTCGTACACACGAGGCAATAGATTTGTTCAAAACGGTCTGTCCGATCGATTTGAACAAATCTGTCTCTTTGGATTTTGGTTTGCTCGCGTGTACACACGAGCAAACCAAAATACCCGCCAGCAGACGGCGCGCTGACGTGTTGGTGACGTGGCGGTGATGTTGACGCCGCCACGTCACCGCACCAGGAAGTAAAACACTTCCGCGCATGCGCCGAATCCATTCGGCGCCGGTGCGAGACGACATGTCTGCTGGTAAGTGTACTAACCAGCAGACATGTCGGGCGGACGGGTTCCCACCCGATAGATTTCAAAGCATGCTTTGAAATCTGTCGGGTGGCCAAATCCGCCGGCTCGCCCGTACACACGATCGAATCTGTCTGCTGGGACGGTCTAGCAGACCGTTTCCAGCAGACAGATTTGATCGTGTGTACGCGGCCTAATAAACCTTTGAGGGCTTCACAGAACAGCTGTATTTATACTGAGATTAAAGTACACACAGATGGACTCTATTTACCAATTGGGTGAAGGCATTTGGTTCCACTAGATTTTAGTTAGGGGCATTAGAGTAAAGGGGGGTGAATTCAAATGCATGCAACGCCTTTCAGATATTTATTTGTAAAAAAAAAAAAATGAAAACACATGTATCATTTTCCTACCACTTCATAATCATGTGCCACTTTGTGTTGGTCTATATCAGTGATGGTGGACCTTGACACCCCAGATGTTTTGGAACTACATTTCCCATGATGCTCGATTATACTGCAGAGTGCATGAGCATCATGGGAAATGTAGTTCCAAAACATCTGGGGTGCCAAAGTTCGCCATTACTGGTCTATATTATAATATCTCATTAAAATACATTTATGTTTTTGGTTGTAACATGACAAAATGTGGAAAATTTCAAGGCGTGGGAATACTTTTTTAAAGCACTGTATATATCAGGTAACTGTTCCATTCATTATCAGTAAAATGATATGCTGCATATGACTTGTGACACTTGTATTTGATGCTGTAACCTTTTCTAATGTGTCATATTTTTTTAGAGCAGAAGATGGGGAGATCCACCCAGAGATCTGCAGACTTTACATCCAGCTTCAGTGCTGCCTAGAAATGTATACAACTGAAATGCTGAAATCTATGTGTCTTCTGGGCTCCCTCCAGTACCAGCGGAAAGGTAACCTCTTATCTTTTCTCAGTAGTCAGATTAGTAACTGTATAGCTGTGAAGGAAGGGGTGCATGTAGAATGGCTGTGTGTTTATTATAGAGATCATGTCACCAACTTAAAAAAGCAAAAGCACATAAAAATCAAGTATTTTTGAAGATGCTTTCTACTTAAATGCAGTAGTTTCCCATTTCCATAAACACGTTTTATTCACTTGCAATGTGCCTTTGAACTAGGTAGGTGACAGGGGCGGACTGACCATTGAGGAACTCGGGCACTGCCCGAGGGCCCCCATGCCACTAGGGGGCCCCATTAGGGTTTCCAGGCTCATTAAAACCAGGGACAGTATGTAAAAATCTGTGTTTTTTTTAGATCTGTCCCTGATATGTCCAAAACCAACAAGCTTGATGTGAAAATCCCGTGATTTTAGCTGCCCTGCCTCTGTACTGCCACCTGGCTTGGTGGCCATCTGTAAGCCTGGGAGCCCCATAATCTTCTATTGCCCGGGGGCCCAATGAGTTGTCAGTCCGTCCCTGGTAGGTAATTTGATAACCTAGCATAGCCACAGTTCTTCCTCCCTTTCGACACATAATAGCCTTCTCTTCTGAGCCAAGCCCAAATTCCCCCCCCCCCCCATGCGATCCCCAGCCACAGATTCTCTGAGGGATACCGCCTTCATCAGAGGTCTCTGATAAAGAAGGACATGCCTTCAAATGCGCTACAAGGGACCCTGGTAAAGTCCTCCCCTATGCGCGAATGATCAGAGAGTTTTGGGGAGTGCAACCAAGTTGAGTTGCCTAATGAACGCTTATACTATCTGTGTTTTTGAGTAGTACCAATTCATTTTATTCTATCTTAAATACAATTTGTGGGATGAAGCAATAGGCATGTGCGCCCTCTTTCTTTCATCTTTACAGTTAAAGTGGTGTTCCGGCCTAGAAAAAAAAAAAAGTCAGCAGCTACACATACCGCAGCTGCTGGCTTTTAATAAATGGACACTTACCTGTCCTGGAGTCCAGTGATGTTGGCACCCATAGCTGATGTTGGGTGCTACGCCGCCATTGCGGGTAGGGAAACCTGGCAGTGTAGCCTTTCAGGTTCACGCCGGGAACCCTACTGCTCATGCGCGAGGAAGTTCCACTTTTGGCTTTAATTCAGGTTTGCAAGCCTATTTAGGTTCTGAACTTTGAACATGTGTCCCCTTCGGTGAATTTGCTGCTATATTTATCTACTACAACGTTCCACAAAACATATGCCATTAAATACCTATTATTTTATTGTGTTCTTATTCTGAAGGAAAAGAGCAGTGTGTTGGTCCAAAGATAATAGACTACAAAATGGATGAGAGTTCTGAAGTTCCAATCTTAGAAGACACATCATCATCCCCAGTAGATGTCCAGCAGTGTTGGCAGATTTCCACAGACATTGACAACACAGAGAGGTACATGGACTGCTTTTGCCACTAAGTATTGGATATGACTTTCCATGCCTATATATACTGGATTACTTTGATATGCAATTTTCATTAAAAGTAACCTGTATTTTATAATCATTTGGTCATTTTGAATTACGCAGGTTTGTGGTAGGTTTATTTCAGGGCAAAGCAACATCGCTGTTATGTGGAACATATCACATGCTGCTTCATATCTGGAACGATGAGGAGGAATGGTGAGTATGTATATGCTGGGAGGGGGATCTAAAGTCTTCTGTTCCTACATTGACAAAACACAGCTTTGCTTTTAAAGGGGTTGTAAAGGTTAATTTTTTGTATTCTAAAACTCTAAATAGGTTCTTTTAAGCTAGTGCATTGTTGGTTCACCTACCTTTTCCTTTGATTTCCCTTCTAAATGTTTTTTTCTTTGTCTGAATTTCTCACTTCCTGTTTCTCCTCAGTAAACTTGCCCCCATCATCCAAGCCGTTATGGCTGGGGGTTAGTCAGCCAGAACAGCTTAGTGAGGAGGAACAGGAAGTGAGAAATTCAAACAAAGAAAAAAAAATTAGAAGGGAAATCGAAGGAAAAGGCACGTGAACCAACAATGCACTAGCTTACAGGAACCTATTTAGAAAATAAAAAACGAACCTTTACAACCCCTTTTAGCACAACTCTGGGAAACTTAAAATGATACATTGCCATGGGGCTGTGCCTGTATTACAAGTGGTTCTAAAGCCTAAATGTCTTTTATTTTAATGCGTTCTATGCATTAAGGTAAAAAAATACTTCTGTGTAACAGAATCCCCCCGCCCCACTTATATTTGCCTGAGCCCATTCACAATCCAGCGTTGTGCATGAGAGCTGGGCAGATTGATAGCAGCAGGTGCCACTGGCTCCCACTGCTGTCAATCGAATACTGTGACAAAGAGCAGGGCGGGGCCTAACACCCAGTCTGTGCCAATGGACACAGACAATGCAGATTTGGAGCAGCTTCCTGTGGGGGCACCCACCAAAGAGGAGGAGCCAGGAACGCCGGCGGGGGACCCCAGAAGAAGAGGAAAGTGGGTGCTCTGTGTAAAATCATTGCACAGGGCAGGTAAGTATGACATGATTATTATTATTTATTTTTTAATGAAAATAATCTGTAATATCACTTTAGTTGCTTGTTTAAGTCTAGGGCAGTGGTCATCAACCCGTCCTCAGGGCCCACTAACAGGTCAGGTTTGCAAGATTACTGAAATACATCACAGGTGATATAATTTGCTGCTCAGTGATTGCAGTATTCTAGTCTGCATCTCCCCAAGGTAATACATAACATTTGGCCTGTTAGTGGGCCCCAAGGACAGGGTTGATGACCACTGGTCTAGGGGACGTGGAAAAGAAGATCTGCCTACCTCCACCGCCCTTCTAGACCAGTCCCCGCTGCAAAAAGATCTCCCCTATGCTCTAGTGCAGCCTTTCTCAACCAGTGGGCCGAGGCACACTGGTGTGCCGTCAGAGGTTCTCAGGTGTGCCGCGGGGTCAGTGGAGAGAATGCTGTCAGATGAACCTGCTCTCCTGCCGAACTGTGAGAAGCTTGGTCGGCTTCAAAAGTGAAAGTAAAATGCAGATGAATGTGCTGTGCTCTCTGCTTCCCCCTAGAATGCAGTACCTGGCTGAATGAGGAATCTAAAAAAGGTACTGAGCTAGAAGCTAGATTCATTTTAAAATGGCTTTATACATGTGTCTTTGTGTGTTCTTGTACCATCAGAATGGCTTTTGTAGGGCTTGTTTCATAGCAGCAAGGACTGCTGCTCCTCTGAAAAGCAATCCATGCACAAATCACTTTTCAGAGGCATTTGACAGGCAGTAAAGAGGCATTATGTTGCCTCTTTACCACCTGTTTTAAGCCCATAAATGCAGCATCACAACCGCAACCATGCAATACACACAGTTTGAACAAGCCCTGTTCACTCTGTGTAGCTCATGTAGGGCAGTTCATTCATTTCCATACCCACAAAAATGCAGGGAAACAATCCAACTTTTTTTTTAAATTGCATGCAGCAAAAGCACCCCACGTTTTCCAATGTGTGGGGTACTATTAAGAATTAATGGTACCCCTAAAGAGCAGACATTTTTTCAGGAAGAGGCATTTTTGCGCGTGTTTGCAACACACGTAATGTGAACCAAGCTTGGACTGGGGTGCCTTAAGACTGAAAATACTTTTTAAGGGTGCCCCGACTGGAAAAAGGTTGAGAAACACTGCTCTAGTGATCTAAGGCCTTGACGTCATCAAGCTCAATGCAGGGTCTTTATTCCTGCATTGGGATGTGATGATGCTGAGGGACGGAGTGTGGGGTGCCAAGGATCAGGTAAGGTAAAGTGCAAACACTTTCCCTTAGACCAGGGTCTCCAAACTTTCTAAACAAAGAGCCAGTTTACTGTCCTTCAGACTTTAGGGGGGCCAGACAGTGGCCATTGGAAGCAGAAAAGGTGGGGAAAAAAACAAGATCCCATCTTTGATTTCAGTGGAGGAGTTGTGCACCATCATTGGTGTTAGTGGAAGGGATTGCACTCATTTCAAAATACCATTGGAAGGAATTGTGTCCCATCATTGGTGTCATTGGAAGAAATTGTTTCCCACCAATGGTTTCACTGAGCCCTATTGTTGGTGTTGTTGGGAGAAATTGTGCCCCATCATTTGGAGAAATTATGCCCCATTACTGGTGTAATTGGGAGGAATTATGTCCTATTGTTGGTATCGTTGGGAGAAATTTTGCCCCATCATTGGGTGAAATTTTGCCCCATTATTTGTGTCTTTGGGAGGAATTGTGACCCTTTATTGGTGTCAGCGGAGAGATTTGTGCCCCTTTATTGCTGTCAGTAGGGGGAACTTTGCCCCATTATTTGGATCAGTGGATGAAATAGAACATCAAGGGCCAGAATAAAGCAAGCAAAGGGCCGCAGTTTGGAGACCACTGCCCTAGACTAAAAAGTAGTTAAACTGCAAGTAATCATTTAATTCTCAGCTGATTGTCCTATGAAGCTGCAGGACCCCTGACTCTCTGTCTGGACAGTGTCGATTGGCCCTGTGCTGATCACATGCAACCTCGTTAGCAATACACACCAAACTGAGCATGTGCAGCTTGCCCCTGAGGCGCTGTTCTATCAGCAGATAGATTGGGGATTGTGGAAGAAGGGGAGGATCAGAGAATTCAGAGGTTTAACACCTTAGGTTCCACAGTGAGTATAAGAAGTATGCTTTACTGCATATACAGACTGATTTTACTGTTGATGGTTTAGTAACACTATAAGAAAAAATGCACAGTAGAATGTTGATTAAGACCTTTATTCAGTTGCCCTTAGTGGTTGAGGATTTTCTTCCCTGTTAAAACAATTGGGTTTACAAGATTTTGTTGCCAACCTCTTCATCTTGGGAATTCCGAAAGCGTAAATTGCTTTGATATTTTAGATCCAACATGATGGATCTTCATATTAAAAATAAAAATGTGTTGTATTTTACAAATTAGTGAACATTTGATTGTTGGATATTGGGTCATTATTCTTCAGACTGTGCAGAAAGTTGCACTTTTTTGCTTCAAAAGAACACTAATTGCATTAGGCACAAATAAGCAAAAGCAGTTTTCTAGTATTTGCATGGTTTTTGCAATAATTTAAAATATTGTTAATATTTTCCACTTATTTTCAAGTTTTTATTAGGAATAAAAAATGTATATAATCAAATAACATATTTGTATGATCAATTTTTGAATATTGTTCAATGAGAATATACCAATACCACTTGTGACAAGGTTACAATTTTGGAACCAGAATAGAAAAATAAAAGATTATCTGGAACGTGGTTTATTAATGTACACAAGAGAATGGTAGGTGTATTTGAAGAACCACTAGAAAATATGTCAATCAGAAAGTGAAATAGGTCACTGCAATCCAGGCTTCAGCAACTTTTCTTACCTATTAAATAGTGGCATGGATCACCTCTGACACGGTCCATGTTGGAGGTGACCCCTATTATTATTACAGGTACTTATGTAGTGCTGCCAATATACACAGCGCTTTACATTAATTACATTAATTACATTTATTATATATATATATATATATTGTACGTTCACAAGAAAACCGTGCAGTTTTTTCCGACAGAATGTTGGCTCAAACTTGTGTTGCATACATACGTTCACACAATTGTTGTCGGAAATTCTGAACTTCAACAACGCAGTGACGTACAACGCTACGACGAGCCAAGAGAAATTAAGTTCATTGATTCCGAGCATGCATAGGATTTTTGTGCTTCGGAATTGCATACAGACAATCGCAATTTCCGACAAGAACTTTTCCCGTCTGAAAATTTGAGAACCAGCTCTCAAATTTTTGCTGTTGGAAATTTCCGACAGAAAATGTCCGATGGGGTCTACGCACGTCGGAATTTCTGACCAAAAACTCACATCAAACTTTTCTTGTCGGGAATTCCGATTGTGTGTACGTGGCATTACTTACATTCATACGCATACTAAGGCCAATTTAGACAAGATCCAATTAACCTACCAGCATGTCTTTGAAGTGTGGAATGAAACCAGAGCATCTGGAGGAAACCCACTCAGGCCTACGGAGAACATGCAATATCCAGGCAGGTAGTGCTGTGGTTGGGATTTGAACCAATAACCCTAGTGCTGCCAGGCTGAAGTGCTAACCACTGTGCTGCCCTTGATATTTATTGAATAAGAAAAGTTGCTGTAGTGCAGTGAGGTATTCCTGTGACTAATTTTCTGTAATACAATGAGCCATAGCACGGGTCTCCAAACTTTCTAAACAAAGGGTCAGTTTACTGTTGTTCAAACTTTACGGGGGGCTGGACTGTGGCCAGTGGGGATAGAAAATGCCTCAACATTAATGGAAATAGACTATGTCTCGAGCTTGGTGGTCAGTGGGATTAAACAATTACATAACGCCTGTGATTATTAGATGGAGGAATAGGGCCCCATCATTGGTGTCAGTGAGAGGAGTAGTGCTCCATCATTGGTGTAAGTGGAAGAAATAGTGCTCCATCATTGGTGTCAGTGGAAGAAATAGTGCTTTACCATTAGTGTGAGTGTGAAAAATAGTTGCCCATCATCGGTGTCAGTGAGAGGAATAGTGCTCCATCATTGGTGTCAGTGGGAGGAATAGTGCTCCATCATTGGTGTCAGTGGGAAGAATAGTGTTCCATCATTGGTGTCAGTGGAAGGAATAGTGCCCAATCATTGGTGTCAGTGGAAGAAATAAGGCCCCATTATCAGTGTCAGTGGGAGGAATAGTGCTCCATCACTGGTGTCAGTGGAAGGAATAGTGCTCCATCATTGGTGTCAGTGGGGGAAATAGTGCCCCATCATAGGTGTCAGTGAGAGGAATAGTGCTCCATCACTTGTGTCAGTGGAAGGAATAGTGCTCCATCATTGGTGTCAGTGGGAGGAATAGTGCTCTATCATAGGTGTCAGTGAGAGGAATAGTGCTCCATCACTTGTGTCAGTGGAAGGAATAGTGCTCTATCATTGGTGTCAGTGGGAGGAATAGTACTCTATCTTTGCTGTCAGTGGGGAAAATAGTGCTGTTATTTGTGTAAGTGGGAAGAATAGAGCCCCGTTATTTGTGTCAGTGAAAAGAATAGTGCTCCGTTATCAGTGTCAATGGGGGGAATACTGACCCATCATTGGTGTCAGTGGGAGGAATAGTGACCCATCATTGGTGACAGTGGGCGAAATATTGCCTAATCGTTTATATCAGTGGCAGGAGTAGTGCCCTATCATTGGTGTCAGTGGAAAGATTGGTGTCTCACCAATTGTGTGAGTGGGAAGAACAGTGCCTTAAGGGCCCAAAGCAAGCAAAGGGCCCCATTCGGGCATAGGGCCACAGTTTGGAGATCACTGAGCCAGAGCATTACCCTTGGATTTCATAGTGGAACCTGTTATGAGCAACTCATCTTGTCAACTAGCAAATCATATTATGAAATATACTCATAAATGGAATAGTAGAAAATTGGGGAAAAGGAAACAAGAGAAGAAGGGAAGGGGGCAATGACAGGTGTTCTTGAGTAAACGATGGGTATTTATGGGCTGGTATATTCATTACAACCTGTTCACAATCTGAGCCTTTCCCAGTTTAGTCAGTTGGCTAAAAGTATCTATAATGGTGGTGAGTGAGGGTAGGCTACCAAGCACTCAATAGACAGAGTACAGGTTTGCTTTAAATTCTTGGCAACTCCACATGGCGTCAAGAAAATCTTCATCTTGCATATGAATGGAATTCCAAACTCAAGGAGATATTTTCCTTTCTTTCAGAGACATGAGGGAAATGAAAAACCTCTTAAGCAAACTCAGGGAGACCATGCCTTTGCCATTAAAAAACCAAGGTAAGATTTGACTTTCCTAATCTGCTCCTGTGTCCAGACTACGGACACTAAATTATTTACATACAGTATTCTTAACAAGCAGCAAAAGGTCCTTAAAGCCCATCTATCGGAAAATAAATTGGTGTTGTTGGTTGGAAAATAGGGGAGGGGATCTGAATTATTTCACCTTTTTTCCTTGTTGAGAAATAAATGTTTAGTTGAATGGAAAATCTGCTTAAACTTTTCTACACCTGTATATGGATGGCAACAGGTTACTTGCCAAAATTGGCTTATTCTCAGATATTCGAGCAGTATGAGCCCTATTGTACATGGAACACTACCCCCAAAGGAGCTGCTGGTTAAATTTGGGGTTTGCACGTTACCTTTATAGCTTTGTTGTCAGGGTTGGAAAGTTCATAAGAAATGCAATGTCCAGGCAGATGTAAAACCTTCAACAGTCAGGCTTTATTTTTACTGCAGGATAATTTGAAGTAGCGAAAGTAGAAGGGAGGAGAAGAGCAGGGCAAGGTTCAGGCACACGGTTCAGAATGTTCAAAATATTCAATCAGTCTCCACTCTTAGCTATTGAGTGGGAATTGCTCACCCTATAGTCCCCTCTCACATGGCCTAGCAGCCGGGATGATGCACAAACTAATGTCCAGACAGTCTCTGCCACAGACCTCTTGGAATAAACTTGGTCTCTGCCACAGACCTTTGAATGTATTTGGTCTCTGCCACAGACCTCTGAATGTATGTGGATGCGTCCAAGAATACTCTGCCACAGGATTTCAAAGTCCCGAACCTCCAGCCATGCAGCAGAACAGCCTCTAACCCGATGCCGGCTGACTGCAGGGCTTTCAATTTAGTGGATTCCTCCTTAATTCGGTCACCAGGCCTCACCCAAGATGCTAGCACTTTGCCAGTTTCCCCCAGGGCAGGTCCTCGCCCGGTTTCCTTCATTAAGACAGCTTCCTCCCTTGTAAACGGACAGCTTGGGATCCCTTTTTTGGATTGCAGGCCCAGCCAGCATAGCTGGGCCTACTAAACAGCGAAGCAACTCTGGGCCAACGTGGTCCCGAAGTCAAACTCACACACATGCACACCTGGCACCAGGAGAGCCACGAGGCGAAGGCCCCGAGAAAATGGCGTCTGCCCCTCAAGTATCCTTCCCCAGCATGCACAGCAGGGTCACCAATTCCTCTGTACAGTTGCCGAGAAAGGACACCCAATACACCATGTTACACCTGTGTTCAAACATAAGGCCAGGGTGGCAACACCACCTGCAGGCAACAAGGGAAACTACCAAGCAGTACCACAGCAGAACAGAGGCAAATTTGTGTTAATCAAACAGGTCTGGGCCCAAGTACTGACCCAAACTTCCCCTAAATTTGAAATAGCGCCCCTGGATCTGGGGTGGGTGCTACATACAATTCCAAGATCTCCCTACATTAGACATTACAATTCATACTAAATACTATTGCATGCTACAAAATGTCTTGACACTGATAGCCAATTTGCAGAAAAGGGCACAGGGCTTTTACTGTGTGTATTTTTCATCCATCCATACATTCCATGGAGAGTTTAAAGTAACAGTAAAGTTACTTTTCTGACTCTACCTACAGGAAAGCCAATAATAAATCCTACCTGTAGGTACAGTGAATATCTCCTGATCTTGCACTGTTTAGGACAGGGGTATTGAATTAAAATTCATAGGGGTCCAATCTGTAAAATTTTCTTACAGCCAAGGTCCGAATGAATCGCCTGTTTGTGCGATTATTCACATTACAGCCCCTCCTCTGAAACCTTGTTTTTACATCAGTTTCCTCAATCCCCTCTTTACACTTTTTTACTTGACAATGGTGTCCTCTGCCCCATCACATCACCCCCCCCCCCCCACAGTAGTGTCCCGCCCCACAGTATTGTCCCTCCCATTCACACCGATCCCCCTCAGTAGTGTACTCTGCCCCACCTTCACATTCCCCCCACAGTAAGGTCCTCTGCCCCCATTTTACCCCCCCCCCAAGCTCTGTCCCCATTCACATTGCAGCCTCACTAAGCTACGCCCCATTCACATTGCAGCCCCCCTCAGCTATGCCACCCATTTACATTGCAGCCCCCTTCAGCTGTGCTCTCCCATTTAAATTGAAAGCCCCCTTAGCTCTGCACCCCCCATTCACATTGCAGCACCCCTAAGTTCTGCCCCCTTTTTACATTGTAGCCCCCTCAACTCTGCCCTCATTTACATTGCAGCCCTCCTCAGCTCTGCATCCCCCTTTCACATTGCAGCCCCCCCTCCAGCTCTGCATCCCCCTTTCACATTGCAGCCCCTTCAGCTATGCATCCCCCTTTCACATTGCAGCCCCCCTCAACTCTGCCCCCATTTACATTGCAGCCCCCCCACAGCTCTGCCCCATTTTCATTGCAGCCCCCCTAAGCTCTGCCCCATTCTACATTTGTTGGGTTTTCTGTGGTGATTAAGTATTCTTCCACTATGCAAAAAATATTGGTCGGCTTCCATCCAATCAGCCCTGGTATGTATGGCTGTGAGAAGGATGTTGAACTATAGGCAGGTTAATAAGAACTTATGTGAATGGTTCTATGTACTGCTAAATTAGCACTATATGATTGAAGGATAACAATTATATCTTATTATCACTTACCACCTGAGGTTCCAGAATCTTTTAATGGTGAAAAAAACTGCAACACCATGTAATAAATCACAGTACAAAGTGATAGTTCATCATCCCAAACTGTAGGCTAAGTGAATTACTTCTTAATAGGATTTCATTATACCTTGTTCTAACAGCACAGTAATGGCTGAACTGTGGTTTCCCTAATAATCTGTGCAATAGAAAAATCAATAGAAAATTGCCCTACAAAGGGTCATTAAGTGGTAGGCCACTATAAAAGGACAGCAAAGCCTGCTGTCCTCATTCAGCATCATGAAAAGGGTTTTTGTACCAGTGAATAAAAGGCTATTATTTATGGTATGAGCAGGATGGCTTCATTTTCTGGCACCCAACTGCAGAGGAAGTGGTGATTCCCAGCATGTTCTGTCACTCATAATCCTCAATCTGCTTTTATATAGTTATACAAGTTGTAAGGCAATGGCAATATACAAAAAAAGTTGTTTTGATTTGTTAACCACTTAAGACCCGGACCAAAATGCAGGTAAAGGACCTTGCCCCTTTTTGCGATTCGGCACTGCGTCGTTTTAACTGACAATTGCGCGGTCGTGCGACGTTGGTCCTAAACAAAATTGGCGCCCTTTTTTCCCCCACAAATAGAGCTTTCTTTTGGTGGTATTTGATCACCTCTGCGGTTTTTATTTTTTGCGCTATAAACAAAAATAGAGCGACAATTTAAAAAAAATGCAATATTTTTTACTTTTTGCTATAATAAATATCCCCCAAAAATATATAAAAAAAACATTTTGTTCCTGAGTTTAGGCCGATACATATTCTTCTACCTATTTTTGGTAAAAAAAAATCGCAATAAGCGTTTATCGGTTAGTTTTCGCAAAATTTATAGCGTTTACAAAATAAGGGATAGTTTTATTGCATTTTTATTAGTTTTTTTTTTTTTTACTACTAATAGCGGCGATCAGCGATTTTTTTCATGACTGCGACATTATGGCGGACACTTCGGACAATTTTGACACATTTTTGGGACAATTGTCATTTTCACAGCAAAAAATGCATTTAAATTGCATTGTTTACTGTGAAAATGACAGTTGCAGTTTGGGAGTTAACCACAAGGGGGCGCTGTGACTTTGAGTGTTCCCTGTGTGTGTTTACAACTGTAGGGGGGTGTGGCTGTAGGTGTGACGTCATCGATCGCGTCCCCCTATAACAGGGATGACGCGATCGATGCTGCGGCCACAGTGAAGCACGGGGAAGCCGTGTTTACACACGGCTCTCCCCGTTCTTCAGCTCCAGGGACGGATTGCCGCACTGCAGCGGCGATCGGGTCCGCGAGTCCCGCGGTCCCGGAGCTTCGGACCGGGTCACTGGAGCGCACCGCGGGCGCGCGCCCGTGACCCACGGCTGGGTACTGAAACCAACGTATATATACGTTGATGTGCCCAGCCGTGCCATTCTGCCGACGTATATGTGCAGGAGGCGGTCCTTAAGTGGTTAATCTAGTTTGAACGGTTGAGTCGTTCAATTCGTTTTCGGAATTTGTATTCGGAATTTTCAAATTTTCTTTGATCCTACCGTTTTTTTTAGATTTGAAACAACCAAATCGATACATTTTCGAATTGGTCAAAACGAAAATGTTATATTGTTTTTAATTTGAATGCAGGAAAGTGAACAAACAAAAGAAAAATCTTCATCAAATGATTACAATGGGGGTAATTAATGAAAGGCAAATACACTTTGCACTACAAGTACAAATTGCACTTAAAATTGCACTGAAAGTGGCTGTAAATCTGAGGGGCAGATCTGAAATGAGGGGAAGCTGTGCTGATTTTATAATCCAATCATGTGCAAGCTAAAATGCTGTTTTTTATTTTCCTTGCATGTCCCCCTCAGATCTACAGAGACTGCACTTCCAAATGCACTTTCAGTGCAATTTCAAATACACTTTGCAAAGTGGATTTGCCTTTCGTAAATAACCCCCGCAGTTTTTGATTTCAGCAATATGTGTAGTGAGAATTCGACTGGAGTTCAATGTAAAATTAGATTCAAATATCATTCCGAAATTTCGAACTTCAGATAATTTTTGTTACGTTTTTTCAGAACATTCTGTAAAATTTGTATATATTGTAATTCGGGTATTCGTATATATCCAAATCCCTGAATAATGAGAAATGAGTCTGAATATTAATTCAGAACAAAACAAACCACACATGGCTACGTGCAATGTCATGCTCCTGCACACACTGCCTAAAGCCCTGTGCCCATACCTCTGTACAGGCTTTTATTGCAGAGCTGTAGGCAGGGTGAATAAAATGGTGGGTGACTCGGCGCACAGAGAGGGAAAGGGACCCTGAGGTTTGGTACAATCAGCTTTAGTGCTGTATGGTTCTGACCATGTAGAATGGTCGGGTATTAGGAAGGTGGTGCTTACAGATGTAGTAAGTCCAATGTACGCTGTAAGGGTGTAAAGAACCATATGGTGGGTGCCCACTATGGATAGGGATGGAGGGTCAGGATCCCTAGGAGAGTATCTAAAAAGTCATTAAATGTTCAGTATATAAAGTTCTAAATCAGCCTCTGGGCTGTAGTCCATACTTGAATGACCATGGAAGCAGCCAGTATAAAGGAGCAAGAAGGAGACTCAAACATACAAACAGAAAAGGGGAAAAGAACACAGCAACTGAGTATAGAAGTATGGAAACAAATCAATTCAATCACAATCACATGTGTTTATGTGTATAAGATTTACCCACAATCTCACATGGTTAAGAGGGATAATGAGAATCTGCTGCTGTTGAAAAGGTTCTGTTATAATCAAACTAAATCATATATTTATATGCTATGTTAAAATATTTTTTTTTTTTTTTTTTTTTTTATGTCCTGTGAAATTACTGGTTTGATGCTATAACTTCAAACTTCAGTAATTTGTCCGTTAAGCCATCTGCTTGAGTACAGTTTTTGGAAATATAGTAAATTGCCTTAAAAACAATATATAATAATAATTTGTATATTACTTACTTATGGTAATTAAAAAAGGGGTTTGGAGGGGACAAGAGAGCTCCCAGAAAGCAAAACCCTTTGCCACTTAGGGCCAATTCTGATACTTCTCTCCTACATGTTAAAATCATAATTTTTTTTGCTAAAAAAATACTCAGAACCTGAAAACATTATATTTATGTATATTTTTTTAGCAGACACCCTATAGAATAAAATGGTGGTCATGGCAACTTCTTATGGCACACGGTATTTGCGCAGCAATTTTATAGACCCGTTTTTTTTGGGGGGGGGGGGGACTGTTTCGGGAATAAGAAAATAAAAAAACACTAAAGGTAGCCCGATTTTTTTGTATAATATGAAAGATGATGTTACGCCATGTAATAAGATACCTAACAAGTCACACTTTAAAATTGCTCACACTTATGGAATGGCGCCAAACTTCAGTACTTATAAATTTCCATAGGCAATGCTGTAAACATTTTTACATGTTGCATGTTTAGAGCTATAGAGAAGGTCTAGCGCTAGAATTATTGCTCTCGCTCTAATGCCTCGTACACACGAGGCAATAGATTTGTTCAAAACGGTCTGTCCGACCGATTTGAACAAATCTGTCTGCTGTCATTTTGGTTTGCTCGCGTGTACACACGAGCAAACCAAAATCCCCGCCAGCAGACAGCGCGCTGACGTGTCGGTGACGTGGCGGTGACGTTGACGCCGCCACGTCACCGCACCAGGAAGTAAAACACTTCCGCTCATGCGCAGAAAACATTCGGCGCCGGTGCGAGACGACATGTCTGCTGGTAAGTGTACTAACCAGCAGACATGTCGGGCGGACGGGTTCCCACCCGATAGATTTCAAAGCATGCTTTGAAATCTGTCGGGTGGCCAAATCCGTCGGCTCGCCCGTACACACGATCGAATCTGTCTGCTGAAACGGTCTAGCAGACCGTTTCCAGCAGACAGATTTGATCGTGTGTACGAGGCCTAACATTTGTGGCGTATCTAACCCGTGTGTTACTAGCCACTGCCTCACCAGCCACTGACCTCACCGCATGTCCCTGACCTACACTACAAGGGTGGACTTTTTTACTTTCCTGGAGTTATCTCTATTATGCAATCACATTCATTGAATGAATGAATGAATGACTTGAATGAATGACTTGTATAGCGCAACGCATGTGAACTGAATCGCCTCTGGGCGCTTTTTCCAGCCAGTGTCTGCTTGGCTGGTGCGGTCATTTTTGCCCCGTAGGATCTTGACACGCTAGGGACACACAGTCATACACACATATATACATATATATATATTGCTGTTTATACTTAGATTTTTTTTTTTTTAGATTTTTTTTTTTTTTAGATATTTTTAATAGGTTAGGAGTTACTAGGACTCTTGAAGGGTCTGAGAAGGTAAATGTGGCTCAAGACCCACCAGACACACTGGGACATGCCTGATAACATTGGTGAGGTTTCAAACTGTGTGGCTTATAACTTCTTGTCCCCTTATGTTTTGTTATGTGTTAATCAAAACCAGGCCTGGAAGTAAAACTGAAGAATAAGTGAGAGTAAAACTAGTCCAATTATAGCTGTTATGCCCCGTACACACGATCACTTTTTGTGATGAAAAAAAATGTCATTTTTTAAAATGTCATTTAAAATGACCGTGTGTGGCCAAAATGTCATTTTATGTCTTCTGAAAAATGACCAAAAAAAAATTCGAACATGCTCGAATTTTTTACGTCATTTTTCAAAATGTCATTTTTTGTATGGGCAAAACAACGTAAAAAATGATGTTTTAAACCCGCACATGCCCAGAAGCAAGTTAGGAGACGGGAGGTAAAACTACCATTCATAATGGAGTAAGCACATTCATCACGCTGTAACAGACAAAAAAGCAGGAATCGTATTTTACTAACAAGTAACCAGCTAAAAGCAGCCTCAAGGCGAATAGAACTTCCCCTTTAGAGTGCCATCACTTTGTTCATCATTTTCCAAAAATGATGGTGTGTACGCAACCTAATTTTTGAAAATGAAGTTTAAAAAATTTCGTTTTTTTTTCATGAAGAAAAATTACATTTTTTTTCATCACAAAAAGTGATCGTGTGTACGGGGCATTAGAGTCTCCTGGGAGACGAAGGGATCTTTAATGCTGCCATCGACGCCATCTGGATTGACCAGCTTTACTTTGTGCTACCAGCCCAAAAAGCTTCATTGCTAACACTAACATCTCGCAAATACACCTTTCTCAAGGATGCTCAGTTTGGCCTCCTTGTGTTGGCAGCACTTCATCCTAGATCCTTTACCCTAAAGGGTTATTTATTTAGTCGTCCAGCAGCCCGGACCCCTATTTGAGCTTTACTATAAGAAATGTATTCTCTTAAGCTCTACACCCATCGCTGAACTACACAGACGTTTTTTAGTGTGACGCTTGGAACAGGTCCGTTTTTTGAAATTTTTTATTTGTCAACAAAAAGCCAGGCTACGTGGGCCCTCATCATACAGTTATAACATTTAAAAACAGAAAATACCCTTTGTCGGGTAAACATTAAGAAATTGTACAGGCACATACAGGGGTAAGAACCTCCTACATCTTGACCCGGTAGCTAGGCCCCCACGAGCCGGCTTCCCAAACCATTTTCTGGAGGAATTTAGAGTAACAAAGAATAGAAGTAAAGAAAAGAGCAGAGTGAGATTAAGTAACAGGGGAAGGGGGGGGGAGGAAAGGGGGGGGTGGGCCGCACGAGCAGGGCTAGCCCTAAAAGCGCCTCAAAAAGGCGTATCGAAATTTTTCACGTATCTCCCAGGCAGTCAGGTCGTCCCGGGTACTGGGGAGCCATCTACAATAGGGTGAGCTGGTAAGGGGCTGTCCGTCTCCCTGAGCCTCTGTCCCTCCTCTGAAAATCTGAAAGTGTTGTAAAATTGACACGTATCCGAGTACGTCTCCCCTCGCTGTTGGCTGGAAAGGATCAGGTCCTCCATTCGACTAATTTCATCTACTTTGTTAAGCCACATAGCTATGGATGGCGGGTGAGGGGACTTCCAGAGGAGGGGCACGCAGGCCTTGGCTGCATCCAAAAGATGACGCACCACCGACTTTTTATACACCCCGGGCGGTAAGTCGTTAGCGTGCAAAAGAAAGTAAGCCGGGTCATCCGGAACAGTACTTCCCATAAATTGCTGGGTGACCCGTCGTACCTCTCCCCAGAAGCCCCTGATCCGTGGACACGACCAAAATATGTGTAAGATGGTGCCTCGTTCTTGTTGGCATCTCCAACAAGTGGCCGTAGTATCAGGAAATAATTTACTCTGGGGTCCTATACCAACGTGTAAGTATTTTATAGTTCGTTTCTTGCGTTCTGGCGCATACTGATGATTTAAGTGTGAAGCGAACTATATTTTGCTTTTTGTTGGCTGAGAAATGCGTCCCCAAGTCCCTTTCCCATTTGGCTAGGGCCGGAATCTGATGGTCACCTGGCGGAGTGTTCAATAATGCATACATCTGGGATAGTGCATGAGGGAGCACTCCGGGTTCACTACACAGTTCCTCAAATGTCGTCAACGGTGTATGGGCGGTCTGAGGGGCCGGGAGGCTGCTTAAGAAGTGGCGTAACTGTTGTGTCCTCAGGAAATCAAGACAGTATGCACCTTCAGGGTCCATCAGTTCTGCCGTCGATTTCCACTTCCCCTCCGCACTAAAGTGTGACGCTTGGAACAAGTCCGCATTCGCCAAGTCAAGGAATTTCCTGTCTTGTAGGCCTGGTTCAAAAAGGGGGTGGCCGATAATAGGTCTAAGGGGGAGGTCCGTGATGAAAGAGAACATTTTTCGAGGAGTGTCGCACAGATTTTGACTGTCTGCCCTATCAAAGGATGTCGTGTAACATGTGTAGGGAGCGACTCGTGGCACCAGGGGGAACGACGGAGAGGAGTCTTGCTTTGACTTTGCTCTACCCACGTCCAAAGCTTAATGTGTCTATGGCGGCACCAGTCAATCAACCTGACAAGGTGCGCAGCGTAGTAGTAGGTTCGTACGTCTGGTAGCGCAAGGCCACCATTTAATTTGGGGAGAGAAAGTACCCCCCTCTGAAGCCTCGATTTTTTCCCTGCCCATAGGAAGTGGGAGAACACCGAGCGTATTTGCCGGAAGTATTCTCCCGGGATACGGATCGGGAGAGCCTGGAGGAGGTACAAGAATTTCGGTAGAATAGACATTTTTAGTATATTGCATCTACCTAGCCAGGAGTGGAGACCCCCCGTCCATTGTGTTAACAGCCTCCGGACTTCCGTCAGAAGGGGGGGGAAGTTCAGCTTATACAGCTGAGGCAGGGAGGGAGGGATGTAGGTACCCAGGTATTTCAGCGCCACCTCTGTCCACCTGAATCTAAAGTCCTCCTTAAGGCGTGTAATTTGGCGTTGTGGAATCCCTACCCCCATTGCCTCTGACTTTGTCATGTTTATCTTCAAGTTTGATAACTTGCCATAGGTCTCAAACTCTCGTAAAAGGGCCGGGAGCGATGTGTTTGGGTCTGTGAGGGAAAAAAGTAGATCATCCGCGTAGGCGGAGACTTTGTATTGGGCGTCTGTTGTATGTATACCTGCAATGTCGGGATTCTGGCGTATGTGGCACAAAAAGGGTTCTAAGGCAAGTGCGAAGAGCAGGGGCGAGAGGGGGCACCCCTGTCTCGTCCCATTAGAGATGTTGAAATCTTCTGACAGTACCCCATTAACCCTCACCCGTGCCGTCGGTTTTTTATATATTGCCGCTACCCAGTTCCTCATTTTCTCCCCCAGGCCTATGTGCTCTAGAGTGCAAGTCATGAATTGCCAGTCTACCCGGTCAAATGCCTTTTCGGCGTCAGTCCCTACAAATAGGCTGGGTGTCTTACTGGAGGAGGCTATGTGCAGGAGATTAAGTACCTTAACCGTATTATCACGGGCTTCCCTGGTGGGTACAAAACCCACTTTGTCTAAGTGGATCAAGTGTGGGAGGTGGCCCTGTAACCTGGAGGCCAGAATTTTGGTGTACAGCTTTAGGTCGGTGTTGAGGAGGGATATAGGGCGGTAGCTGCCACAGTTAGTGGGGTCTTTACCTTCTTTTGGGATTACAGATATTTGAGCCTGCAGTGTGGTAAAATGAAAGGATTTACCCGAGCCTAGGTCATCGAACAGCTGGACCAAGTGTTGGCCCACGGTCGGGAGCAGTGTTTTGTAATATGCTCCCCACGCCCTGCAAACTTCACCCAGCCTCTGGGAAACCCCCCCTCACCCCAGAAGGACAGCCATCTGTCCTTGTTTTTTCCCTCTCAGCCCCTAGATCATTCGGAATACACCCTATCTGTTCAGCCCTCATCCCACTGCCTGAGCAGACAGCCATCCTACCAGACCAGCAACACGTTCCCCCTCTCATCCCCAGCCCCCCCCTTGTCTCGTGAACGAATAGAAGCTTGATCCAGGGGTTAACCGATCGCCTTTTATAGGGGTCAGGAAGGAATTTTTTTCCCTACCGGAGCATATTGGCCTAGCACCGCCAGGGTTTTTTTGCCTTCCTCTGGACCAAGCCAACTTCCCCTCTCCCCCCCCCCCCCCCACGGTGTATTGGCGATTATGGCAGGTCGGCAATATTCGGCCGAAACCATTTGGAGTTTGAGGCAATGCGCCGCAATACTGCCAGCCATCACCAAAAATGCCCTAAGAACTGAGCGACTTTTGAGAATCGATCATCGATCGACTGTCAGACATTTCAGCCATTTACCCCAGCTCAAGCACATATCATGTGCTCTGATTAACACAAGATCGGCAGTAAAACATCGACTAGAAATCCGTGACTTCATTCAACAAAATGATTTAGACTGTCTCTTTATTACAGAAAGCTGGCTCACAGCCGACTGTAACACCATTCTAGGAGAACTGGTTCCAGAAAATTACCGTATTATAACGGAAAACAGAATAGGGCAAAGAGGAGGCGGCCTGGCGGTGATCTACAAGACTCATCTTACGATCACCAAACCAGTCCGCCAAAACCCTCTTCCATTCATGGAAACCCTTACTCTGCAACTGCAAGCAAATTCAAAGGAGACCGTGCACATTCTGCTCTGCTATAGGCCTCCCGGCCCAAAATCGCAGCTGCTATCATCTTGGACGGATTTCTTCTCCACTTATACCCTCAACAGCAAACAACTTTTGCTGCTAGGGGATTTCAATCTCTGGGCTAACGCCTCACAAGACCCCATTGCTGACGCCTGTATTGACCACCTGGAAGGATTAGGATTGCAGCAACTAGTATGTGGGCCCACACATGCTTCAGGTCACACACTCGATCTTATTTTCAGACAAGCGCTGGAAATAAAAATTTGGGAAAATGAAAAATTGCCATGGACAGACCACCATGCAATTATATTCAGTATTTCCACCATCCCCCCTGCAACAAAAACATCGAATCCAGTGACAACACACTGGACTAGATGTCAGAAGAAGCTCCACTCGGAACTCTTCAAAACGACTTTAAGGAAAAAAATAGAAACAACTCAGCCGCATCAAACGGGCGTTGAAACATTGGAAGCCATAAATTCGGCCATGCTACAGTCAGCCGACTTGGTAGCGCCGAAACGAATAACCCGCATTCGGAAAAACAACAGCAGCTGGTTTAACAACCAGCTGTCGTTACTGAAGCAAGAACGCAGAAGGGCAGAATCTGCCTGGAAAAGATGTTCTTCAGAGCTAAACCTATCCATCTACAAGGCGGCGACAAGAAAATACCACAAAGGAATTTTCCAAGCCAAGAAAAATTATTTTTCGGAGGCTATCAACGGTGCCCTAAACCGCCCCCGCGAACTCTTCAAGATGGTCACCCAGACCATGAAGCCAGGATGCATTGAAGCCCCCAGTTCGGACACACAAGAATTTTGCAATGAGCTATCGGATTGCTTCATTAATAAAATTGAGGCAATCCGTGAAAGCATTCAGCAAAACAATTCTCCCCCCAGCCCCCCCCCGCAGCCTCTCACACAGCACCCATAATAATTCTCCGATATCAGGTAAGTTCACCCTGGAACCCATCTCCATCGAGACCACTAAGAATGTCATTTGTACTCTGCGCAATGGCACAGCGCCAAATGACATTATCCCCACAAAACTGCTGAAGGAATGCGCCTACATCCTGGCTCCTCCCATCACGCAGCTTATCAACCAGTCTTTCTTGGAGGGCATAGTGCCCTCACAGTTGAAAGAGGGTATAATCCAACCCATCCTGAAGAAACCCTCCCTGGACCCTAAGGACCCACTCCATCGCCGTCCCATAACAAGCCTCAACGTACTCTCTAAGATAATGGAAAAAGTAGTGGTACAACAGCTGCAACTGCATCTAGATACCTATAAGCTACTTGACCCATTGCAATCAGGCTTCCGTCCCGGACATGGGACGGAAACAGCATTGCTGAAAGTATGGGACGATGTTCTCAAGGCCGCAGACGAAGGAGAATCTTGTCTCCTGGTTCTGTTGGACCTAAGTGCAGCTTTCGACACTGTAGACCACAATCTGTTACTGACTCGGCTTGCTGAAGTAGCCAGAGTCGCAGAAAGCGATTTATCTTGGTTCTCCTCTTTTTTGGAAAACCGATCGCAAACAGTGAAGTTAGGACCTTTTACGTCTGAAAAACGCACAGTAACATGCGGAGTCCCTCAAGGATCGCCTCTGTCACCAGTGCTGTTTAACATATATCTCCGTCCTCTTTTTGAGATTATCAGCAGCCAAAAACTGCTCTATCACTCATACGCAGACGACACACAACTCTATTTCCGCATCTGCAACAGGCAGGATCACCACCTCAATCTAGAGACATGTCTCTCTTTGATAGAGGACTGGATGACAAAGAGTTATCTTAAACTCAACGGAGCGAAAACAGAACTTCTTCTGTTTCACGCCAAGTGCAGGAATCAACTTTCAACAGCGTGGACCCCCCCGCCTATTTTGGGCAAATTCATCACCCCTAGCGCCAAAGTCAAAAGCCTAGGGGTCATTTTTGACTCCTTTATGACAATGGACGCACAAATAGGGTCAGTAGTCAGCGGATCTCACCATCTACTGCGCCTACTACGTAGACTCACTCCGTTCATCCCCAAAGAAGACTTAGCGGTCGTGGTGGGAGCTATTGTAAACTCCAGGCTGGATTATGCAAATGCCCTTTACCTCGGCCTCCCCAAGTACCAAATCGCCCGTCTGCAAGTCGTTCAGAATACGGCCGCCAGACTGGTGACTGGGAAAAAACCCTGGGAATCCATCTCACCTTCACTGAGAGCCCTGCATTGGCTGCCAGTTAAAGACAGAATTGCTTTTAAAGCTCTCTGTCTTACGCATAGATGTGTCCATGGGAATGCCCCCATTTATTTATGCGAAATAATAAAAGCGCATAATCCCAATCGCGTTTTGCGATCCACGAATCAGAACCTGCTCCAGGTTCCGAAAGCCAACTTCAAATCCAAAGGAGAAAGAAGATTCGCGATCCAAGGTCCCAGACTATGGAACGCTTTACCAACCAGCATTCGGTTGGAGGAGAACCACCTAGCATTTAGGAAAAAGGTCAAGACTTTTCTCTTTTGATATCAAAGGAGACAGGAACAACAAGCGCCCAGAGGCGATTCAGTTCGCATGTGCCTCGCTATACAAGTTTTCATTCATTCATCGGGACCTGGAGCCTTGCCTGGCTTAGCATTTTTCAGTGCACACATGAGTTCAGGAAGGGTAATGGGTTCCTCCAGGCTCTCCCTAGCTTCAGACGACAGGGAAGGCATCAAGGACTTTGAAATATAGTCTCTTATCATGTCACGTGCAGGGGGGGGGGGGTTTGGCCAGGTTGTAGAGGGAGCTGTAATACCGGCGGAATTCCCGTGTGATTTGTTGGGGTGTTGAGTGTTTCTGCCCCTCCGGGGACAACACATGGGGTACGTACGAGGCTAGTCGGCGCGTGCGAATAGTGTTGGCTAATAGTCTACCGCATTTATCTCCTGACTCGTAGGCAAAGCGCCGGCACGTCTGCAGTGCCGCTTTGGCCTTAAAGTGCAGTAGATCCGTTATACGGGCGCGGGTAACATCGAGTTCTGCGCCCGTCTGCCTATTCGGTGTCACCTTATGCGTCAATTCTAAACCTTGTAGCTTATCTAGGAGCAGTGTCAGTCGTTCCGTGCGTTCCTTTTTAAGACGTGCGCCGTGTTTGATCAGTAGCCCACTGACTACCGCTTTATGGGCTTCCCACACCACCCCCCTGTCACTATCAGGTGTAGAGTTTGTAGAGAAGTAGTGCCCCAACTCCCTCACTACCTCCGCCATAACTTCGGCATTTTGTAGGAGGCTCTCGTTCAGCCTCCACACTGGCCTCCTGTCTCCTGTTTTATCAAAGATTGAGTATTTCAGGGTGATCGGGGCGTGGTCCGACCACGTGATCGACCCAATTGTAACCTCTCGTATCGCGTCTAATTGTCCATGTGGTACCAGGAAATAATCAAGCCTCGAATACGTCTGGTGAGGCTTAGAAAAGAAAGTGTAATCCCTGTCTCCAGGGTGTAGGAGCCGCCAGGCATCTATCAATTGCATGGTGCGTAGAGAAGTGTCAATACGCTTGAGGGCGTCACGTGTCAGGGATGATGTCCCCGTAGATGTGTCTTTTGTCGGTATTAAGGAGATATTCAGGTCACCCCCCACTATCAGCTGGCCTTCTGTGAAGCGACCGAGCTGTCCCAGTCGTTTCCTAAGGAATACGTCCTGTTGGGCATTAGGGGCGTACAGATTGGCAAACGTCACTGTTTTGTCCCCTATCCTGCCCTTCAGGAAGAGGAAGCGTCCCTCCCTGTCTGTCAGGACATCCAAGGGTGTCCATGGTACTCGTGCCAAAATTAGAATAGAGACCCCTCTGGATTTGGCCTCTGAATACTGGGAGTGGTGCGCTATAGGGTAAAATTTGTTTTGTAAAAACGGCAGTCGACATTCTTTAAAGTGTGTCTCCTGCAGTAGCACCACGTCCGCCCCCATGCGTCGCATGTCCTGCAGCATCATGCGCCGTTTTTCGGGCGTGTTAAGGCCTTTAACATTGAGCGATATCACGGTAAGGGCGTCCATGCTCGTGCAGCTGAGAGAAAAAGGTAAGGCAGGGGGGGGGGGGGTTCACCTTATGGGTGTTGACGTGGGGGGGGGGTGGGGTGGGGTGGGAAGAGGAAGAGTGGATATTAAGAAATAGAAAAGAAGTAGAACAGATGGGAAAAGAAAGGGAAGTCAGGTGGTAGGCTCCAGATGGGGCCACCAAGCAGGTATTACTAAGGTAGCCAAAATCGGCTTTATACACTCTGCGGGGGTACCCCGAGTATCGAGTGCGGTCCTAAGTGGGGAAAGTGGGCTAAACAGGGACTAAGAGCAAGCCCCCGGTCCTCCCCCCCAATCCCCGGCCAAAATATATACTGTGAAAAAATAAACTGAATTTTAACCGGTTGTGTAGCTTATAGTCAGAAACGATAACAAAACTGGCATGCAATAAACAGGTTTAAGGCAAACATAGCAAAAAGTGCAAACAGGACATTTCGTTACCCTTAAGGTAATGGGTTCAGGATCCCAGCCCCCTCATGTCCAATACTGCCCTCCCCTCACCCTCAAAACCAAGTCCCATCTCCCCCTTATGGCCATTTGGTAGACCAGACTTGTCTCACTCCCGGGGACCGAATAAAACATCCAAGAGTATTCTTACAGGGTTCTCAACAGCACAGTCCACTTGCTCTTCTGACAATGACATGTCTTGTGCTGCAGGCATGGATCGGTGCAAAGTGGAGTGTCCCTTTTTCTGTATCACCCGGGGGGGGGGCCCCCCCGTTTTTTGTCTCAGGCCCCCTTGGCAGTCCCGCCCTCCATCCCATAGGTTCCAGGTCAGTAGGGAAGTCTCCAGGTAAAAAACAGTAAAGACCTGTATAACTCGAGCCCGGGGGGGGTGCGAGGAGCATGTAACCGGATTGCCGAGCCCGGCATCTCTAACATCCACCTTTCCCCCTTCCCCCAACCACAAGATGTGTCAGTCCGTGCGGTCAGTCCGACTCCGATCGCATCGGAGCCCCTCCAAGGGAGCAAACTTAAATTGTGCGGGGTGCCCGCCATACATGACCCGGGTCAGCCAGGGGAGGGATCACCCCAATATCACGATGGGGACAGCCGGGAGTCTCTTCTCCTGGGTCTACATCTGCCCCATCTCTGCAGGGGCCATGAAGGGTGGGGTATCCCCTATTTGTGGTCCGACAGGGGGGGCTCTCCAAGGTGACGTCTGCTAGCATTACATCTCGGCCTGGGTAGGTGGTATGGGGGACAGATGAGGAGGTTACCCAGTCAGTACTTCCCAGGGGGTGCCGCTGCCATAGTCATCAGGGGGAGGACCGGAGGTAACCGTGGGTATCATGGCGGCGTATCGGGGGTCTCACATGTAGGCAGTAGGGGAGGGGGCGAAGGGGGGGGCAGTCAAATTTATGGCCCAAGGCCTACTCACGTCCCGCTTCTCTTCTTGACGAGTGTCGTCTCCGTCTTCCCCTCTGCGGACGCTGCATCAGGGGGCCCCGATAGGCCGCTGCGCCGGAGCGGCCGGTCTGGCGGGGGATATACTGAAGCCAGTCCGGGACCTGGATCGGCTCGACTGCCATGAACTGGAACAGGGCTGGGAGGTCCACGGTGTTCTGCAGTACGAAGGCCGCGTTGTCTTTGCGGAAGGTGACCGCTAGCGGGTATCCCCAGCGGTAGGTGTGTCCCGTTTGCCTGGCCAAGTCCAGAACAGGCCGCAGCATCACTCTTCGGCGTAGGGTCGCCCTCGAGAGGTCTGGCAGGATACGCACTTGTGTCCCCTCGACTTCTATGTCCCCCATGTCCCATGCTCGCCTCAGGATGTCCTCTTTCTGCCCGTAGCGGTGCAGGCGGCATACCACGTCTCGCGGCTTGTCCCGGTCTGTCGATTTGGGTCCGAGTGTTCTGTGCGCTCTGTCCACCACCACCTCCGCCGTCGGATTTTCCAGGACGGCTCAGAAGATGCTCAGTACTTTGGCCCCAACATCTTCCACGTCTGCCGACTCAGGGATGCCGCGAAGCCGCAGGTTGTTGCGGCGGCTTCTATCTTCCACCTCTTCCAGGTGGAGCTGCAGTGAGATGGCGGCGTCTTGGTGGCGATCCCGGGCCTGCTCCAATGCTGCAACGCGGTCCGCCAGTGAAGACACTGCTTCCTCTCCTGATGCGACCCGCTCGGTAAGTGTTGAGACCTCCCCACGTACCTCTTGTATGTCTCGTCTGTGGGTTTCTTTCAATCTTAGGATCAGGGCCTCGATGTCTGTCCTAGTTGGTAGGGCCTGTAGTAAGGCCTTAATGTCTGGGTCTAGGCTTGCGGGCTCCGGGGCCTGAACGGGAGACATGTCGTCGTTCAAGGTGACGTCTGGAGACTGGTGGGACAATGTCATCCAGTCGTCTAGCTCCCCTGTGTCCAGCAGTTGCCCTCGTGGTGTCTCCCCGTCTGCCAGTTCAGGGCCTCGTGGTTCGGGTAGGCCTGAGTCCGGGGGTACCTCCTGCAGAGACTTGAAATATTTCTGTATCTCTCCTGAAATCTTCCCCGCTGGGGTCCCCTTCGTCGCTGCTCTTGTCCCGTATCGTTTGGCAGTGTTCATGCCGGTTATTGGTCTGGTTTTGGCCAGAAATCAGGGGGTCAGGCCGGGAGCTCTGATGGAAAGCAGCTTCACTCAGCCATGTCCAGGCCACGCCCCCCTACACAGACGTTTTAATACTCTCTCAAACTATTCAAAAGACTCTGTGAAGAAGCGATGTAAGATGCGTGAAACCGGTCGAGTCTCCACATCGCAAGATCCATCTTGCAGACCTTTTCATGTCTGCACCTCCTCTGTCTATACAGGATACTTATACTATTAATATTATTTTTTATTGATTATTTTAATTGATTTCTTTAATTTAATTTAAACAATTCCTGTATTATTTAATTATTATGGCTATACAATTTTCCTTTATTACTCTGGAGGTACCCTGTAATGTGTAATTAGTTTGCCAGACTGTTCCTATGGAAAGTCTCATTTTTAATGTTTAATTACACCCTTGGGCCAGATTCAGGTAGAGCAGAGCATCTTTGCTCTGGAGTAACGCATCTCATTTGCGTTACGCTGCTGAAATTTTAGGAGCAAGTGCTGTTATTCAGGAAGCACTTGCTCCTAAAGTTGCGGCAGCGCATCGCAAATGAGCCGGCGGAATTCAAATTGGGCGGGTACGGGGCGTGTAGTATTCTAACTAAGCGCGATCCCGCCGCCAACGTACTGCGCATGCGTCGAGTGTCCAAACATCCCCGTGCGCATGCTCCAAATTCTGTGAATGAACGTCAATGACGTCACATTCCCATTCATGAACTTTTTACGCAAGCGACGTGATTTTTTTTTTCCCGACGCGATGACGACGCCTATACCTAACATAGGATACTCCAACCCCATGTAGGTATATCTATGCGCCGCGTATCCCGTCCGGAAACGTCGTACCGTCATAGCGTCGCGCCGGAATTCGATCGTGAATTGCCAATTTCCGCTCATTAACATATTTTTTGAGCGTAAATCGGCGGGAACGCCCCCGGCGCCATTTTTAAGTTGAAGTAACGATGCGATGGCGAAACTCAGTTACGCTGCTCGCATCGGAGCTTCAACCCGGCGTTTCTTGTTTTCTGGTTACAGAAAACAGAAACGCCGGCTCAAAGTCACAGTTAGGCTGGCGGATCACTGGATCCGCCAGCCTAACTGTTCCTGAATCTGGCCCCTTGTGTTTAAATACATTTATTTTTTTGAGAAATTTTCTCTGTACGACTACATCCTTTACAACACATAGTGCCTGAAAAGTCCAATAACTTGCCCCTAGTTAATTTTTCTCTCATACTTAATAGGAAGTGGCACCCACTATACTATCCAGTATCCACATGCTCACTACATGCGAGGATACTGCTCCCTTTCCTTCTCCCCTTTCTTCTCATTGCTGTTATTGTAAGTAAAATAGGTCCCATTGTTGGTGTCAGTGAGTAAATTAAACCCCATCTTTGGGGTCAGTAGTGATAAAATAAGCACCATTGTTGGTATCAGTGGCATTAAAATAAGCCTCATCTTTGGTGCAAGTGGGATGAAAATGAACCTCTGCCTATGGGTTTTAATAGAAAGGTCAGCCGGTGGGATTCTGCAATGTTTGCTAGAATATTTTAAATATATGGAACAGATGAGGGGTAAGATTGTTTTAATTTTTAAAGTACAGTTACTGCTAAAGTTTTTTTTGTAGGAATTATTGTTTACTATGATGATTAATATTTATATTGATGTTTACTTGCAGACGACAGTAGCCTCCTCAATTTAACACCATACCCACTTGTCAGAAGAAGAAAGCGAAAATTCTTTGGATTGTGTTGCCTCATCACCAGTTAAAAAATAATAAAGAAAAGCCATTATTTCCACAGATACGTTATAATTTGACCTTTGCTGTCATATATCGTATTGAGGTTGGTTGACCCATTATGTATTCAGTGTTGCCTAAACTGCCTTTTTCAGAACTTTTGTTATGGTCCTGGAAGCAAATGACATTGTTTGACCTATGAACTGGTACAAAAACTGTCAGTGACTGGATGGAACATTTCCAAACAGACTTTATGAACACTAAAAGTTCTCAAGCATAAAATATGCAAACTGCTTTGATGTCCTAGTATTGTGCTATAGGGAAACCATCCCATCAGCGTCACAATGAAGATTCGGAATGGAGATGGAGACAGCAATTGTTGTTGATGTTATCAAAGGCCAATAACTGTACCTTGGTTTTTTTTTTTTTGTCTTAATCATAATTAGTCTTCCACAATGCACCAGGATTAAGTCCAAGACTTCAGCCAAGTTCCTAACCTGTTATCTCGAGGATGAAAACTAGGTATCTAACTTGTAAATATTACTGTAAGCTTGATGATGATCATCAGTATTTTCCTTCCATTTGAATGGTGTGATTTTCACAATTTTGAAAATGTTACACATATATATGAAGGTAGTGTATTCAGTCCCCTCCTTCCTTCCTCCAATATATCCCCATATCCTAGTAAGAACAACTTATCATATATTGTTACAATAGAAAGTTAAAGCATGGTGTCTGCACATAGTGTTATAACTGATAGGGCATGCCAAACTTAGCTCTGATTGTAAAATACCCTACATTTTACATTGTTAATAAAACATTTTTTAGTTAAACTGTGTGAGCATTGTTTTTCTCTAACATTCTATTTTAGATCACAAATATAAAGAAGAAAATTGTCTATATTGGTATACCACATCCATTATTATTTTCACTTTAAAAGACTGTATTGGTACCAGAGAGGACAGACACAATAATATATAAAGAATATAAAGTATTTTATTATAAAGCTTAAAAATGTGTTTAAAACAACACAGGATTAGAATCCCTTTGGACCAATATACACCATATATAAAATCAATTCACAATCATCTTTGCTAAAATGTACACGGATATCAACGTGTTTCACATCCATAAGCTTCTTCAGGACCTTTATATCCTAGTTGCAAGTAAAACTGTCTGAACTGAAAGAAAAAAAAACACATTAAAAATGAATATATGACTCTAATAATATAAAAACGCAGGGCCAGATTCAGGTAGATGAGAGTATCTTTCCTCTGGAGTAACGCTTCTCATTTACGTTACTCTGAAGACCCTTTCAGCGCAATTCCTGTAATTCACATAGCAGTTGCGCGTAAACTTGCGCCAGAGTAACGATAATGCGCTGGCGTAACCCGACGCAAGTGGAAGTGGGTGTGATCATATGTAAATGATGGGCGGAGCCCGGCGCAGAGGCTTACGTTCAGCGCATCATCCACGGAGCATGCGCAGTGAGTGCGGCTCCACTCGCCCCCTTGTGCGCATGCTCACAACTTCCGTCGGCACCACTTCCTGGGAAAACGTCAGCGCAATGCGTTCCGCTGGGCGCTTAAAAGCGCTGGCGGAAACGCCATTCCGGCGCAAAAGTAGTTCCGTTTTCCCCCCACCCCAGGGAAGATACTTTTGCACTGTAATGGCTGCTCCCGCTACCCCCCAGAGAGAGGAGAAACCTCAACTTTAATACCCAGGAGGTCTCAGTGATTATCTCGGCTATGGAGACGGAGAATGAATTTCTCCATGGCAAAAAAAGCCGAAGACCAGCCGGGAGAGGAAGCAGGGCATCCTGGAGTCCATTGCTGCCAGGGTCAATGTCCTGGGCTACTCCACCCGGACTGCTGGGGACATACAAAAGAAAATAAATGACCTGCGGCGCAAGGTGAGGGACAAGGTGGCCTCCATCAGGAGGTATGAGAGGGGCACAGGTGGTGGTCCCCCATGTCCTGTCACCCTGACCGCAGAGGAGGAGGTGGTTGCTCGCTGCCTGGAGAGGGAGCAGGTGGAGGGGGTCGCAGGCTATGACTCCGTGGAGGAAGGCACAAGGACAGGTAAGTGTTTATAATCCCCTATTTGTTGTTTTGCATTTGGGGGGGGGGGTCATGTGCCAAGTGTGTGGGACCACCACATGTGTCTGCTTTGTGTCATCCACAGATGACGGAGCTGGGCCATCATCTGTCAGCCTGCATTCCACCCCATCCCCCCCACGCCATCATGTGCCCGAGCCACTGGGGTGGTGAAGAGGTTGAGGAGGAGGAGAGTGGCCACACCACACCTGCCGAGGTGGTTGTGGAGGATCCTGCTGTGGCAGAGCAGGACTTTTCATTGGTTTTGTCTGTCTCCTCCCCTTCTCCTGGCCCGTCTGTCGTCCCCTCCCCCATCCTTGGAAGCCCCTCAAGGGCGACTCCTTCCACCCGAGGACATCCATCTTCTGGCCCCAGGAAGGCGACCCAGAAGACCAGGGGGGTGTCTGATGGTGTCCAGGACCAGTTGGCGAGGGATCACGCCAGGCAGACGGAACAGATGGGGGCCATAGCGGTGCACTTGGAGAAAGTGGCTGACAGCCTGGGCTCCGTTGCCAACCTCAGCAACGCAGTGCAGGATGTCAGCTCTAATTGCGCTGCAGTGGTCACCACTTTGGGGGAGGTGCAGGGGGATATCCCAGCACCTCACTGCAGCCGTCCAGGCCAACACTGCTGCCATCCATGGAACATTGCTGCCATCCGGGAGCAGGGGAGGCTGAGTCGGCGGGCCCAGCATTACCAGGTGACCCGTCAGCTCCGGATGCAGGCCCAGACGAACAATTACCTTGGACGGATAGCCAGGGCCTTGGAGGGCACGCAGGCCACACCTGCCAGGAGTGGCCCACCTGGGGATCAGCCACCTCCAGATGCCCCCCCACCCCCACCCACTCCATCCAGGCAGCTGCGGAGCCAGAGAGGGGCCCCCAGAAGAAGCCCCCGGCATCCCCGATGAGGCCTTTTATTTTTTCTGGTTTTATCTTATTGTTTTGACATACTCAGGTCATGAGTTTATTTTTTATTTTTCTCAGGTTATGAGATTTTTTTTTTTTAATGATCAGGATATGATATTTATAATTTATTTTTGTACTGCACACGGTCAGGAGTGCAGGGGACAGTGTGAATGGTGTGTGAATGTGAGAGGGTGGCACTCCTGAAAGTAAGGGGTGTCACCCTCGGCCGTGGTGGTGAAGTGAACCCCACGGCTGAATGAATGACGTGTGAAAGGTGTGTGAATGGACAGTGACATCATTGGGGCCTTGACGCTGGCGTTACTGCTCCCAACTCCTACATGCTGGACTTGGGCTAATCCAATGCGATGTGCATGTGGTGTGTGTGATCTAGGGACATCAGTGGTGTACACGCGTGCACTGTCTGTGTTATTAATGTTTTGGTTTAGTGTCCAAAGATGCCTACGGCGAGGACCCTCCTGGCTGCTCTTCCATCAGCAGACTGGGTGTCCTCTGGCAGGGGGGGGCTGTGTGGGTCGGGGGTCAGGTCATCACGTATGTCAATATGCAGGCCTTTTTTCATAGCAAAGTTATGTAGTATGCAACATGCATCGATGATCTGACACACAAAGGTAGGGGAATACAATAGGGCCCCCCCAGACTTATCCAAGCATCGGAAACGGGACTTCAGGAGCCCGAATGTTTGCTCCACCACTGCACGGGTTTTGATGTGTGCTTCATTGTATTTTCTCTCTCCTCTGGTTTGGGGGTTCCGGAAAGGAGTCATTAGATGGGGTCCCAATGCATATGCAGAGTCACCTGTAAGGTAAAAGACAGGAGAATGTTAGTCATGCATGTGCGATTTCTGTTGTGCATCACGGGAGGGGATAGTCATGCCTGACTCCCTTGTCACTCACCAACCAGCCAGCTGTCCCCATACATGTTCTGGTTAAATTCTGCTGGGATGGGGCTCTGACGGTATATGAAACTGTCATGGCTGGACCCGGGGTGTTTGGCACGGACGTGCCATATGAGGCGTTGGGCATCAGCTATCACCTGTACGTTGATGGAATGCCAATGCTTCCGATTGCGGTATATGTGCTCTGTGGCACTGGGGGGCTGTAGGGCCACATGTGTGCAATCAATGGCCCCCACAGTGCGAGGGAATCTGGCAATGTTGTAGAAATCTGTCATTGCCTTCTGCCGTAGCTCCTCAGTGGTGGTCTGATGAACTGGTTGGACATGCGTCTGAGGATTGCAGGGACAACCTGGTGCACACATCTGCTTATGGAGGACTGTGACATCCCAGCCACCACTCCACTTGTACGCTGGAATGATCCACTTGCAAGGAAATGGAGTGTTGCCAGGACCTTCACCAGTGGCTGCACTGCTTGTGATCGGTGTGTTGGGCTGGTGATGTCATCCTGCAGGGTTGTGGTTAGTTCAAGTATTGCATCTGGGCTGAATCTGAATAGGCGATACACCTCCTCATCCCCCATGCCAAAGAGGTTCATACGTGTGCGGTATATCCTCTCACGTGCCCCCTTCTTGGTTCCAGGGGACCCATCAGTAGTTCTAGGACCACGAGTGCCCCTGGCATGTTGGCACACAGAGGTGTTGTCCTTGCAAGTGGGGGTGCTCAGCTAGCTCCTATCGTCGGTAACGCTGCTGTAGCTGCTCTCCTGCTGACCTGTGACCGTCTGGAGTAAAGATAAAGCAGCCTTTTGTAGAAATAACTTTGCGCCGGACGGATCAGATATGCGCGGCGCATGTAGCCAGCGTATGGTGCTAATCCGTTCGTGAATTGTGAAAAATCCCTCATTTGCATATTTGCAGGGGAAATCAATGGGCGCGACTGATGCGCCCAGCGAAAATAAACGCTGACGATACTCTGGCGTCGGAACGTTCCGCCGGTCGCAAATGAGCCGTTATTGGGCGCATCTAGTTTGGTGGGTACGGGCACATAGAAACGTCGGCGCATCAGCACAGTTACGCGGCGCATATCCAAATACTCCAGCGCAAGTGTTCGTGAATCTGGCCCATAATTTACATCAAAACTATCATCTGTGCCGCTTAAACATTGCTTTTAAGAAACCCGGTATAAAGACAGTGACGCAATGGCGGATGCCAGCATAACATCTATGTGGTCAGCAGGGCAGCCATACAAGATATTATTGGTGGTACTTAATCATAAAGGAAGTAGGTGTCTAAATATATTACAAAGGCAAAACCAGTAAAAGGTTTGTGTGTAAGGACAAGAGTAAAGGTAAGCATGGATAAAAACCAACGCCCAACCTAAGTATACTTGATCCAAACAGTCTCTGGTTAACTCCAGCTGATGTAAGGGGCGGTCAGCCATATACAATTGAGGAGAGCGTTTCACTTTCATCTAGACTGTTACATGGTTCCCATCTGAAATAGCAGCCTTATGGTAAAATTCACACCATCGGAGTAACAAAATCACCATAACTAAACAAACAACTAAAAAAAGCTCAAACTCTTTCAGACTGGATGGGGAGCGTCGGTGAACATCAATTTGCAAGTCCTGCCTTAGACTCTCAATTGGATTTAGGTCTGGATTTATGGCTTTCTTTCAACATTGGCTATCTTTTTGCCACTCTTCCATAAAGGCCAGATTTGTGACTTGACTAATAGTTTTTCTGTGCACAGATTCTCCCATCTGAGCTGTGGATCTCTACAGTTCCTCTAGAGCTACCATGGGCCTCTTGGCTGCTTCTCTGATTAATGCTCTCCTTGCCTGGCCTGTCAGTTTAGGTGGACAGCCATGTCTTGGTAGTTTGCAGTTGTGCTATACTCTTTCCATTTTCGGATGATGGGTTGAACAGTGCTCCATGAGATGTTCAAAGCTTGGGGTATTTTTTTTATAACCTAACCCTGCTTTAAACTTATGGAGGAAAGAGAGAAAAATAGGGGTCAAGGCAGATCAACCATAGAACCAAAGGGCAGTTTTCAGAATTATGAATCACACTTTCCAAAATTAAGAGAATCTTTCCTTATTTCAGGAAAATGGGTAGAGTCGTGCCAATTGTTCCCTCATAATCTAATGACCAAATGCATATCTAGAACCACTGGTGTGTAGCGCAAACACAGGCTTACATTTAGAGCCATTCATTTCAAACTACTCCTGTTTCAGTTTTTTGGCCACCGTTTGTGCTGTATATGACAACCATTACTTCTACTGAGTAGGGCTTGGGACCCAATGAAACAGTATAACCCTTAAGGGGGTTGTAAAGGGAAATAAATTCCCTAAATAGCTTCCTATACCTTAGTGCAGTCCTCCTTCACTTACCTCATCCTTCCATTTTGCTTTTAAATGTCCTTATTTCTTCTGAGAAACACTTCCTGTTCTTCTGTCTGTAACTCCACACAGTAATGCAATGCTTTCTTCCTGGTGTGGAGAAAGCCTCTTAAGGGGGAGGGGGCAAGCAGGAGTGTCAGGACACCCACTAACACACAGCTCCTTTCTCTATCTCCAAAGTAGAGAGTGTCCTGACTTGCCTGCTCACCCCCTCAAGAGGCTTTCTCCACACCAGGGAGAAAGCCTCGCATTAGGGTGTGTAGTTACAGACAGAAGAACAGGAAGTGAGGATTTCTCAGAAGAAATAAGGACATTTAAAAGCAAAATGTAAGGATGAGGTAAGTGAAGGAGGACTGCACTAAGGTACAGGAAGCTATTTAGGGACAAAAATGTTTCCTTTACAACCCCTTTAAGGGTATAATGAGGTAGGACAAAATGAATCAAAATTCATTCTTTTCGCTTTGTGACTTCAATCAAGATTCTTCTCACACCACTGGTGTTTTGTACCTGATGACCTCAATCAAAACTCCTTGCTACACCACTGCTTGAATTTGTTTTTATAGCTATCTGGACTGGCAGCTCCTTAGCATAAACTTTGTTGGTCGTACCTGGACCTCACTAAACTTGACATGTGAGGCTAGCCTGGAATATGACGCAAGGGCACTAAGCTTCATATTGAGTAACATTCCAGAACTTGGTGTACTGTGTTAGCTAGCCACGGAGTGTTCTCATAGATGTGCATTGTGGCACTTTACAGATTTGTGTACTGTTAGCCACTGAGAACTTTCCAGGTCCAAAGCCATGGAACCCAAATGTAAAACTCACTTATGCCTCATTTCCACTGAGCGGAATAGGTTTGGTACGGTTCGGTTCAGTACGGTACGCTATTTTGGGTGTTTCCATTATGAAAGTGTGCCATAAAACCGATCCGTACCGGACCATTCTGGGTCCTGCTTCAGATGTGGGGCCATAGAAAATGGAACGGTTCGGTTAGGGCGGACCTACAATACATTTCACTGATTGGTGGACACGCTAGGCATTTTTTCTAAACCCTGAATGGCCCGGGATGGTCCGACTTGCAGTGGAAACGCTCACAAGAATAGACCAGATCATTCTAAGCGCTCCAAACTGTACCGACCCAAACCATTCCGTTCAGTGGAAACGAGGCATTATATAACAAGGCCAGTTGGGCTGAGGCAGCACCTCTAGTTTATTGTGGTTAAGGCTGAGGGATCAAGTGCTGATGTCAGTGGCTGCAATAAGCAGGGGACTGTTTGCAAGTCCAGATGAGTCCTTGGCTTGTCTTTGAGTGCCCTAGTTACCCCTGAAGATCAAGGTCTAAGACCCTCCAGAGAACCACGTTTCCAGTGTAGGAAACTGTCTGGAGTGATATGCGCCATATTAACTAAGCATTTATGGGGTTTAACATTAATATAATAATACAACACTGAGCATTAGTAATGCAGAACCCGCCACTTAGCACTCATTTTGAAAGATTTTAGCAGCTTTACTGCCATGTCAAATATTTAAAGTAGTTCTAAAGCCTCAAGGTTTTTTACCTTAATGCATTCTTCTGTGCTGTATGAGCCCCCCAGCCCCTCCCCCCCCTCTATTCTTACCTCAGCCTGATCTGATCCAGCGATGTTTATGAGAGCAGGGGCTCTTTTGTTGCTGTCTCCCACTTCATTGGGCAGATTGCTAGCAGCAGGAGCCATTGGCTCCTGCTGCTGTTAATAACATATTTATTTGAATAAAGCTGGAGGTTCATTTATACTTGTATAGACCTACCAAACTAACCTTAGTGTTCAATTTTCTCAATTAATTCAATAGCAGCTGTGTTGCTTTTGACAGCTCCAAGTTCTAAGGAAATATGATTCAGGCAATCACAGAGTTCCAGGAATGATGCTTTCTAAGCAATCTTTAAATCCACGTGACGGCATTCATCTCAGTGATTGCAACTCAGTTCAATATTACGCTGTTAAATAAATCCATTAGCTCACATTAGCAGGGCTCACATGTGTCTATTCTTTTGTGATAGTCACAATTATTTTCCAGCACACATTCCTTAATGCTTTCACATTGTTGGCTAATAGTGTGGGCCATTGTGCCTGCCTGTGAAATCAAAGGATTATATCGAATTTTACTTCACATTTTACGAACCATTTTTTTTTTGAGTTTATGGTGGACAGTTTACAAATAACCTTCAGGTAAAGTTTCGTTTGAACCCTGTTGTTGTTGCTCCACAAGTGTCTCCTTGCCAATGGTATCATCCCCGAGCCGCAATCTGCCTCTTTAACCACTTAAGGCCCGGACCATTATGCAGGTTAAGGACCTTGCCCCTTTTGCGATTCGGCATTGCGTTGCTTTAACTGACAATTGCGCGGTCGTGTGATGTGGCTCCCAAACAAAATTGGCGTCCTTTTTTTGCCCACAAATAGAGCTTTTTTTTGGTGCTATTTGATCACCTCTGCGGTTTAGATTTTTTGCGCTATAAACAAAAATAGAGCTACAATTTTGAATAACTTTTTGCTATAATAAATATCCCCAAAAAAGATATAAAAAAAAGTTTTTCTTCAGTTTAGGCCGATACGTATTCTTCTAACTATTTTTGGTAAAAAATCGCAATAAGTGTTTATCGATTGGTTTGCGCAAAATGTATAGGCTCTTAACCACTTGTCTACCAGCCGCCGTCAAATAACGGCGGCAAGGTAGCTCAGTTGTTCTGACAGGACGTCATATGACGTCCTGTCTTTTAAAGCCGCTAGGGGGCCCGCCGCTTTGCTGGGATCACGATGCGCGTGCCCGGCGGCAAAGATCGCCACCGGGCACCTGCGATTGCCCAGTAACTGAGCAGGAACGTGGAGCTCTGTGTGTAAACACAGAGCTCCGCGTCCTGTCAGGGAGAGAGGAGACCGATCTGTGTCCCTTGTACATAGGGACACAATCGGTCACCTCCCCCAGTCACCCCCCTCCCCCTACAGTTAGAACACAAACTAGGCTACTCATTTAACCCCTTCCCTGCCCCATAGTGGTTAACCCCTTCCCTGCCAGTCACATTTATACAGTTATCAATGCATATTTATAGCACTGTTCAATGTATGAATGTGATTGGTCCCAAAAATGTCACAAAAGTGTCCGATGTGTCCGCTATAATGTTGCATAATGGGACACATCGGACACTTTTGACACATTTTTGGCGCCATTCACATTTATACAGCGACCAGTGCTATAAATATGCACTAATTACTGTATAAATGTGACTGGCATTGAAAGGGTTAACACTAGGGGGTGAGGAAGGGGTTAAATGTGTACCCTGCATTGTGTTCTAACTGTGGGGGGTGACTGGGGGAGGTGACCGATCTATGTCCCTATGTACAAGGGACACAGATCGGTCTCCTCTCTCCCTGACAGGACATGTATCTCTGTGTTTACACGCACAGATCCATGTCCTTGTCCCTGTAACCGCCGATCGCGAGTGCCTTGTGGACATTGCGGCCGCCAGGCACGCGCATCGGCATCTCAGGTATGCGGTGGGCGCGCGTGCTGCCGGCGGCACTCGCGCTCCCCCAGTGGCCTGAAGGAGACGGCCTCCCAGAGAATTAGAACCACCCTGTGGCGGTACAAAGTCGTACGGCCTGTCGGGAAGTGGTTAAGGAACTGATGGAATCAAACTTTTTAATAGCCTGTGTTTTCCTGGACTATCAAAAGTATGCATTTTTGTGACTGATCAAATGCAAATACTAATGCCGCATACACACGGTCGGAATTTCTGACAAGAAAGGTTTGATGTGAGCTTTTGGTCGGGAAATTCCGACCATGTGTAGACTCCTGTCAGGCAACAGGGGGAGACTGAATTGACGTGGTCGGACTCTCTTATATCTCCTATCCTGGTTTCCACTGAAGGTGAGACAGAGGAAGCCGAAGGACAAGAGGGACATAAGTGCCTGAAGAAGAAGGTCCCGGGTGAACTGCTTGCCGGGTTCAGGGGTCTGGAGTAAACTGCAATGTGCAGAGCAGGAAGTGGAACCCACCAGGCAGGTAACCGAGAGTTAACAGTAGCCAGGAACATAGGCAGGTGCAGGGTCTCAAGGAAAGCCAGGTTCGTCAGCAGGCAGGCAGTGAGGTACCAAAACACCAGAGTCAGGAACGTAGCCGGGTCAGAGATGGACAGCAGTACACAAACAGAACACAGAGCCAAGGTCAAGAGCAAGCTGGGTCTTTAAACTGGGAGGGCACACAGGTTCAGAGCAGAATTCAGGAATACAGGTGAAGATCAATCAGCAAGGCATAGAAGGCATAGGAGACAGGATGCCCTTTAAATAGGCTATCTGGTGCAAGAGACATTAAGCCCGTGCGCACGCGTGCGTGCATGCATGTGCACGCGCCTGTTCGCCATTCCATGGCAAACTCTATGCGCTTGCACACATCTATGTGCCAGACGCCTTACAGGAATTCCCTGACAGCTCCATCTGACTTTTTCTTTCGAAATTTCCGACAGCAAAAATTTGAGAGCTGGTTCTCAATTTTTCCGACAAGAACAGTTCTTGTTGGAAATTTTGATCGTCTGTATGCAATTCCGATGCACAAAAAAACATGCATGCTCGGAATCAAGTTGGCGCATGCTCGGAAACATTGAACTTAATTTTCTCGTCTCGTCGTAGTGTTGTACATCACCGCGTTCTTGATGGTCGGAATTTTGTGTGACCGTGTGTATGCAACACAAGTTTGAGCCAACATTCCATCGGAAAAAATACACGGTTTTCTTGTCGGAATTTCCGATCATGTATATGTGGCATAAGGCTTGAGATGTCAATGAGAAATATTTGGTTGCCATGTGCTTAGCACAGATAATTCTAGTGTTTACCCAGTCAGAACACAGAAGACAGGAGGTAAGGTAGTAACAGCTATAGAAGCACGCCCTTCGCTTTATTTCCAAAAACATAACCATTTCTCCAAATAAATCTTCTGTGATTGTTTTTTTTTTTTTTTTTTTAAGATATTTTTATTGAAATTTTTTACAAAAACCAACAATACAACACATACAAAAACAAAACTTAAACCACACAGAACATACATCGGCATCAGTTTGCTCCTTAATCACTCCATACCATTATCAACAGCATAGTTATACAAAAGTCAGAGTAGAAAGGTACATACAACAAAGTATAAAGGTAGTATTACCCCTTTGTGGGATTGCATATTAAGGTCACTCTAGCAAATGGAGACTGCACCACCAACACCCCTTTTTACGGCTGTGTAGGAGATAGGGTCAGGGGGCTAGCCAGCCACCTGCCCCAAATCTTATCAAAGGACTTATTTTCCTAATTTCAAAAGTGAGCTTGTAAAGCGGGAGGGTGTCATTGACTAGTGTCAACCATAGGCCCCTTGTCGGGGTCGCCGCTCCCTTCCAGGTCAACAGGATGGATTTCTTAGCACAGAAATATAGGATTCGAAGCAATTTTTTGACCCGGGAGGGAACCGTGAGGTCACCAAAGACCCCCAACAGACAGTTTTTAGGGTCCAGTATATTGGGGAGACCCAAGGCAGAGGAGAGGAAGGATCCTATATCTCTCCAGAAGTCTCGTATAGCTGGGCAACTCCAAAAGCAGTGGATAAAATCAGCCACCTGCCCACATCCGCGGAAACAATCCGCTGAGGAGAGTATGCCAATTCTGGGCATCCTGGCCGGGTTCAAGTGTGATTGGTGAAAAATTTTCAGTTGAATCACCCTGTCTCTGGAGGCTATAACAGAGGTCTTAAAAGTTTTACAGAACTCAGTCCAGTCATCTTCTGTCATAGTAATATCTAAGGATTCCCACTTGCTCTGCGCTGCCTTAAATCTAGGATTAGAGTTCACTGTTAGGGCTAATAGGTAGAGAGTTTTGTTCGGTCCGGGGAACGCAAAAGCTTTTCTAGGTCAGGAATCGCAAGTGGGTTGTTCAAGGAGCCAAACTGGGCTTGTGCGGCATGTCTTAACTGGTAATAAAAGAATAAATAATTGGGGGGAAGATTAAAGTCATCCCTCAACTGGGGAAAGGACTTAAAGCCTTCTGAGGTATATAGGTGGCATAGGTACTTAATTCCCTTGGATATCCATTTCTGAGGGTCAGGTAAAGAATTACATTCTGGGAGTGATATATTGAACCATAGTGGATTATTTGGAGAGGTCACCCATGAACCCGAGGCATGTTTGCGAGTCGCTGTTTTGAACAGGGACAGTAATGTTTGCAGCACAGTCAGTCCCGGTCCTGGGGGGGTATGCCCGCGGTAGGCAATGTTGTGTAAGGTCTCAAACGATGTGACCATAGCCCCTTTAGTGGTAGTACACACATTATTGGAGTCAGGGTGTAACCAGTCATGAATATTCACCAGTTGGGAAGCTTGGTAGTAGAGGTAGAAGTCAGGGAAAGCCAGTCCTGCCAAATGAGAGGGTAGTTTAAGTGTTTCCAGTGCTACTCTAGGGGCCTTACCGTTCCACAGGAATGTTATACAGATCGAGTCGATGCTCTTAAACAATGCTTTAGGGATTTTGCATGGGGCATTAGCTAGGACATACAGTAATTTAGGTAGGTATATCATTTTTAAGACATTGGCCCTTCCCATTAGATCTAGAGGTAAGTCTTTCCACTGTTTAGTCTGAGACTGCAGCTGTAGTAGCACAGGGCTCAGATTATTGGCAATGTACAGGGACAGGGGTAACTGGACCACAACTCCCAGATATGTAAACGAAGTGGCCACCATCAATTTAGAGTCTGAATAAATGTGAGGAGTAGTGATCGATCTATGGGATAGATAATGGATTTCTCCCAATTCACTCTGAATCCCGAGAAGTCCCCGAAGTCAGACACCATTTTCAACACATTAGCTAGTGAGTCCTGGGCATCTGCCAAATACACCAGCGTATCGCCAGCATATAGCGAGATTCGCTCCTCTATACCATTGATGGGCAATCCCCTAAGTGGGGAAATGCGTATACTAATAGCGAGGGGTTCCATGGCCAAGGCAAAAAGCAGGGGTGACAGCGGACACCCCTGCCTGGTTCCCCTAGTAATTCGGAAGGTCTCCGTAAATTGTGAGTTGATACGAATACGAGCAAGCGGCATGGTATAGAGGAGTCTAATCCAGGCGACCATACAGTGGCCAAAACCATATATCTGCAAGACCCGGAACAGGTATGGCCATTCCACACTGTCAAGGGCCTTGCAAGTGTCCAGGGACACCACGACCTGAGTCGGGAGGCAGTCGTGTACATATGACAAGTTATGAAACAGTCTACATATGTTCATTCTGGTTGACCTGCCCGGGATAAAACCACCCTGATCTCTCCCCACCAAGCGAGCAATCACTTTGTTCAGACGATTCGCCAGGGCCTTAGCCAGAATTTCGGCATCCACATTTACGGGTCCTTTCTGGGTTTAAGGAGTAGAACAATCAAAGCTTCCCTCATCGAGCAGGGTAGCACCCCCTCTTTTAATGCTGCATTATAAGTCTTAAAGGGGTAGTTCCCCCAAAAACCTTTTTTTTAACATTGATTGAGGCTCGTTTTGTCAAGGGGAATCGGGTGTTTTTTTTTTTTGAATCAAAGCAGTACTTACCGTTTTAGAGATGCATCGTCTCCGACGCTTCCGGGTATGGTCATCGGGGAAGGGCGTTCCTATTTGATTGACAGGCTTCCGACGTTCGGATACATCGCGTCACGATTTTCCGAAAGTAGCCGAACGACGGTGCGCAGGCGCAGTATAGAGCCGCAACGGCGCTCAGCTTCTTTCGGCTACTCGTGATGCGATGTATGCGACCGTCGGAAGCCTGTCAATCAAATAGGCACGCCCAGACCAGACGATCATACCCGGAAGCGACGGAGACGATGCATCTCTAAAACGGTAAGTACTGCTTAGATTCTAAAAGAAAAACACCCGATTCCCCTTGACATAACGAGCCTCAATCAATGTTAAAAAAAAGTTTTTTGGGGGAATTACCCCTTTAAGTAGTAGAGGGGCAAGGAGATGCTGGAACTGCCTATACCATTCCACTGGGAACCCTTCCAATTCTGGTGATTTATGAGCCGGCATCTGTGAAATTGCAAGGGACAGCTCTTCCACAGACAGCGGCTTATCCAGTTCCTCCCTCGCTCTGTCTGTCAGTTTTGGAAGAGGTACCTGAGTCAAGTAGTCATCAAGCTGCGCGTCTGAGTAGTGAGCCCTGGAAGTATTCAGTTCGCATGTGCCACGCTATATAAGTTTTTCATTCATTCATTAATTCATTCATTCATTCATTCAGGTATAAAGGTCACGGTAAAAGGAAAGAAAGGCCTCTGTTATATCCTGGGGGACATCACTAATGCGGTTTGCTGCGATTAATATCCTAGGAATAGAGATAGGTGTACTCTCCGCTCTTGTAATATACGCGAGTAGGCGACCCGCCGTGTTACCATGTTCAAATGTCTTCTGTGTAACATAGAGCATGCGTTTTTTAGTCAAGTCTAACAGCCGAAGTTCGTACTTTCTACGATCATGGAGCCATGAGGCCAATGTATCTGCATTGGGACATTTAGAGTATTCAGCCTCGGATAACACCATACCCTGTTCAAGTTCATCAGTGTGTATTTGATTGTTCTTACGCAATATACCCGTAAATGACATAAAGGATCCTCTCAGCACTGCCTTGGAGGTCTCCCAGGCATTGCCGATACCAGTTGAGTCCTGATTGAGGGTCCAGTAGTAACTTCTGTGATTGTTAATGTCATGACCCAGTCATCTTCCCAGAGTTCACACGCATTCATTTATTTCTAAAAATATACCCCTTTCTCCAAATGAATCTTCTCAATTTGTTAGCTTCATGACTCAGTCATCTTACCAGAAGTCACACTCTTCCTTTTATTTTCACAAACATACCCATTGGGACCACAGGCATTATGCATACACCCCGAAAACAAACATGCAAAGAGGAATAAACAAACTACAACGGAAATCATTCAAATATTTAATGAAGATTAAACACAACATTCCATATATTAAATTCATGTATATACTTTGGAATTTATTTGGCCACGGCCTGATTCACTGGTTTTAATAAAAAGGTAATAATTCATAAAATCATATAACATACTCATAAATGTATATAAGTCCATCGATTAACTTTCCATCACCATCCACAGCCCAGCCACTGAGACTCGAGCCATTTTAACATCACACTTGAAATTTATTTCCAACTCTCCCATCAAGCAACTTGCCTGACGGAGCCACCACGTGAATCCGCCCGCGACGGGGGGGAGTAGGGTGGGGAGCTCCTCCGGCTGGGTCCTGTGATAAAAAAGGCAGCCGGTCCAAACGGAACCAGGCCCCTATATAGGCCCAAAACTGGGTTCCAGAACCTTCCCTGAACCACCTGACTACTGCTAGCCAACCACTGACCTAGTCTACCCTAACCTCCAGAACCCACTCATCCAGCTGATCTCACTTATTAATCATCATTAACCCCTAATTTCCTTCACCCATTTAAACTGACTGACTTTCTGACCTGAAGCCTGACCCCTCAATGACCCTTATTTTTAACTAAATAAAACCTGCTGCCCATGCCGTGGACCCATAAGGAAACAAGAGCCTAAATGGCTACTCTCTTTCCTTTACCATTCTCCAAATGAATCTTCTCCCGTTGTGGATATATTGACTCGGTCATCCACCAAGAATTCACACTCTCTCCTTTATTTCCAAAAACATGCACATTTTTTCAAATTAATCTTGATTGTTGACTTCATATCACCCCCCAGAAGTCACACCCATCCCTTTATTTCAAAAAGCATATCCATTTCTGTTAATGAATCTTCTTGGATTGTTGACTCAATGGCTCAGCCATTTTCTCAGAACTCAACATGAACTACCCACAAGTCCTTGTGAGCTGGCTGGGTTGCCTTGCTTGCCTTTGCAGACTCCCCAGAGGTGACGCTACTGGCCCATCTTCTACATTTGGCCATGGAAACAAGCAGTGGGTGCCATAACATGGTCTGATTTTAGGTAATTTACAGTGTATGATGGTGGTGAGGGGAACAAGAAATCTGACAGCATCTACCCCAGTGGAATAAGAAGGATGATGTCACAACAGGGAAGGGAATAAAAGTTGGCTCTGCAAATGGCAGTGAGATAAAAGAGGGGATGCAGAATTTTTACAGTGAATATTTAGTAGTCTAGAAGGTCCAAGACAACTACAGCATTTACCAAAAAGCTCTCAGCAGTGATTTAGCTAAAGGAAAATTACTTCTTTGCTTTCTATATCAAAAAACTCAAAGAACATTCACTAAAAACTATAAGTACGGTAGGTTAAGGTCAGCAAACAATAAAAGGAGCAGATTATCTTGGCAAGTTATACTAACGTACAGACGATCGAAACTCCTGTCAGAATAAACTCTGACAGGTTTTTCCGACGGAATTCCGTTCAATCGGTCTTGCAAACACACGGACACACCAAATTCCGTCCGTCGAAAATGCGGAGACATACAACACTATGACGAGCCTTCGAATAATGAAGTTCAATGCTTCTGAGCATGTGTCGAATTATTTCCGAGCATGCATGTTTTTTTCTCCATTGGAGTTCCATACAGACGAATGGAATTTCCGAACATGTTCTCTTTCTAAGTCCGTCAAATTTTTTTGTGCAAACCAATCAATAAACGCTTATTGTGATTTTTTTTCCAGATATATGTAAAAGAATACATATTGGCCTAAACTCAGGAAAAAAAAATGTATATATGTTTTTGGGGATATTTATTATAGCAAAAAGTAAAAAATATAGCTTTTTTTTAAAATTGGCACTTTATTTTTGTTTGTAGCACACAAAATAAAAACCGCAGAGGTAATAAAATACCACCAAAAGAAAGCTCTATTTGTGGGAAAAAAGGACGTCAATTTTGTTTGGGAGCCACGTCACACGCCGTGCAATTGTCAGTTAAAGCGACGATGGATCGAAATGCAAAAAGTGCTCTGGTCTTTGGGCAGCTAAATGGTCTGGGGCTTAAGTGGTTAAATAAATTCAGTCATCGGTATCACTGACTTTTAGGTGCAAATCTCACCACACAAACCTGTTTTATTTGGTATTATTCTATACGCCCCCAAACCCAACCCTATGACAACCACATGATAGCCATTCTGTAGCCTAGCCAATGTCTTCTACATTGGTGGGGTTTTTCATCTTGCAGACACAAATACTGCAAATGATAAAATCTAGTTTTTAGAAATACTAAGCCTAGCTTGAAACAAATATCATATAAAAATATTGATTCCGTGCAACAATGAGAGCAGTAATTTAAATATATCATATGATTTTACATGGCTGCATAAGTGGAGAATCTTTTTTGTTTGTTTGTTTTTTCAATGTGGCACATCCTTATTATTATGCAGCACTACCTAAAGTTCAAGCAGTTATAACAGAATATTTGAAACCACCAATATATATAGCTGCGCTACACCCTATATGTTATATTCTATACAATATATGTAGTGCCACAATTCATAAGGTGCAACATTAAAGTACTAACCGGCCACAAAAGTGCTTCAAATAAAGTGCTCTGATTCTTGGACAAAAAACATAATGCCCGCTCTTGTCACCAGTCTAGTGCCCTTCTAGGACCAAACTCACCACAAGTTGTTGGCCTATGGCCGCATCACCCTTTACGTGCCTGATCTCAGAGGTTAAGCAGGGTAGGACCTGGTTAGTACTTGGATGGGAGATAGCCTGGGAATACCAGGTGCTGTAGGGGGCATAGACGCACTGCGCCACTTCCACTTGGTAGAACGCATGCTGGCTCCTGCATGTATCGGAGCAGTGGCATCCCAGTACATTTTGATGGCAGATTATTCTGAATGCAAGGAAAGGCACTAAATATTGTGACTTTTATGATTTTGTGGGATGTTTTAATAAATCAATAGCATTGCACAATAAGATGTTTTTGGTTCCTTTCCTATGTGAATGGAGTATTACGGTGCTGTGGATGGTGACTTACCAGGAGAGGCTGATCAGAGACATTATGCACAATTTGACCTACCTCATTGTACACTCAGGAGGTCAACAACATTTCCTTTATCAGAACGTAGTCACTTTGTCCAAGAATTGCAGTGCATTATTTGATTTTGCACTTTTATGGACTGTTAGCTCTTTAATGTTGCACCTTATGAGTTGTGCCACTACATAAATTGTATAAAGTTTGACGTATTACGGGGAGCGCAGCTATATAGATTGGTGGTTTCAAAAGTAGGTTGTGGTTGCACAACTGAATTAGTAGCAGCTTCCCAATTATTATTTTATCAAATGATTCACATATTTTTTTGCGTAGATTGGCAATTGACCCATGGTTTCAGCGCAGTTATTGTATAATTCACAATAATGGAATTTTTTCACTTATAACGTCCGATCTATTTATATAAAGACTGTCCGTAGTTTTATGAGATTTTGCCATGCAATATGAACCCATTAGCTTGAAGCATTTATGCAGCGTACACACGCTTAAAATTTACGACAGCAAATGTTCGATGGCAGCTTGTTGTTGGAAATTCTGACCGCGTGTAAACTCCATCGGACATTTGCTGTCGGAAATCCCGGAACTGGTTCACAAATTTTCCGACAACAAAATAAGCTCTCGTAAATTCTGATTGTGTGTAGACAATTCCGACACACACAAAATTCCACGCATGCTCTGAATCAAGTACGAGAGGGAAGCACTCGGTCTGGTAAAACTAGTATTCGTAATGGAGATAGCACATTCGCCACGCTGCAATGGACTGAAAAGCATGAGGCTGAAAAGCGTAAATCGTCTCTCACCAAACTTCTACTAACACGAGATTAGTGCCGTCGTAGTGTTGTACGTTACCGTGTTCTTGACAATTCGAATTTACGACAACATTTGTGCGACCGTGTGTATGCAAGACAAGTTTGAGCCAACATCCTTCAGAAAAAAATCCACGGTTTTGTTGTTGGAATGTCCGATCGTTTGTAGGCGGCATTACATTTTCTCACCACAGGATTTTTTAGCTCTCTCACACCTGACACATGCTTGAACTCTGGTGGTGTGTAAAGTGTCGCTAGTCAACACATACACTTAAATCTAAAAATACTTAGCCAGATTCAGAAAGACTTACGACGGCGTATCAGTAGATACGCCGTCGTTAGTCCGAATGTGCACCGTTGTATGTTTAAGCGTATTCTGGAAACCAGATATGCTTAAATTATGCCAAGATACGCCCGGCGTAAGTCTCCTACGCCGTCGTATCTTAGTTGCATATTTACGCTGGCCGCTAGGGGCTTGTACGTTGATTTACGCCTAGAATATGTAAATGAGCAAGATACGCCTATTCACGAACGTATGCCCGGCCTTTGCAGTAAGCTACGCTGTTTACGTAAGGTGTTTTTCAGGCATAAACATAAACCACCAAAAAGATGGCGCAGCCAATGTTAAGTATGGACGTCGGAACAGCCATCGAATTTCACGTCGTTTACGTAGTTTGCGTAAGCCAATTCAGAATGGGGCTGGGCGTAGGTTACGTTCACGTCGAAAGCATTGACTATTTGCGACGTTATTTTGAGCATGCGCACTGGGATACGTCTACGGCCGGCGCATGCGCCGTTCGTTCGGCGCGTCATTTACGTGGGGTCACGATTAATTTTCATGTATCATGCCCACCTTCCACCTACTTTGAATTACGCGGACTTACGCCGGCCCATCTACGCTACGCTGACGTAACTTAGGGAGCAAGTGCTTTGTGAATACAGCACTTGCCTGTCTAACTTGCGGCCTCGTAGCGTATATTTGATACGCTACGCCCGCTTACCAATACGCCGCCCTACCTGAATCTAGCTAACTGTATTTTTCTCCAAAGAAAATTCTTTTTTTGACAACTGCTGAATACATATACCACATGTGAGAATAGTTCATGTACAGCAGATGGCACCAAAAGGCTACAATAGAGAAAAACTCAGAATCCCTTTCCTTTATGAGATATATAAAACTATATAAAGCTGTAATAGCAGGCAATACTTGTACGGTAGTGGAGGGGAACAAGGTGAAGGAGTGCAATCAGCTTCACTAAGTCTGGGAGACAAGAGAAAGCTTGAAGCCTCCATCCTCAGGATGACAAAGACCCTGGCGGAGTCTTGTTCCAGCTACTTCACCTCTAATAACACATTTATTAATAGTTTTGGGTGCCCAAGAAAAGAGGACACTGTGGATCTCATTTACTGCTGTGGATTCGTTGACTTAAAATATTGCTGCAATGAACCTGGAAACTATTTTCCCTACAAACATGATTACATGTTGTCTCTTAGGTAAGATATTTTATCATGAAAACTTTTACTACTGGTGTTTTGGGATAACAGGTGGCTTTGTCGGCAAAATGTAATTTATTTTAAATTAGCGATATAATTTTAGTAAGCAATTTGAAAAAAAATAAAAACTCTTTAATAATGTATTTAAACTTCAATGCTCTGAATGTTTATTTGAAGTATAATTCGTGTTTCCAGAATGAAAAACTATGCATTTTATTTAATTTTTTATTTTATTTTAATACCAAAGTTTTAAATATAAATAAATTAGAAAAAAACAAATTAATACTTTTTTTTGTATGTTAGTTGTGCTGTTCTGATTGCACATGCTACTAAAGTGTTTTTTTAGCCCATCAGAAGGTTTCTCAATTGTTCTTTATTGTTTTGACCATCCATGTCTACCGATTTCTATTGCCGCACTTTGCTAAGGGCAGCCAGAAAAACTGTAATGCTAATCAAAGATGTAATGCCTTAAAAACAGTCATTAGAAGGAATTGTTATAGTAGATAGTTTTTTCAGGTGGAACTTGGTGGAACTCGGTTCCACCACCTCTGGCTCAGACCCTTTGTTGCCTGCTCACCACAATCACCTGTGAACACAAAAGTCTGGTTTCTGTGTTTACAAGTGACAGCTCTGCACTCTGTGTGCAACCCTCCTGAACTCTGTATGTAATGCAATACTGGTATTTAATGCCCCTATAAGACCCTCCTCCTTTGTAAGGTGTGTGGGGGGGGGAGAGGTTTTGGGGGGGGTTGTGGTTGAATTCCAGCACCTATTTTTTAGAGAAAAAAAGCCCTGGATATATCTATTCCAAAGCTTTGCACTGTCCTCCTTTTTGTGCACTTTCTAGCTGGAAAGCTACCGATAGACAGAAAATCAGTTGTCCAATCAAGCTGTTTTAGGGCTCATGTACACTACAACTTCTAAACTAGAATTAAGGAGCTTTTTTTTTTTTTTGCCAAAGCTCCTAAACGCAACTTCTTAAAAGCCTATGGGCCAGATCCACAAAGGAGTTACGCCGGTGTATCTATAGATACACCGGCGTAATTCGAATTTCCCGCCGGCGTGTCATTGTTTTCTATCCAGAAAACAAGATACGCCGGACTTGCGCTAAGATACGACTTGCGTAAGTTTCTTACACCGTCGTATCTTAGATGCATATTTACGCTGGACGCTAGGGGCGCGTCCGTGTTAAATATGCAAATGAGGTAGATACGGCGATCCACGAAAATACGTACGCCTGGCGCAGTGTGTTTATGTCGTTTGCGTAAGCGTCTGTACGGCGTAAAGATAAAGCTGCTATAGTGGGGCGCAGCCAATGTTAAGTATGGACGTTGGGACCGCGTCGTATTGGACGTCGTTTACATCGTTTTCGTAACTCGTTCGCGAATAGGGAATTGCGTATATTACGTACACGTCGTTTTCATTGACTATTTTCGACGTGATTTCACGCATGCGCACTAGGGTACGTCCACGGCCGGCGAATGCGCAGTGTAAAAAAAACGTTGTTTGCGTCGGGTCATTCATAATTATACTAAACCACGCCCCCCACTAGTTAATTTGAATTACACCGGCGTACGCCGGCCCATTTATGCTACGCCGACGTAAGCTACAGTGGCATTTTATTGCGGATTCGTAATACGCCACTGTGGCTTACATGGGAGTAAATGGGATACGCCGGGTGGGCGTCCCATCTTTGTGGATCTGGCCCTATGTGTCCATGTAACACATAGGGCCAGATTCAGGTAGAGTTAGGCTTGAGTATCAGTGATACTCCAGCCTAACTGTCAATTTAAGCCGGCGTTTCTGTTTTCTGTAACCAGAAAACAAGAAACGCCGGGTTGGAGTTCCGATGCGAGCGGCATAATTGAATTTCGCCATCGCATCGCAACTTTAATTTAAAAATGGCGCCGGGGGCCTTCGGCAATTCACGATCGTATTCGGGCGCGACGCAGTGACTTTCCGACGTTTCCGTCAGCGATACGCGGCGTAAAGATTAAGCAGCCCCCTAGTGGAGTATCCTATGTTAAGTATAGCCGTCGTCATCGCGTCGGAAAAAAAAAAAAATCGCGTCGCTTGTGTAAAACGTCCATGAATGGGGATTTGACGTCATTGACGTTCACTGACAGAATTTGGAGCATGCGCACTGGGATGCATTGACAGTCGACGCATGCGCAGTACGTTCGCCGCGGGATCGCGCTTAGTTTAAATAATACACGCCCCGTACCCGCCCAATTTGAATTCCGCCGGCTCATTTGCGATACGCTGCCGCAACTTTAGGAGCAAGTGCTTCATGAATAACAGCACTTGCTCCTAAAATTTCGCCAGAGTAACGTAAATGAGAAGCGTTACTCCAGCTTAACCACTTGCCCATGGTGTCATAGTCAAAATACGTCATGACTTTAAAGATGGATATCTCGGTAACGGCAGCAGCTGCTGCCACAACCGAGATATCCATCTTTTCCATGGGCAGTGCTGTACACGATAATGGCGGTCCCAGCGGCGGATTCGCCGCAAGATCGCCGTTATCGGTGGCGGGAGAGGGCCCCCCCCCCCCTCCCGCCGCTCTCCCGCGCTCTCCGCCGCTTACCGGAGCCGTCGGTAACGGCGGAGGCGATCGGGTCCTCTTGCTGGCTGTGTTGGGATACGAGTGAGGGAAAAATCGCCCCCACCCGTCCCCCACAGCTCTGCTGGGCGGAAGTGACGTCAAAACGTCAGTTCCGCCCAGCGTCTTAAAGAAACATTTTTTTTTTCTGAAATTTGAAAAATTACATTTTTTTTTTTTTTCTTTTTTTGCATTTAAGCCTAAATATGAGATCTGAGGTCTTTTTGACCCCAGATCTCATATTTAAGAGGACCTGTCATGCTTTTTTCTATTACAAGGGATGTTTACATTCCTTGTAATAGGAATAAAAGTGATAATTTTTTTTTTTTAATTTATTTCGATGTATAAAATTATAAACTAATTAAAAATAAATAAGAAAACAAAAAAAAAAAAATGTAAAACGCCCCGTCCCGACGAGCTCGCGCGCAGAAGCGAACGCATACGCGAGTAGCGCCCGCATATGAAAACGGTGTTCAAACCACACAAGTGAGATATCGCCGCGATCGTTAGAGCGAGAGCAATAATTCTAGCCCTAGACCTCCTCTGTATCTCAAAAAATGCAACCTGTAGAATTTTTAAACGTTGCCTATCGAGATTTTTAAGGGTAAAAGTTTGACGCCATGCCACGAGCGGGCGCAATTTTTAAGGGTGACATGTTGGGTATCATTTTACTCGGCGTAACATTATCTATCACAATATATAAAAAAATTGGGCCAAATTTATTGTTGTCTTATTTTTTTATTCAAAAAAGTGTTTTTTTTTCAAAAAAAGTGCGCTTGTAAGACCGCTGCGCAAATACGGTGTGACAAAAAGTATTGCAATGACTGCCATTTTATTCTCTAGGATGTTAGAAAAAAAAAATATATAATGTTTGGGGGGTTTAAGTAATTTTCTAGCAAAAAAAACAGTTTTAGTCTCGTAAACACCGAATCTGAAAAACAAACCCGGTGGGCAAGTGGTTAAAAATGCTCCCATCTACCTGAATCTGGCCCATAGGCTTTTAGGATTGTTTAGGAGCTGCTGCAGTTAGGAGAGGTTCACCGACCGTGTGTACACAGCTTATGTATATACATAGCAATCAATTGTTTTTAATTTAAGAGGTCTTTCATAATATTAGGAAATTGTAATTAATGTTGAAGGGTTTATTACCGCTTTAAAAGAAGTCTCCCAATGGGACACAAATAGCATAAAAAACAACCTAATAGGACTTTAACCCCTTTCTACTTGACTCAAAATGAAAAGAAAGCTAGCATTTGAATTATGCTTGGACAATGTAGGCTTGATTCGACCACTGGTAGGATCTCTTTAGTAGAGTATCCATATCTTCCCACCACCCAAAGAGTCTCTTTCTTCTTGCTGTATAACAGGATGTTTCAGACTACTTTCTGCAATACTTCAATATTGCATTTGTGTAAACTCCAACATGGAGGATGAAACAAATAGCTGTACCAGATGGCTTAAATATTGGATCAATGGATATAAAATTCTTCTGGGTGATTAAACTGGCTAGCACCTTCCCAAAACAGTCAAAGCAATGAAAAGTAACTGATACCCAATTGTACCCTCCATCATTGCATAGACGGAGAGATGGCAGAGATTCCTGATTCTTATTGGTTAATATTTGTAATTGCATTTTATTCAGAACCATGCAAGAGGGTCTTCACACAGCACTCCTGTTTCACTATAGATGGATATAACACTACAACTACTACTAGGATAATGTATACAAGAACGTTTTGTATAACCACTTTATTTTCTAAAGGTTATTTTAAAAAGCTGTTTGCTGAAACTGATTAAGTGTGAGCTGGTATTTGGCTTCAATTTGTTAGTGTATTTAAGTCTACTAGTACATTTAACACTACCCTCCCACTCAGACTGACAATGCAACTGTCTGCTGTGCCTCCCGTCTTACATAAATAAGGTAGGGCTCTGTGGGGAGGGGGAGTGCTGTGCAGTATAGGAGGCTACTATCGAGGGGGATCTGTGATGGGGGGTCAGCCTGTTATGGGGGGTCAGTCTGTGATGGGGGGTCAGTCTGTGATGGGGGGTCAGTCTGTGATGAGGGTCAGTCTGTGATGGGGGATCAGTCTGATGGGAGGTCAGTCTGTGATGGGGTGTCAGTCTGTAAAGGGGTGTCAGTCTGTTATGGAGGGGGTCAGTCTGTGATGGGGGATCAGTCTGTTATGAAGGATCAGTCTGTGATGGGGGGATCAGTCTGTGATGGGGGGATCAGTCTATGATGGGGGATCAGTCTGTGATGGGGGTCAGTCTGTGATGGGGGATCAGTCTGTGATGGGGGTCAGTCTGTGATGGTGGGTCAGTCTGTGATGGTGGGTCAGTCTGTGATGGGTTGTCAGTCTGTGATGGGTTGTCAGTCTGTGATGGGGTCAGTCTGATGAGGGTCAGTCTGTGATGGGGGGTCAGTCTGTAATGGGGGTCAGTCTGTGGTGGGGGGATCAGTCTGTGATGAGGGTCAGTCTGTGATGGGGGTCAGTCTGTGATGAGGGTCAGTCTGTGATGGGTCAGTCTGTGATGGGGATCAGTCTGTGATGGGAGGTCAGTCTGTAATGGGGATCAGTCTGTAATGGGGATCAGTCTGTGATGGGGGGTCAGTCTGTGATGGGGTGTCAGTCTGTGATGGGGGGTCAGTCTGTGATGGGGATCAGTCTGTGATGAGGGTAAGTCTGTGATGAGGGTCAGTCTGTGATGGGGGTCAGTCTGTCATGAGGGTCAGTCTGTGATGGGTAAGTTTGTGATGGGGTCAGTCTGTGATGGGGTGTCAGTCTGTTATGGGGTGTCAGTCTGTTATGGGTGTCAGTCTGTGATGAGGGTCAGTCTGTGATGAGGGTCAGTCTGTGATGGGGGTCAGTCTGTGATGGGGGTCAGTCTGTCATGAGGGTCAGTCTGTGATGGGTAAGTTTGTGATGGGGTCAGTCTGTGATGGGGTGTCAGTCTGTTATGGGGGGTCAGTCTGTGATGGGGGTCAGTCTGTGATGGGGGTCAGTCTGTGATGGGGGTCAGTCTGTGATGGGGGTCAGTCTGTGATGGGGGTCAGTCTGTGATGGGGTCAGTCAGTGATGGGGTCAGTCTGTGATGAGGGTCAGTCTGTGATTGGGGGGGTCAGTCTGTGATTGGGGGGTCAGTCTGTGATGGGGGGTGTGTGATGTTCACAGGAGGCTACGATGTGGAGGATATCATGTGGAGTCATAGCACCAAAATGACACGCCGACCTCCGCTGCTTTTAGAATTCATCAAACAGTGTCATGGATTTCTAAATGCTGTATCTCACTATATAAGCTCAGTTTAGTTTTACTAATATGATTGAAATACAAGATTTTGTGGGTGTAAAAAGATGTCTGCTTGACGACTTCAGACTGTAGGCTTACTACAGATGAGTGCGAGATGACCGAGACGGACATCACTTCTGTTAAAAGATTTGACGGGTCACCTAATCTGAGGGGGAAAAACAGGCGGAGTGTAGAGGGCTGACCTGTTGGGTCCCTCTGCACAGTGATTACAAGGTAATTTCTGGGTTTGCAAAGTCATTTGGTGCACACAACGTGGATTTATATCCTTTTGCTACCAAGGAATATTTTGAAATTACATTTTTGCTTAAAGTTCAACTTTAAGAAAATGCTTGCAAGATATGTTCATGGTTTTCTGCAATGTGAAAGGCACACATCGAGCTGCTACATCATTATACATATACTGTATATGCAAAGGAGGGTCATGGATACTGAGATATAAATACTTTACCTTTGCATTTCAAATGCTTCTCATCAGTAAATGTCAATTTCAAATCCCCGCAGAACAATGATGGATGTGAGTTGAGTTGAGCATGCAGACAAATGCTATTGTTATACTAATCATTAATTCAGGGACACTCTACATTCTTATATAAAAATATGAAACAGACAGTTTATAGCATAACATGAATATAAAGAATACCTAACAGTAGATTAGTTGATCAAGAAGGAGAGTTTTTAGTTTAAGCCAAGCCTATCTCTAAAACCAAGTCTCTAAAAAAAGTATTGTTTCCCAGAACTGTGGTCTTGCCTTACCTGCCCCTGGCAATATACAATAAGTTATATGTTACACTACTGTAAACCCTATGTGTATACAAGCAGTTCGGTACTGCAGGGCCAGGAGAGAACCCTCATTTGAGTCCCTGGAGGAAAAATATATATTTTCATGCCAATATAAAAAAAAATTGCTTGTTTTTATCTCAATGGCCATAATGTAAGGATGCTAACCACAAATAGCAGGGATAGGGGAATGGGATCTGCATGAAGCGCAACAAAGCCAGCCATACATGGATCGAAATTCAGCCAATTCAGCCGGGAACCAACGTACTAATGGCAGGGCTATTGGTATGTTGGTTTATGAGCTGTATCAGTATATGTTATCAAGATAAATATGAAAGAAATGGGTGTAAGTGTAAGGGTTAGATGAGGTGCAGTTAGTTGTCACGTCCTTCATGCAACCCTCTTTGTTGGGCTCCAAGCAAGCGTCACATGAGATGTCTATTCCGGGAGGTTCTTCTGGGCTATGCTGGCACTTTTGTACAGGGTCACTGCCTTACACACGGGGTACCTTTACTAAAACAACTGACTGATCTCTAATAAAGTCTCACAATGTTACTGTACATCACCACTGTCACTTGTGCAATTAGTTTGGACATGCAGAGCTCTTGTCCACGCCACCTGTTCAGTGTATCATCACTATCACACTCCCAGTAACGGTATGGGGTTCTGCCGTACACCTAGCACGAATTCTATGCATGCACTTCACTTAACTCTCTGTCTTCCATACCTGTGTACATGATGAGGGTCCAATGAGAGACGTATCACTGCTGGGGGAGAGCCGACAAAATCTCCCTCGTTGCAAGAGACTATCTCACCTGCCACATGTACGCGCTTAACAACCCTTGGTAACCACTTGCATCTTCACACTGTATTAACATTATCTTCATATCCCAATGTGCTTAGTGACCCGAGCTGTAGACTCGGTAGCCAGTTACTTGCATTATACCCGTTGAGTCATTCCAGACCAGGCAAACTTTCAAAAGCTTTAGGCTTTACTTGAATAAATGAACATGTTGGCAAAGACAGATAACAATCCTGAATAAAGATTGTTTGTAAGATTGTGGGTGTCCAAGCAGTAATAAAGCACCAAAATCCCAGGGTTGGTTAAAAAAATAGGAAGATAGATGGGTTTTTTAGGGTGCAAAACGATATTGATAAATCAAGTATATTTGTATAAAAAAAATACATAACATAAAACAAAAAAGGAGAGTACAAGTATAAGAACGATACAGTATTACAGGACAGTAGTATCAGCTGGCATTCCCGACATGTTTCGCCCATAGATCGGACAGAACAATACAGAAAAAACAATCAATCAAAATCAAAAAATAATTGTTATTGCTTATATATGTCCGCGCATCCCCAAATGTCAGAGCACAGCCACCTACATGTCTCTCCTATAATGGACACCACCAGTGTCACCCCATTCGATGACCAGTCAGGTCCAACACATTTATTCTATCTTCTACACTCTGTAGATATTCTATATGGTTGGTCCCCCTGTTACGCCAGCACCTTGTGATGTGTTGGACCTGACTGGTCATCGAATGGGGTGACACTGGTGGTGTCCATTATAGGAGAGACAGATAGGTGGCTGTGCACTGACATTTGGGGATGCGTGGACATATATAAACAATAAAAATTATTTAAAAAAAATGTCAACATTTCTTTCAAAAATGGGTTATTAATCTGTTTCTTTTATTTGATTTTGATTGATTGTTATTTCTGTATTGTTCTGTCTTCAGAATATATGTACTACTAGCCGGACAGTTCTTTTTCCTTTGAAGAAGCCCGATCTATGGGCAAAACATGTTGGGAATGCCAGCTGATACTACTGTCCTGTAATACTGTATTGTTCTAATACTTGTACTCTCCTTTTTTGTTTTATGTTATATATTTTTTATTTTGTTCCACAAAATAAAAATATTTTTATACAAATTACTTGATTTATCAATATCTGTTTTCACCCTAAAAAATCCCCTCTATCTTCCTATTTTTTTAATCCTGAATAAAGAACAAACTGTAGCGTATTGTGGGTGTGGTTTTATAGAAGTATATATATATATAAATATATATATATATATATATATATATATATATATATATATATATATATATATGCATACACTGAAAGTTTACACTTCTTTAATCCTTTTCACACCACTGTCATGTCTCTGAAAAAATAAAGAAATAAAACTTAAATGATCTGCAGAGAGTGGAAATGCTTTCTGGATATGATGTAATTTCAAAGCAACTGACTGGAGCAACACATGATGACTACTTCTGAGGCCGCGTACACACGATCGAATCTATCTGCTGGAAACGATCTGACAGACCATTTCAGCAGACAAATTTGGTTGTGTGTACGGGCGGACAGACAGATTTTTCCAGCAGACAGATTTTAAAGCATGTATAGAAAAGCTAGTCACGATAAATGCGCCCTAATGACTTCCACCGCTGCGCCAAGATGTAACTAAGAACATAGGTTCACAGCTGCTGTTTTAAAAGGATAAATGTGAAAAAGCATATACAGAATATTTCAACAATGTGGTTCAAATAACAAACATATATGAACAGCGCTCATATGTGGGTGATCCTCATATGTGAACAAAATTATAAACAATGATAAAAATAAGCAAATGATATGAACCCGTGGAAAAATAAAGTGATTAAAACAGAAAGTTCATAAGTGCTTGAAGGCTCAAGTCAAACAATCTTCAAAATATTCTTCCACCGCACCCAATGTGTAAAGTGAATCCTCCACCAGTCAAAATGGCCACTCACCACAACAAGTTGCCTGACACTCACGTGTTTAGGCACAAAAGCATAAGGTGTATGGGATTGTACACCCCACCAACACCCATCATACCAAAAGAACATACCTTAAATATAAAATAAACACAACAAGGATTGTGGAGAAGTTTAGGCCGCGGCCCCTTTATTGGGTTTAAAACAATTTTAATTATGAAATTAACTTTAACCTTTAATACCAAACAGAATCGCTGTTAACCATTAACAGACCAACATGCTTAGTCACTAAGACTCAAGCAGCAATATCTTATACCAACCAAATACCAGTTTACCAACCACTGTCCACCCACAAAGTGGGCGACATTACCCAAAAAGATAGCTCTTCAATATCAAACAAAACTGTTGGTAACCAATAACAAATCAACTTGCTTAGTCACTACGACTCAAGCAGTAATATTTTATATAAAACAAGTAACAGCGTACAACCACTGTCCACCCACAAAGTGGGCGACATTACTCAAAAAGATAGCTAATCAACTTGCTTAGTCACTACGACTCAAGCAGTAATATTTTATATAAAACAAGTAATAGCGTACAACCACTGTCCACCCACAAAGTGGGCGACATTACTCAAAAAGATAGCTAATCAACTTGCTTAGTCACTACGACTCGAGCAGTAATATTTTATATAAAACAAATAACAGCGTACAATCACTGTCCACCCACAAAGTGGGCGACACTACCCACATAAAGGGGGACCGCGACAAGGGGAATTATAGGGGAGGGAGGGTGGGAGAGCAGGTCAAAAGATCCAGAAGGAAAGCTGAGGAGAATCCAGAGGTGAGTCCAGCTGAGAGACCTGAGGTAAATGCTGACTCCTCCCAGTGACAGGAGAGGATATAAGTAAAAGGTTACACTCATTGGCTAGATGTTTCCCGCCAAAGGATTTGTCACCAATCCAGTGATCTGCAGCTGAGATGAATCTTTCTAACAGCAGCAGGCAGCTTGTCACCTGAAACACAAAACAGAAAGAACCAGCAAAGCAGCCATAGAGAGACATGCATTTATCAATTATCATAGCCCTCTATTAAGAGTAAAATGTATTCATTGAACAAATGGGCGTTAGGGGGCGACAATCCCATGGGGCCACTTCTCTATTTTATTCTTTCGTGGCCCTTACATGGGATTGTACACCCCACCAACACCCATCATACCAAAAGAACATACCTTAAATATAAAATAAACACAACAAGGATTGTGGAGAAGTTTAGGCCGCGGCCCCTTTATTGGGTTTAAAACAATTTTAATTATGAAATTAACTTTAACCTTTAATACCAAACAGAATCGCTGTTAACCATTAACAGACCAACATGCTTAGTCACTAAGACTCAAGCAGCAATATCTTATACCAACCAAATACCAGTTTACCAACCACTGTCCACCCACAAAGTGGGCGACATTACCCAAAAGCCAGGTTACCAACCTGGCCCCACCCCACCACCGCGGCCTACAAATCACTCTTCACAATCTAGCACTAGAAAATGCCCTTATTAATGGCAAAGAAAATGTACCAAAAATATACCTCCCACATCTCCAGAATTATAGAGAGGGGCACCCTTCTGCACAGTAAGTAACAAAGACATGTCCCCGGTTACAGGGACCTCAAGGATCTAATATACAGAAAATGATGGCTCAACAATACATGTGCTTTTTACTTACCTCTACTTTTCATTTATAATGATTTTTCAAAATAACAAATGCAGTAATATAGAGGCTGGATAAAAAGCTTAGTGCAGCATAACACTTTTGGCAGCAAAATGGTACATTTTGTATAGAGATGTACATATCAGACTAAAAAACAGGACAACTGAAGCTGCATGAGGGACAGGGGAAATTTGGTCCCAATGGAGGGACAATTGGACCCTATGCCAAATACTGCTAGACCTCTGATGTAACTCTGCAGATCACAGTAGGGATAACATGAAGTAACTTATAATGAGTATACTGTAAATTAGCATATCAATCAATTTTATGGTAACTGTACCATGAGCTGAAGCTCAGGCCTAGAAAACCATTTATTTGTACAGGACAGTTCCCGTTTTTTTTTTTTTTTTTTTTTTTTTTTTTTAGAAGGTCTAATATTTTTAATCCCTTTCAGGTGAACAAGAAGGATATCTAACACAGCTCACACTTGCAAATAGGGAATATGATCAGCCAACTATTCCAAATACATAACCCGTATACCCTGCAAGAGGACTGGATTTTTAACAGAAATAAAATCCTCTGCACTAGGCAACATATGAATGTCAACTATTCATACTATTATTTTTATATATAAAAGGTGGGGACTTGCATAATAAATGCAAAGAGCAGGGTAGACATAAAGAGCAGGGCACCCATCTACGTCCTGATGCACTCCCTATGTAGCAGCTGCATATCCTGCACCATAAACATCTTTTAGGGATTTAAATTATGATTCTGATAAAGGAGAGCCATTCATATGTGACAAAAAAAAAAAACTTGCAAATAGTGGAAAATGCTGAATCAGCTCTATTGGGCAATGGGAATGTCCTAAGGCATTAAATCATAACTGCCTATCCTTGTTTTGCTAATCTAATTCTGCAAACACTTTTGTCCAGCAAGTTAACAACTTTCCTCAAATAACCAGACTGAACGGAGTGGGAAAGCAGCTCTAATGTGGTTTATATGCAGAAGAACAGGTTGATTCCATAGCCGTATCAAAATCACATGACATGTTTAATGCAATTTGTGACCCAATAGCAGCATATAAACACTGCTTCTAAAATCCTTTTAAGAATTCCTAACCAAAAACGAGAATTATATGCAAAGTCATTATGTCTCAAACTCCTACTAACAGTTTTGTGAAAGAGTGTGGAAACAACCACTTTAATACATGTCATATGAAGGCCAAACAAGTTCTGCAGAGTTCCCTAAAGAGAAGCAACCAGTGGCACAGATAATGCAGGTTGTCTCAGAAAGGGAATGGAATATTATGTGAGGATATAACTGCAAGCAAAAAAAATGTTTTTAAGGATGTTGTAGGCCATTGCTCACTGCTGGGGTAACCACTGTCCTGAAACACTGCAAACATAGCAAAACAAAGCATTTGCTATTAAATGTTTGGCTACCCTGAAAATGCCTTACTTCAACCTTAACATTAAATGAAGACCAGGAAGAACCATATATCTTAGACAATTAATTGCATAAAAAACGCTATTCTAACATGCACCAATAAGAGGCTCTGGCGGCTGAACTGCTTGCTCCAAAGTGCCACAGCCCCAACAACAGGGAAGAGCCCAAGTGAACAATATTCTTAGGGATACCATGAAAATGCAATATTCTGGTCAAAACGCTGAACATTATTTACCAGACCAGAGATGACCACATTCAATATACTAATGTTGCATCTGTAGATAACTAGAAAATGTTCATCTAAAACTAATTCCACCTGCCACATAGAGCTAACATTTTAAGTTGAAATAAATTACGCCAAAACCATTACAGTAGGTACTCTTTTACCTTCTAACAGAACCAACATGCCAATAAGGGAATTTAAGGCCAGAGATGAGAATCACCCAGCCCACTAGTAAAATTCTGCTCACAGGCATAATGCCTGATACAAACACTAAAATGCTCAAGGACAACTGAATCACATAAACAGTATACACATTTCTGATAAGGTGGTTCTGAAAAGATACTGTGTCTTTTTTTTTTTAGGAGTCTAAAAATCCATCCTGGCAAACTCTATACTGACACCAGGAAATAAATGTGGAGCAAGGCAGAACTGTGATTCAGCAGATAAAGGGACATGATACCATCAAACTGGAAGACCAGGGGAATTACTTTCCCCATGCTCACTGGACTCTGGCTTTGAGAACAAACTTCCCACCAGGCAACAGTGTTTTCAAAGCAGATTTCTGCAGCACTGTAGCAGAAATGCATTGTGATTTAGTAAAAGAAAATTGGAGCCCTCTATAGAATTGAGAGGAGGAGGAGCATTGGCGGATGCAGATCTGTGTGGCAGAGCCTCAGAGGATATCATGTAGCTACACCAAAAAACCTACCAATGCTTGACTATTGAATCTTCATGCTGCTTATCAAAAAAATACATTTGAGATGAAACAAGAAGAGTATGACCAGGGACTCACAAGCTCCTGACCAAAAGCAGAGAACGAAAAGATTTAATGTCAGATTTGACTAAAAGGGCATCTGATCAAATGATCTAAATCACAAAAAGAGCTTGATATACTGTAGATTTAAGTATATCAATGAGAATATGCTATCACCAATTAGATCAATAAACTTGAACCCTTAGGAACTGACAAATGATTAAACTCATGGGTTTTCTTCATAACCTAAATAAACACATGGAGGAGGGATCCTCACTTCATACATTTATTTTGAAAATCCTAAAACACTATCGTGTCTACATGTCATGTTCTGTGACACACTGTGAACTGTATGTGTACTGCTTGTAGAAACACAATATCAGGCAACTCATTCAAAATGTAAAACTTACAAGCCTAAAACAGCCTAATTCCTGAAAAGAAAGTAAATAAAAACCCTCAGAAAAAACAATGATGATAGCACACATGTAACCACACAATCTCCACTAACAACCCTGACATGTTGTATACTGCACAGGAGCACTATCCTAGCACAGTACTGTACCTGCAATAACTGCAGCAAATGAAAACACAATGAAGACATTTCACAGGTCAGAAGTGTGATGAGTAAACTATAAATGAAAGCATAGAGAGCTGAGAGTGAACCAGGACGGGGTGACTAAAGGCTGACAGACAGAGCAGAGTGAGCAGGGAAGACACTGACAGAGGAGACTGAAGCAGACAGAACAGAATAAAGTGTGTGTACATTCCCAGCCCTTAGAGCCTTCACTCACCCCCTAGTCTGTGGTGATGATGATGATCCTGCTGAAGATGTGTTTATCACGCTGTCGGCCCATGGTAGCAGTTTCAGACCCGCTGCCTACCTGGCCTATGCTGTTGGAACAGTGGTGCTGTGGGTGTCTGAGTAGGGGCTCCTTATCCTGCGTATTCTTTCACAGTAGCTTCTGTCCTGTCAGCGGTCCTCTTCTTCTGGTCCCTGTAAAGTCCCAGTGGTGATGTGATGTGATGCTCCTATGGTTTTTCCTCAGGTCCAGGTCTGCCTACAGGTGGATGAAAAGTTCCAAGTCTGGCCTCAGGTAACCTGTTACCATCAGTATTTAGAGTATACCTGGCACTTCAGGAATGAGAGTACAGGAATACAGACCCAGGGCCCACAGATGTAAGTGAAGATACAGCTGTCACCAGTGAAAACTGAGAGGGGGGGGGGGGTAAAAAATAAAATAAAAAATAAATGACTGAGGCAAGCCTTTCTCCAGGGGAATTAGTCCTTTGAAATAGTTCATGAAATAGAATATCCATTCTGGGCTGAGAGCAGGTCAAAAGATCCAGAAGGAAAGCTGAGGAGAATCCAGAGGTGAGTCCAGCTGAGAGACCTGAGGTAAATGCTGACTCCTCCCAGTGACAGGAGAGGATATAAGTAAAAGGTTACACTCATTGGCTAGATGTTTCCCGCCAAAGGATTTGTCACCAATCCAGTGATCTGCAGCTGAGATGAATCTTTCTAACAGCAGCAGGCAGCTTGTCACCTGAAACACAAAACAGAAAGAACCAGCAAAGCAGCCATAGAGAGACATGCACTTATCAATTATCATAGCCCTCTATTAAGAGTAAAATGTATTCATTGAACAAATGGGCGTTAGGGGGCGACAATCCCATGGGGCCACTTCTCTATTTTATTCTTTCGTGGCCCTTACATTCCTTAACCATTCAGGTAGATTTCCAAATACAGTAATATGATAGATGAAATCCAAAATAAAGAAAACATATGATAGTGTGATAACGTAAAAACAGTTTAATGACACACCACATAAAATCTGCAAAAGTTACACTCACAAACGTGAATGAATCAAAGCCGTAATTCAAACAAAGCAGAATTTCCTTAATATTCAGGTAGCTGATGAACTGTGGTCACGGCGGACCTGTGCAAACAACCAGATTCCTCTCACCCTTCCATCTGCACTGTACTTGTATCCCTGGTTGGTAGAAAACTCACAATTGCTGGTCACCAGCCGCGACCACAGTTCATCAGCTACCTGAATATTAAGGAAATTCTGCTTTGTTTTGAACAAATTTGTTTTGAACAAATCTATTTACTCGTGTGTACGAGGCCTTAGGCCTCGTACACACGAGTAAATAGATTTGTTCAAAACGGTCTGTCCGACCGATTTGAACAAATCTGTCTGATAGGATTTTGGTTTGCTCGCTTGTACACACGAGCAAACCAAAATCCCCGCCAGCAGACGGCGCGCTGATGTGTCGGTGACGTGGCGGTGACGTTGACGCCGCCACGTCACCGCACCAGTAAGGAAAACACTTCCGCGCATGCGCCGAATCCATTCGGCGGCGGTGCGAAACGACATGTCTGCTGGTAAGTGTACTAACCAGCAGACATGTCGGGCGAACGGATTCCCACCCGATAGATTTCAAAGCATGCTTTGAAATCTGTCGGGTGGCCAAATCCGTCGGCTCGCCCGTACACACGATCGAATCTGTCTGCTGGGACGGTCTAGCAGACCGTTTCCAGCAGACAGATTTGATCGTGTGTACGAGGCCTTAGTGTTATGTCTTGCACCTCTAAACAATTTATTTATTCGTAAAACTATAATGGCAAGCTAAGAATTATCAATAATTGGATGTTTAATAAACACATGAAAGAATAATGAGAGATATGACATAATAAAAATAAGTGAAATTTACACATATTTTATTGTTAAGCTATTAGTAGTTAGTCACATTCAACTGGACGTTCTGTAATGTTGAAGACATTTTATAGCTTATACAAGCCACTTCTTAAGCAGATGTAATTGTCCGGGAACAGAGTAGGGCGTGTTCTATAAAAATAATCCCATCTTTGGTGTCAAAAAGGTCTCTGGCTAGGTGCCCCCCCCTCTCCCCGGGGGATGGCCCCACCCTACCCCGTTTGTATGTGTATTCTCCTCTTCCTTGGGCCCCCCCCCCTGATGATCTGATTCCCCCCCTGCTCAGTCTTATTGTTTGTTGGTTTAGGTCCTGCCCACTTGCCTCTGCTGCTTTGTGGCCCTCCTCTAACCATGCTTACTTTGACTCCCTAATTGATTTTTAAATGTGATTTCTAATTGACTGTATACATCCTGCCTTTTGACTGTCATTGTTTTCTGCTCCTTGTCAGTATGTCAATAAAAAGAAAAACATTTACTGTCAAAAATCATTTATCTTTATTACATAAAAGAATAAAATTACATATTTGTACAAACAATGGCCCGGATTCACGTAGCACTTGCGCCGACGTATCTCGAGATACGCTGTCGTAAGTACAAATGTGCACCGTCGTATCTATGCTCCGATTCCCAAAGCTAGATACGTCGAAAAATAAGGCTTCAGCCGCCCGACGTAACTTGCCTACGCCGGCGTATCGTGGGCGCATAGTTACGCTGGACGCATCTGGCGTTCCCATTTTAAATATGCAAATGAGTAATATACGCCGATTCACGAACGTACTTACGGCCGGCGCATGTTTTAAACGATTTGCGTAAGGGTTATGTCCGGCATAAAGTTATTCCTCATATATTAGGCGCAACCCATGCAAAGGTATGGACCAGGAAACGAACGCCGTGGATTTTTACGCTGTGCGTAGGTTACATTCACGTCGTAGTCAGTGTTTTGACATATCTTAGGCAGTTATTTCGACGTGACTGTGAGCATGCGCACTGGGATGCGTCCAAGATACGACGCATGCGTCGTTAGTTTTTAGTACTTGTTTGAAGCTCAGCCCATCATTTGTATGGGGTCACGCTTCATTTAAATGTAACACGCCTACTTCCAGCCCACTTCCACCTACTTTGACTTAAGTCGGCTTAGGCCGACGTCTATACGCTATGCCGGCGCAATGTTGGGAGCATTTGTCTTGTGAATTCCATGTTTGCCTCTCAACGTTGCGCCGGCGTAGCGTAAAGAAGATGCGCTACGCCAGCATAAAGATGCGCCGAGGTACGTGAATCTACCCCAATGTGTACAAATATGTTTTTCTCAATGTGATTCTTGTCAAGCCTGCCTTGCAAACACACGATTGTGAAAAAAAAATGCTTGAGCAAAGCGCGGTGATGTACAACACGTACAACGGCACTATAAAGGGGAAGTTCCTTTCGAATGGCGCCACCCTTTGGGATGATTATGCAAATTGCCTTTCTCATAACTTGCTTCTGAGCATGGACATTTTTTTCCCCGTCGTTAAAGCGTACACACGACCGTTTTTCCCAAACAAGAAATGCGACGACGTGAAAAATGACAAGAAAACAACAAGAGTATGTTCTAAATTTTAAATGCCCTTTTTTCACGTCAAGAAAAATGCTCTGGAGCCTACACACGACCAATTTAAAAAATTGCATTTTTCTCGTCATGAAAAACGGTCGTGTGTACGCGGCATAAGTCTTCTGGATTGATGAAGGCCAACATTATATAATATACTTTCTCTGAGCCCATGCAGTCATGGTCCCACACCCAAGGCCATGACTAAGGACCAATGTCCAAAACGCATAGACTGTTTTACAGTTTTGTACATGCATTTAATAAAGAAATATTATTTTGGATGTAATCCTGAGTGCTGACCATCCCTTTCCTTATTCTGGTACGTTGGAGGTATTAGCAGCCTCAAGGTCTGAGCACTGGGCAGAGCTTTTATGTGGGAAGGTTGCAGCGCCTATACACCTGTTTTCCATGGTCCCACCCTTAGCCTGTGACTGGACAGTAGGAATGGTCTCGTACATGTTTGGATCAAACCCGCCAGGAAGCCGCTATCGCACACTGCCAATCATAGGCAGCATGTGTATGTGCAGCTGCTGGCTGGCAAATGCCTCACTGCCTATGATTGGTGGTGTACAGTGACGGCTTCCTGGCGGGTTCGATACCAACACGCTTGAGCCCATCACTACTGGACAGTAAGGCCGCGTACACACGAGGGGATATGTCCGCTGAAAACGGTCCGATGGACCGTTTCAGCAGACATCTCCGCTCGTGTGTATGGGCTAGCGGACAGATTTGTCCACCCGACAGATTTCAAAGCAAGCTTTGAAATCTATCCGGTGGGAATCTGTCCGCCCGACATGTCTGCTGGTTAGTACACTTACCAGCAGACATGTCGGCCCCCACCGCCGCCGCGCCGCTGCCGAATGGATTCGGCGCATGCGCGGAAGTGTTTTACTTCCTGGTGCGGTGACGTTGCGGTGACGCGGCGGCGTCAACGTCACCGCCGCGTCACCGCTACGTCACCGCGCCTTCCGGCGGTGGGGAATTTGATCCGATGGTGTGTACACGCCATCGGATCAAACTCCCGATCGGACATATCCGATGGAAATGGCCTCAGAGGATAAGGCGGCGTACACACGTTTTCATCGGATATATCCGATCGTGTGTACGGGGCCTAAGGGAAATGTCACTCTTCTCTCCCCCCCTAAAAGCATGCTCCTTTTTTTGGCACATGCCGGATCAAATTCCGCTCACCGCCGGAACTCGGTGACCGCTGTTTAAGCGGTGACTGCAGGGTGACGTTGACGCCGCCGCGTCAACCTCAGGTGCTTGCACTGCTTTTAATTATAAATACAGAGCTGAACTAACTTGTTTATTCCGCGATATTTGTTCAAATTCGGCAGCGGCGCGGCGGCGGTTTGGGGGCCGAAATGTCTGCTGTAAGTTAGTGCTACATTAGAATGGTTCCCTATAAACAATGCTGAAATCTTTTGAAATCTGTCACAGCATAAACACGAGCGGAGAAATGTCTGCTGAAACGGTCCATCGGACCGTTTTCAGCGGACATATCCCCTCGTGTGTACGCCGCCTCAAGGTTCCACAAAAAGCTTATTCGTCACCATGTAAGTGTAGAAATTTGATAACAGATAATGGGTGTAATGTTCCTTGGAACACACTTATTTTTTGGATGACAATACAATGGCTTTGCATTAGTCCTGTAGACTGAGGGGTGGCTGAAGTATAGTGATATTATTCCGCATGACTCAAGATGACAGAAGAGCACAGCCTTCGATCACAACGGAGTTCTGCCTCTGCTTCTGTGAAGGATCTGACATCTGTCTTCTACTCTATTGTTATACTTCTTTAAAAGCTCTGGTTGATGTTTTTCACGCAGCTGAACTCCTGAGGAAAGAAATGAAATGCAAAACAGTTGATCGGCAGTGGAAAGGCTTCTCAGGCAGGAAAAAAAACAGATGTGATGGGATGGCAATTGACATGGTGACCCTACTATACCAATGCTGAACATATTTAGTCAGGCCATGTACACCGATCAGCTATAACATTATGACCGCCCACCATAACCCATCAAGGCATGGACTTCACTAGATCTTTCAAGGTTTGCTGTGGTATCTGGCATCGGAACCAGATCCTGTAAATCCTGTAAGCTGTGAGATGAGGCCTCCATGGATCAGACTTATTTTTCCAGCACATCGCACAGATGCTCAATTGGATTGAGATCTTTAGAATTTGGAGTCCACATCAACAGCTCAAAACCAGGCCACCTTCTTCCATTGCTCTGTGGTTCAATTCTGATGCTCACATGCCCATTGTAGCACTTTTGACTGTGGACACAGGTCTGCATGGGCACCATGACCGGTCTACAGCTAGAAAGCCCCATACACAACAAGATGTGTTCTCTATCTTTCAGAATCAGCATTAACTTATTCAGCAATTTGAGCTACAGTAGCTCTTCTACTGGATTGGACTACCCCGGGCCAGCCTTCGCTCCCCATGTGCATCAGTGAGCCTTGGCCACCCATGACCCTGTTGCTGGTTTGCTGTTTTTCCTTCCTTGGACCACCTTTGGTAGGTCCTGATAACATATCAGCTTCAGTTACAAGATGTTCACTTGCTGCCTAATATATCACACCAGCTTTCAGAAATCATTGTTTTTTTTATTTTATTTAAACTTTATTTTATTCCAAGAATGTTTTCAGATACAATACTGAATGCATAAACATTTCTAAACTTACAAACATCCTCCCCACAATCTGATATTTTTGCCTTTTTAGCTTATTTCGGGCCCATGCATTTCTATCATAGTGCATATTTCTCTGTTCTCTTAAACTCATGCCATTTCTTCCAGATTATCCGATATCTTTTCTCTTTTCCCTGCTCCCTGCTACAGAGGTACTCCATCTCGCATGCATGATCTACTCTCTGTATCCATTCTTTTATAGATGGTTTCTCCACTTGCAACCAATTTTTGGGGATCAGAGCTTTTGCAGCATTGAGCAGGGGAGAGAGCAAGGTTTCTTTATATTGTTTTTCTGTTTTATTGCTCCCATGGAACAACACGTTCCAGGGGATTTGAGGGATCCTTTCCGGTTATCTCCTCGATGTATTCTAGGATATTATACCAATATTCTTTTATTTTTGGGCACTCCTACCAGATGTCTATTGTTGTTCCCCTTTGTTTACACTCTCTCCAGCACTGGGGGGATCTACTTGGCTGAAATGTATTAATTCTTTCTGGGGTCAGGTGCCATTTTACCAGACACTTATAGTTAGCTTCTATAGTAGTGATGTTGCGTAGCTGTAAACTGCTTTTATAATTTGTCTTTCTTCCAACTTTATTGCTAAGTCTTGTTCCCATTTCCCTATATAGGGTAGGGCCCCCCTTCCTTCTAATTCTGTTATGTCGTACATTTGAGAAATTCAATGTTTCAAGGGCGTTTTGATATTGCAAAGTTTTTCAATTGGGTTCAGTGTTTTCTCTTCTCTAATTGGTTGGGGGATTTTACTTACTAAGTGCTTAAGTTGCAGGTACTCCCACTCACTCACCTGCTTCCACCCGTGCATTGTTATTAAATCCGAACTTGTCCTTATTTGCCCTTGTGTCACTATATCTTTTATTGTGCATTTCCCATGTGTCTCCCCACCCGAGTCCCATCAATGTAATTAATGGAGAATTATATCTACACTTTTCTCGTTGATATAGTTTATCCCATACTTTAAGGTGTCATACTTTCAGACGTCATTGTAATGAGATAATCAATAAAATGTTTCTTACTTTGCCTGTCAGTGGTCAAAAAGTTATAAGTGATCAGTGTACCTGTATGTCCTATCAACCACTCCACATTTAACATGTTTCTATACTGTGCAAATAAGATCAAATAATATCAAGACAAAAAGGCAAGAAACAGAGAAAGAGCAACAAAGTGCCTTAGCTCTTAAAGGGTTAATAAAAGGGAAAAAAATGTTCCTTTAAAATAACAAACGTTATACTTACCTCCACTGTGCAGTTAGTTTTGCACAGAGTGGCCCCGATCCACGTCTTCTGGGGTCCCTTGGCGGCTGTCTCTGGTCCTCCCCGCAAGAACTAACCTCATTCATGCGAGAGAGCTCGCATGGTGGTGAGTCCTTGCAGGCACGCTCCCATACAGTGATCGGCAATAGCTGCTCACTGTATCACTCAGCCCCGCCCCTCGGCGCGCCGCGTCACTGGATGTGATTGACAGCAGCACCAGCCAATGACTCCTCTGCTCTCAATCCATCCGCTCTAGCCAATCAGCGGCCAGGCTGAGTGGCAAAAAGGATTTTGGGATCGAACGGGGGACTTTCGAGGGGTCAGGTCAGTAAAACAGGGGCTCGAGGGGGCCGGCAACATCAGATGTTTTTTCACCTTAATGCATAGATCCTTTGCAACTGCTTTAAAACATATTGAAAACAAAATAATAATAACATATTGCAGCTTACCAATGCTTAAATGTGATGGCAGTGTTAGTTTTCTTTCTTTAGGATTTTTTCAATTCTTCCAGTAACATAATTGGCTACCTTCACTTCTCCACTTTATCAATGGAGGAGTAACATGGACAGCAGCATTGTCAACCTATTGAGAGGTTACAAATGATTGTCTAACTCTACCTTTGCATCACCAAAAAAAAAAAAAAGACTAATATCATAGTCTACAAACATGCCTCGCATTGATCGATGACTGGATGACTGAGAGCTCCCAGCCACCATCCTTGGACAGATCATCACCCCAAGCACCAAAGTCAAAAGCCTCGGAGTCATTTTTGACTCAGAGATGTCAATGAATGCACAAATAGGATCAGTAGTCAGCAGATCCCATCATCTTATTCCCCTACTGCGAAGACTCATCCCCTTCATCCCAGAAGAAGACACAACAGCAGTAGTTGGAACACTCATCAATTCCCTACTCGACTACGCAAACTCCCTCTACCTAGGACTACCTAAATACCAGATTTCACGCCTACAAGTTGTCCAGAACACGGCTGCAAGGCTGGTAAATCAATCCTGGGAATCAATCACCCCATCCCTGAGGACCCTCCATTGGCTAACCGTAAAGGATCAGGTGACATTTAAAACCCTCTATCTCACCCACAAAAGCACACAAGGAAACACTCCTCAATACTTTTGCGAGAAATTTAAACACTACATCCCCAATCATATTCTCTGATCAACTAACCAAAACCTCCTCCACGTCCCAAAGTCCCACTACAAATCGAAGGGAGAACAAAGATTTGCAGTCCAAGGACCACGGCTATGGAATGCGCTACCCACCGACATCCATATGAAGTAAAACCATCGAGCCATAAGGAAAAAACTTAAGACCCGCCTCTTCTGAAGGATCATGACGACACTGGATGGAAACTGGAAGTTTGCATTTGTAGCGCGACATAATTTATTTACTCACTCAGCTAACAAGTAGATACTTGTATTCCTGTTCACACTGTGCAATCATCTAAGGCTGGCCTTAAAGTAGACCTAAACCTAACATTTCAGAAAGCTGCCAGCAGGGAGCTTTTTCACTTAAAGCGGAATTCCGGCCACAATTTCACTTTTTAAATATAAATACCCCTGTAATACACAAGCTTAATGTATTCTAGTAAAGTTAGTCTGTGAACTAAGGTCCGTTTTGTTAGGTTGTTACAGCATTTAGATACTTTATAAAACAGGAATTGACCGGGGCCATCTTAAGTGTGGGAATCCATGAAGCCAGACTGTATGACTTCCTGGATTTCAGCCTTGCTGATCTCGCACATGCTCAGTGCTGCACAAGCAATGTAATAGGTTCCAGGTCAGGTTTCCATAGCAACAGGAGTGTCAGAGGAAGTTGACTCCCCTTATCTATGCAAATCTCTCCTCCCCTCCTCCTTCCAGGAACCAGGAAATATACTAAATCATTTGTTATGTAGATATATTTGCACCGCACAGCGCACTGATCACACCGATCACAGCGCACCGATCACAGCGCACCGATCACAGCTCACCGATCACAGCACACCGATCACAGCTCACCGATCACAGCGCACCGATCACAGCGCACAGATTACAGCGCACAGATTACAGCGCACAGATTACAGCGCACAGATCACACCAATCACAGCGCACCGTTCACACTGCACCAATCACACTGCACCGATCACAGCGCACCGATCACAGCGCACCGATCACAGCACACCGATCACAGCGCACCGATCACAGCGCACCGATCACAGCGCACCGATCACACGCACCATCACACCAATCACAGCGCACCGATCACAGCGCACCGATCACCCTGCACCAATCACAGCGCATAGATCACACCGATCACAGCGCACCGATCACAGCGCACCGATCACAGCGCACCGATCACAGCACACCGATCACAGCGCACCGATCACAGCGCACCGATCACCGCGCACCGATCACAGCGCACCGATCACAGCGCACCGATCACCGCACCGACCGCACTGATCACACCGATCACAGTGCACCGATCACACCGCACAGCGCACCGATCACAGCGCACCAATCACACCAATCACAGCGCACCGTTCACAGCGCACGTTAACAGCGCACCGATCACCACGCACCGATCACAGCGCACCGATCACCGCGCACCGATCACACTGCACCGATCACAGCGCACAGATCACACCAATCACAGCGCACCATTCACAGCGCACGTTCACAGCGCAACGATCACCGCGCACCGATCACACTGCACCGATCACAGCGCACCGATCACAGTGCACCGATCACAGCGCACAGATCACAGCGCACCGATCACACCGCACCGATCACCGCGCACCGATCACAGCGCACCGATCACACCGCACAGATCACACCAATCACAGCGCACCGTTCACAGCGCACGTTCACAGCGCAACGATCACCGCGCACCGATCACACTGCACCGATCACATCGCACAGATCACACCAATCACAGCGCACCGTTCACAGCGCAACGATCACCGCGCACCGATCACACTGCACCGATCACAGCGCACCGATCACACCGATCACAGAGCACCGATCACACCGCACCAATCACACCGATCACAGCGCACCGATCAAAGCGCACCGATCACACCGCACCGATCACACCGCACAGATCACACCGCACAGATCACACCGCACAGATCACAGCGCACAGGAGTTGTTGAGGGGGGGGGTTCGGATCAAAGTTGTTGAGCGGGGGGTTTCCGCAGATCGGAGTTTTTGAGCGGGGGGGTTCGGATGGAAGTTGTTGAGCCTGAGTTTTTGAAGGGGGGGTTCGCGGGACCACTGAATTTACCGCGAATCGCGGGTGGGAGGGGGTTGCCGCGGATCGCGGGTGGGGGGGCAGGTGCCGCGGGTGGGGGGGGCCGCCGCGGATCGCGGGTGGGGGGGAGGTGCCGCGGATCGCGGGTGGGGGGGGCTGATTTGCGGGATTCCTGCCCTATGAGAGTGTGGTGGGGGAGGAGAACACTGTGGGGGGGCTGGAGAGTGTGGTGGGAGAGGAGAAGCAGGGTGCATATAGAGGAAATGAGCTTTCTATATTCCTCTATACAGGCGCTGAATGCTTGATTCTCCTACCTTTTACCTCTTGCAAGCGATCAGCGCCTGTATAGAGGAATATAGCAAGGTGATTTATTTTATTTGCAGCCCCCCTGCTGCACACGTAGGGCGGCATCACTGCTGTCTGAGCTGCCTGCCTGGCCCCCTTAGACCGGCTCGTGTGATTGGCTGAACACAGATCACATTAGCTGTCTCTCCACTATCACATGGGCCAGCCCAGGGGGGCGGGACCGTGTTACAGCGTCCCCGCCGAAAACACACCCAGCCAGGCAGCTCTCGTAATACACAGAGAGAGGAGAGGAGAGGAGAGGAGAGAGGGGTCATGTCCCAGGAGGCATAGCGGCTGTGATTGACTGCTGCGGCCGCGGCTGAGAAAATAAACTCATCTGCACAGCACAGTGAGTTTTTAAAATGACTAAAAATGACATGCCAATTCGATTTAAGGGGGCAGTATGAAAGGGGATGCGAAAAAGTTAAAAAAGAGGGTGGAGCTCCACTTTAAGAGACATGTTATGTAAAAACAAACATACCTGCCTGCTCACAGTACTTATATATACACAGCTCAGCATCCATTCCCAACACACTTTAGCTGTGTGGAAATTACTGACTTTCATGTGCAGGATTACGTCATCTGAATAAGCAAAAAAAAAGCAGCCCTTTAAATAATAAGTACATATAATCCCAACAAATAACTGTTGTAAAGTGTAAACGTGTGATCAATAAATAACATCAAACAATATAAAGTACAAATGACCCATTTGTCAAATAGTAAAATGCAAAGATACAGATCATCAAGAAGTGAAAATGTGCAGCTAATAGTGCATATATATATATATATATATATATATATATATATATATATATATATATATATAGATAGATATATATAGATATAGTCCATTAATGAACAAAAAGTGCCATCACAGAACACCCACAGTGTGTAATCCTCTATGGAATGTGACTTGTGCAAGAAAGGGATAGTACAAGTGGTAGTACCTAACAAGCGATCTTACCAGAACATTTGGGCCATAGATTATCAGGAGAATACCAGGAGTTAAAAGCATATACCTCCATCGTGAAGTCTGTTTAAAAAAAATTGCCTCAATTGGTCAAGTGATAATTCCAATACAGCAGGGCCAAGGCAACAGGCTGATGGTTAGTATGGAAGAAACTTTGACAGCAATCGGCAATAGGTGCGTGATCACGCCGTATTGGCCATGCCCTACACGTTTTGTCAGCAGTGACATCTTCGGGTCATCAATCCCCCAATGCCCAATCAAAAGGGCAAAAACCCAGGCCTGGGGAGGAGACGATCACGGCACCGCAAGGTTGGGTGGACTGAATTACAAGGTCTATCAGCTCCTATGTGCAAATTCAATTTCTGTGATTTGCTGTTTGTTTGAATTTCAGAATTAATAAATATTGAAAAGAATATATTTGTTTCTTGCCAAAGAGAGCTTTTACACTGTAAGCCAATTTTTCTTGACATTTCATACAATGCAATGGTAAACTGTAAAATCGGAAGCTTTTAGCCCACTCCATTTCTTGCACAACAAAAATGTACATTATTTTTATTATCATTAATATTGTTCAGGATTTGTATAATTATAACTGTTTACACTTTACAATAGTAAATAGGAGACAGTATTGCTGCAATAGAATTCAATAAAATTACAATCTAAAGCAGGGGTAGGCAACCTTAACCTTCCTAGCAGTATTTCCGAGTGTGGCTCGGGGTAAATTTTCAGTCACTACCAAAAGCGGTAACCCCAAGCCACACTCAGGATTGCATCGCAGGATCCAGGCAAAGTTACTTACCTTGTCCCCAGGATCCTGCAATGTCCTCTCACTGTGTCTGCGGGCTGTGTCCTCTGCCCGATGCTCTGTGTGCTGGGTTCTGTTCCCTGCGAGCCTCACAACGGATTGGGGGCAGAGCCTGGCGGCAAATTCAAAAAGTGCAACAAAAAAAAAAACACATACAGTACACTGTAATCTGCAAGATTACATTACTGTATTAAATCATTTCACATCCCTTTTGTCCCTAGTGCTTTGACCAGTGCCCTGCATGCACTTTTATATTAAATATACTGTTCTTTCTGCCTGGAAACTTGAGAATGTCCATGGCAACCACAAAGCGTCCCTTTATGTCAAAAGCTAGAAAACAGCAATAGTAAATAAGAATCACTTGCAGAATTGAGCGATAGTGATTCGTGGGGAAAATTGTCATCAGACGAGTGCAGGGATCAGCTATTTAACCACTTGCCTACTGTGCACCTACACCCCCTTCCTGCCCAGACAAAATGTTAGCTTCCGGCACTGCGTCGCTTTATCTGACAATTGCGCGGTCGTGCAACGTGGCTCCCAAACAAAATTGCCGTCCTTTTTTTTCCCACAAATAGAGCTTTCTTTTGGTGGTATTTAATCGCCCGTGCGGTTTTTATTTTTTGCGCTATAAACAAAAAAAAAGCGACAATTTTGAAAAAAGACACAATGGCCCAGATTCACAGAGCGATTACGCCTGCGCAACAGGAGATGCGCGTGCGTAAGTCTAAATGTGCGCGTGCGTTTCGTTGCGTGGCATCCCCAGAACGAGATACGCCAAAAATCGTTTTTGTCCCGCGTAATTTCGTTAGACTGGCGCATCCTTCCGCGCAAAAGTGCGATAGACACACCATTGATTTGCTAGTCAAATATGCTAATGAGGGAGTTGCGGGGATCCACAAAAAAACGTTGTTGCTGCGCAGGCTACGCGGTGTGCGCAACAGCAACATGTTCTGTCTAAAATTAGAGCACATAAAAGGTGGTCTAAAATTTGAAAAAACGTCTACATCTCACAGAAAGCAACACCGTTAGTGAGGAGCAGACCACACACACGTGTTGCACTACAATTTGACTGCCAACATGCCAGGGGCATCGTCGCTCATAGCTGCACTACTGACTTTAGATGAGCAAAGAAGGAGGAGGGCACGGAGGATGGCACGGGAGAGGATATACCGTACCCGCATAGACCTGTTTGGCATGAGTGATTCTGAGGTGTTTCGCATCTTCAGATTCACCCCTCATGCCATCCTGGAATTAACCACAACCCTGCAGGAGGACATCACCAGCCCAACACACCGCTCACATGCAGTGCAGCCACTGGTCAAGGTACTGGCAACACTCCATGTCCTTGCCAGTGGCTCTTTTCAGCGTACAAGTGGAGTGGTGGCTGGGATGTCACAATCCTCCATGAGCAGATGTGTGCACCAGGTTATCCCTGCAATCCTCAGACGCATGGCCAACCAAATCATTAAACCCACCACTGAGGAGCTGCGACTGAAGGCAATGACAGATTTCTACAGAATTGCCAGGTTCCCACGCACCATCGGGGCCATTGATTGCACACATGTGGCACTACAGCCCCCCCTGGAGACAGAGCACATGTACCGCAATCGGAAGCATTGGCACTCCATCAACGTACAGGTGATAGTTGATGCCCAAGGCCTCATATGGCACGTCCGTGCCAAACACCCAGGGTCCAGCCATGACAGCTACATATACAATCAATGCCACATCCGAAAGGAATTCGATCAGAACGTGTATGGGAACACCTGGCTGGTTGGTGAGTGACATGGGAGTCAGGCATGACTATCCCCTCCCGTGATGCACACCTCACAAGTGGCACATGCATGACTAACATGCTCCTGTCTTTTCCCTTACAGGTGACTCTGCATATCCACTGGGACCCCATCTCATGCCTCCTATCCGAAACCCCCAAACACCAGGAGAGGAAAGATACAATCAAGCACACATCAAAACCCGAGCAGTGGTGGAGCGCACCTTTGGCCTCCTGAAGTCACGTTTCCGATGCCTGGATAAGTCTGGGGGTACACTGTTGTATTCCCCAAACTTTGTGTGCCATATCATCGGTGCATGTTGCATGCTGCACAATTTCGCAGTGAGGAAGGGCCTGCAGGTTGAGCTACGTGATGACCTGACCCCCCAACCAGACAATCAACCCCTAACCGAGGATACCCCGTCTTCTGAGGGAAGAGCAGTCAGGAGGCAGCTCATATTGGGCATCTTTGCACGTTAAACACACACATTAATCATGGCACAATGAGAATGCATGCATGCACACCACTGTGGTCCCTAGCACACACACCCCACATCCTCATCAAATTGGATTGGCACCAGTCCACCATGCAGGACTGGTGAGCAGTAACGCCACGTCAAGGCTCCAATTATGTCACTGAACATTCATACACCAATCACACGGACCTGAGGATCACTTCTCCCTGGTCCTGGGGAACCCTTTTCCACCAAAATTGAGGATGACACCCCTTTTCCAGCAGGAATGTCACCCCCACATTCAAACAGCATGCACAACCCAAAATTTAAAAAAAATGTCAGCAAAAAAAAAAAATGTCAGCAAAAAAAATATAAATAAATGCAAAAAAAGTCAGCAAAAAAAAATGCAAAAAATGTCAGCAAAAAAAATTAAAAAGGGGGAAAAATAAATTATTGCCCTCTGCGTGAGCCACGCCTGGGGCGCCCCCGGCCACGGCCCCGGCCCCTCAGGGGAGACTCATGGGGGAGGGGCAAACCCGGGGAAGGAGGAGCAGCCCCCGATCTCTGCCCACCTGGCGGCCTGCCCTCCAAGGCCACGGCAATTCTGTCCAGGGCAGCACCAAGTGTTGCCGTGTTGGCCTGGATAGCCTGGGTAAGGGCCCTCACATCCTGCCCAACGCCTGCTGATGTAGTCTGCAGTTCGTTTAGGCAGGTTGTGAAAGCCCGGGAGTGGGAGTCCAGGTTACCCAGCGTATCCTTGATGGAGGACAGGCTCTCCTCCATCCGCCCAAAAGTCTGGCTGACCTGTCCCATATGGCGGGTCTGGAAGGCCTGGTCCCTTCTCAGAGTGGCGGGCAGGAGATTGGGCGCCCCCCTGGTGCTCTGGGATGAAATCCTGCCTCCAGCTGATGGTTGTGGCCGGGGAGAAGGGGAGGCCCTTGTGAGGGGAGCCATGTTGGGGGAGGAGGGGGGGGGCTCCCCCTTAGGGAGGGCAGGCTTCTGCCAGCCAGAGGGGAAGAGTGCGCAAAAACCAATCGTCCAGTGCCTGACTCCTCCTCCTCATGATTATCCTCCTCCTCATGATTCCCCTCCTCCTCATGATTCCCCTCCTCCTCATGATTCCCCTCCTCCTCTTGAACCTCCTCCGCGGACTCCGGCCTTGTTGGGGGGGCCTCATTAGGCTGCACCCTCCTGCACATCTGTGGATGACACAAAACATTCACAGGTTGGAGGATCCACACACTTGCCACATATTCCCTTTCACCCCCTCCCCCACACATGCTACACACCTGCTACACACCTGAAAAAAAAACCTTACCTGGCACCACGGGGACCGGACTTGTGTCAAAGCCTGGCAGGCCCTCCACTTCATGCCGGTGAAAGGTCAGGGCCACCGCACGCTCCGTCGCTGTCAGACTAATACGGCATGGTGGGCCCCCTCCTGTGCCCCTGGCATGGGCATGCATTGCGGCCAGTTTCTTTTTGACCAGACGCCGGAGGTCGTTGATTTTTTTGTCAATCCCAGACCTGGTCCGTGTCTCCCCCTCCCCCGATGAATTGACCTGCTCAGTGATCCTATCCAAAATCTCCCTCCTCCTGGCCGGGGTGGTGTTGGCACTCTGCGGGCCGTGGAGGTAACGCCCATACTCGCTAATGGCCCGGGCAAGAATTCTTTTTTCCCCCACAGTAAAATTCAGCTTTCTTTTTCTCTCAGTCATACTTCCAAAAACAATCAGTCCCAGTCAACAAAATTCACTCACACAAACAAGCACAAACAATCAAGCAAGAACACACACAGAGAGAAAACTACTCAGCAAAAAACTGTCACAAAACAATATAAACAAAAAAACAGCAAGAAAAAAAACCAACAGAAATATATCAATCAAACAAACAGTCTCTCAAACACTTATCAAAAAACACTTTCACAAATATACCAACAAGCACTTGATCACACAGAACACTAATCTGACAACTACAAGACACACTGCAACGAACAACAGGAACAAAAGCACTAGGTTAAATGGGAAGGGACACAAAGGGATGTACTTTTGCAATGCAAGTGCGTTTGTGTGTGTCTATTTATGCTGTCTGCGTAGTTCACAACGTTGCCCTAGTCCATTTCCAATTTCACTGATTGCCCCGCTCCCGAGTTGTGAGCATGCGCACAGCGGAGCTGACATGGTCTCCTTCACGCGCGCATGCGCGAGCCGGCCGGCCCTTCATTTGCATGGGGTCACGGCTCATTTCAATGTAACACGCCCACGTCCCTCCCAATTTGTATTACTCCTCCTTACGCCTCAGAAAAAACGTTACACTTGCGCAATTTCCTGTGCAAAAGCTACGAGAATAGGGTGATTACGCGGCAAAATTGCGCAAGTCTAACGTAAAGGCGGTGCGCTACGCCGGTCCAATAATGCGCAGATGTACCTGAATCTGGGCCAATATTTTTTGCTTTTTGCTATAATAAATATCCCATTTAAAAAAAAAAAAAAAAAACATTTTTTATCTCAGTTTAGGCCGATATGTATTCTTCTACATATTTTTGGTAAAAAAATGTAAAAAATTAAAAATCGCAATAACCGTATAGTGACTGGTTTGCGCAAAAGTTATATTGCCTACAAAATAGGGGACATAATTATTATTATTTTTTATTTATTTTTTTACTAGGAATGGTGGCGATCTGCGATTTTTTCTCAGGACTGGGACATTATAGCGGACACATCGGACACTTTTGACACATTTTTGGGACCATTTACATTTATACAGTGAACAATGCTATAAATATGCATTGATAACTGTATAAATGTAACTGGCAGGGAAGGGGTTAACCACTAGGGGGCGGGGAAGGGGTTAAATGTTTCTCCTAGTTTGTGTTCTAACTGTGGGGGGAGGGGGGTGACTGGGGAGGTGACCGATTGTGTCCCTATGTACAAGGGACACAATCGATCTCTCTCCCTGACAGGGACGTGGAGCTCTGTGTTTACACACAGAGCTCCACGTCCCAGCTCAATTACTGGGCAATCGTGTGTGCCCGGCGGCCATCGCGGCCGCCGGGCACACGCACGGGGGTCCCAGTGATGCGACGGTTGCGCCCGCCCCTAGCAGCTTTCTATGACTGCACGTCATATGACGTGCAGTTAGGACAATGGAGTTATCTGCCCGCCGTCATATGACGGTGGACGGATGACAAGTGGTTAAAGAGTGCAGGTTTGGGGTGGTGTGCTAGGTGCAGACTGCAAGGTTTGAGGGGTGCGTTATGTGCTGGGTGCTAGGGTTGAGGCGTGTGCTATGTACAGAGTGCAGGGTTTATGGGTGCACTACATACAGAGTGCAGGGTTAAGGGGTACACTATGTGCACTATGTGTTCACTAGGTGAGCTGGGTGCAGAGTGCAAGGGTGAGGTGGGTGCAGAGTGCAGGGGGTGTGGTAATTTGTATTTATGATGTACATGTATAGTTAGTGAGTAAGGTGCGCGGTTCACTATTATTTTCTTCTACACCTAAGTTTTCACACTTTACAACGACAAGCCCCTATTATCATCACACATACCCACATTTGCGCAGGTAGGGTAATAACATTTGGCTTATTCCCTCAATTTTAAATGTGCCACTTTGTGTTGGTCTACCATCATGTTTTTGGTTGTAACATGACAAAATTTGGAAAATGTCAAGGGGTATGAATACTTTTTCAAGGCACTGTATCTGTGGACTGGACATGACTGGATATGAACTTGCACTAAAAGCTTATGAAGTTTGGCTTAATTCACACATGACGTCTCTTCAGTTATAACTGAGTTGAACAATATATTATATGTTGACGTAAAGGTAATTTTTTATTTTATTTATGTACGTATATAGAGTAACTATAGAAAGAATATATATTTAAGTGTTGCACATTGTGGGCCAGATTCTCTAAGAATTCCGGCGGCGTAGCGTAAGCCATTTACACTACGTTGCCGCATCGTACTAGAGCAACTGCTTTAATCTCAAAGCACTTGCTCCGTAGTTTTCGGCGGCGTCGCGTAAATCGCCCAGCGTAAACCCGCGCAATTCAAATGGGGCGGCTTGTATTTAAATTAAGCGCGCCCCCGCGTCAAACGAACTGTGCATGCACCGGCCGGGGAAAAAGCCCAGTGCGCATGCTCCAGCTCACGTCGGAAAGCGTTGTTGAAACCGACGTCAAAGCGACGTGAGCGCCATTTCCCTATTCGCGAACGAGTTAGTAAAACAACATAAGCGACGGAAAAAGCCGACGCTGACCCGACACCATACTTAACATGGCATCCGACGGCACCCGACGGCATCCGACGGAACTTCGTAAGGTTACTCCACATAGAAGCTGGGGTAACCTTACGCGGACGAAAACGACGTACGCAACGACGGGGCGGCGTAAAAGCGATCGGGAATCGGCGTACTAGCCTCATTTGCATATGCAAATGAGAAAACAACGTAAAGGCCACCTAGTGGCCGGAGTTGTCATTACACCTACGATCCGCAAGTGTAATGGTTTTACACTTGTCGGATGTTGCAGCGTATCTATGCAAAAGTGATGCTAAGCATCACGCGCATAGATACGAGGCAAAAAAACGGCGATACGACGGGGTATCTGACATACTCCGTTGTATCGCCGCTGAGAATCTGGCCCATAGAGTATGGGCCAGATTCACGAACACTTGCGCTGGAGTATTTGGATATGCGCCGCGTAACTGTGCTGATGCGCCGACGTTTCTATGTGCCCGTACCCACCAAACTAGATGCGCCCAATAACGGCTCATTTGCGACCGGCGGAACGTTCCGACGCCAGAGTATCGTCAGCGTTTATTTTCGCTGGGCGCATCAGTCGCGCCCATTGATTTCCCCTGCAAATATGCAAATGAGGGAGATTTCCCAATTCACGAACGGATTAGCACCATACGCTGGCTACATGCGCCGCGCGTATCTGATCCGTCCAGCGCAAAGTTATTTCTACAAAAGGCTGCTTTATCTTTACTCCAGACGGTCACAGGTCAGCAGGAGAGCAGCTACAGCAGCGTTACCGACGATAGGAGCTTGCTGAGCACCCCCACTTGCAAGGACAACACCTCTGTGTGCCAACATGCCAGGGGCACTCGTGGTCCTAGAACTACTGATGGGTCCCTGGAACCAAGAAGGCGGCCACGTGAGAGGATATACCGCACTCGTATGAACCTCTTTGGCATGGGGGATGAGGAGGTGTATCGCCTCTTCAGATTCAGCCCTGATGCAATACTTGAACTAACCACAACCTGCAGGATGACATCACCAGCAAGACACACCGATCACAAGCAGTGCAGCCACTGGTGAAGGTCCTGGCAACACTCCATTTCCTTGCAAGTGGATCATTCCAGCGTACAAGTGGAGTGGTGGCTGGGATGTCACAATCCTCCATAAGCAGATGTGTGCACCAGGTTGTCCCTGCAATCCTCAGACGCATGTCCAACCAGTTCATCAGACCCACCACTGAGGAGCTGCGGCAGAAGGCAATGACAGATTTCTACAACATTGCCAGATTCCCACGCACTGTGGGGGCCATTGATTGCACACATGTGGCCCTACAGCCCCCAGTGCCACAGAGCACATATACCGCAATCGGAAGCATTGGCATTCCATCAACGTACAGGTGATAGCCGATGCCCAACGCCTCATATGGCACGTCCGTGCCAAACACCCCGGGTCACCTCATGACAGTTTCATATTACCGTCAGAGCCCATCCCAGCAGAATTTAACCAGAACATGTATGGGGACAGCTGGCTGGTTGGTGAGTGACATGGGAGTCAGGCATGACTATCCCCTCCCGTCATGCACAACAGAAATCGCACATGCATGACTAACATTCTCCTGTCTTTTACCTTACAGGTGACTCTGCATATGCATTGGGACCCATCTAATGACTCCTTTCCGGAACCCCCAAACAGAGGAGAGAGAAAATACAATGAAGCACACATCAAAACCCGTGCAGTGGTTGAGCAAACATTTGGGCTCCTGAAGTCCCGTTTCCGCTGCCTGGATAAGTCTGGGGGGGCCCTATTGTATTCCCCTACCTTTGTGTGTCAGATCATCGGTACATGTTGCATTACATAACTTTGCTATGAAAAAAGGCCTGCATATTGACATACGTGATGACCTGACCCCCGACCCACACAGTCCCCCCCTGCCAGAGGACACCCAGTCTGCTGATGGAAGAGCAGTCAGGAGGGTCCTCGCCGTAGGCATCTTTGGACACTAACCCAAAACATTAATAACACAGACAGTGCGCGGTGTACACCACTGATGTCCCTAGATCACACACACCACATGCACATCGCATTGGATTAGCCCAAGTCCAGCATGTAGGAGTTGGGAGCAGTAACGCCAGCGTCAAGGCCCCAATGATGTCACTGTCCATTCACACACCTTTCACACGTCATTCATACAGCCGTGGGGTTCACTTCACCACCGGCCGAGGGTGACACCCCTTACTTTCAGGAGTGCCCCTCTCCCATTCACACACCATTCACACTGTCCCCTGCACTCCTGACCGTGTGCAGTACAAAAATAAATTAGAAAGATCATATCCTGATCAATACAAGAAAAATAATCTCATAACCTGAGAAAAAAAAAAAATAAACTCATGACTGAGTATGTCAAAAATAATAATATAAAACAGAAAAAAAGCAACAAAAAAAGGCTCATCGGGGATGCCGGGGGCTTCTTCTGGGGGCCCCTCTCTGGCTCCGCAGCTGCCTGGATGGAGTGGGTGGGGGTGGGGGGGCATCTGGAGGGTGGCTGATCCCCAGGTGGGCACTCCTGGCAGGTGTGGCCTGCGTGCCCTCCAAGGCCCTGGCTATCCGTCCAAGGTATGTGTTCGTCTGGGCCTGCATCCGGAGCTGACGGGTCACCTGGTAATGCTGGGCCCGCCGACTCAGCTCCCCTGCTCCCGGATGGCAGCACTGTTCCATGGATGGCAGCGGTGTTGGCCTGGACGGCTGCAGTAAGGTGCTGGATATCCCCCTGCACCTCCCCAAAGTGGTGACCACTGCAGCGCAGTTAGAGCTGACATCCTGCACTGCGTTGCTGAGGTTGGCAACGGAGCCCAGGCTGTCAGACACTTTCTGCAAGTGGTCCGCTATGGCCCCCATTTGTTCTGTCTGTCTGGCGTGATCCCTCGCAACTGGTCCTGGACACCATCAGACACCCCCCTGGTCTTCTGGGTCGCCTTCCTGGGGCCCGAAGATGGATGTCCTCGGGTGGAAGGTGTCGCCCTTGAGGGGCTTCCAAGGATGGGGGAGGGGGACGACAGACGGGCCAGGAGAAGGGGAGGAGACAGACAAGACTAATGAAAAGTCCTGCTCTGCCACAGCAGGATCTTCCACAACCACCTCGGCAGGTGTGGTGTGGCCACTCTCCCCTCCAACCTCTTCACCACCCAGTGGCTCGGGCACATGATGGCGTGGGGGGGATGGGGTGGAATGCAGGCTGACAGATGATGGCCCAGCTCCGTCATCTGTGGATGACACAAAGCAGACACATGTTGGTGGTCCCACACACTTGGCACATGTCCCCCCCCACCCCCCCAAATGCAAAACATCAAATAGGGGATTATAAAACACTTACCTGTCCTTGTGCCTTCCTCCACGGAGTCATAGCCTGCGAGACCCCTCCACCTGCTCCCTCTCCAGGCAGCGAGCAACCACCTCCTCCTCTGCGGTCAGGGTGACAGGACATGGGGGACCACCACCTGTGCCCTCTCATGCCTCCTGATGGAGGCCACCTTGTCCCTCACCTTGCGCCGCAGGTCATTTATTTTCTTTTGTATGTCCCCAGCAGTCCGGGTGGAGTAGCCCAGGACATTGACCCTGGCAGCAATCGACTCCAGGATGCCCTGCTTCCTCTCCCGGCTGGTCTTGCGGCTTTTTTGGCCATGGAGAAATTCATTCTCCGTCTCATAGCCGAGATAATGACAGAGACCTCCTGGGTATTAAAATTGAGGTTCCTCTCTCTCTGGGGGGTAGCGGGAGCAGCCATTACAGAGCAAAAGTATCTTCCCTGGGGTGGGGGGAACGGAACTACTTTTGCGCCGGAATGGCGTTTCCGCCAGCGCTTTTAAGCGCCCAGCGGAACGCATTGCGCTGACGTTTCCCAGGAAGTGGTGCCGACGGAAGTTGTGAGCATGCGCACAAGGGGGCGAGGGGAGCCGCACTCACTGCGCATGCTCCGTGGATGATGCGCTGAAGTACGCCTCTGCGCGCCTAGCCTCGTCCCCCGCCATCATTTACATATGATCACACCCACTTCCACTTGCGTCGGGTTACGCCAGCGCATTATCGTTACTCTGGCGCAAGTTTACGCGCAACTGCTATGTGAATTACAGGAATTGCGCTGAAAGGGTCTTCAGAGTAACGTAAATGAGAAGCGTTACTCCAGAGGAAAGATACTCTCATCTACCTGAATCTGGCCCTATATATTTTGGTTAAACATTTTTCTTTGTGGATGTGGATCACAAATTTTGTGCTAGCTAGCTTATATCAAAAGGTGGGTTAAGATCCAGCGCAGTGACATTTATAATTTTTACCATAATATGAATATAGAGAAAATCTGTAATAGAGCTAAGAGTACAGGTGCAGCATATTTGAAGATTTGAGGGTTAATTTTTTTTTTTTTTGTAATTTGATATACAGAAAAGTTTAAAGCTCTGCCTCTCACTGTGGAGTCTTAATAATTGGAAAATAATGGAATAACAAGATGAAAGGAGAATTGCTTGTTCCTCCAATTAGTGGAGAGTAAAATCCTTTTTGTATTCTTGGGGTGGGTATAAGTATGAAACTTAATTCTCTGCAGCGATCGTGGGTGACGTTCTGCGTGGCTCCTTCCCCTGTACGGTTAAGGGAACACAGGTGTGTTCCCTTAACCCACGCTGAGGAAGTCCCCCCACGGGATGTAACGTGTACAGGGGAAGGAGCCACGCAGAACGTCACCCACGATCGCTGCAGAGTACAGAGACGGTCCTGTACACATGCTGTTACATGCTGTTATGCTGACACTCGGCTTACAGAGTGTCCTTACATGTGAGTGCAACTTTTTATTGCTTGATTAAAAGTCTTTTTCAACCGGAGAGCATAGATTTTTCCCTTCTTTTTCCATATGATGTTATGATCGGTTTAAGCCATTGGGTCCGGATCTAAGGTGTCATTTCCATCCACTCGTTTCCTATGGGAGCGGCAGCTGAAGCTCTGATTACACAGATTAAGCTTTGAGATCATACGGGTCAAAGTACAGAGGTGAGAGTCCATCTGTCAATGGTGGAGGATATCTTTTGGTGTCATCTTTTTCACTTCCATTCTGGAATCCTTTGTCTACTGGGTCTGGCTGCGGATTGATTGATTTATGGACTTTTTTTCACACATGGACCTTATTATCACGATTATTTATTTTCTATGCACTTTTTAGTTTATATACTGGTCACAGTATTTATATTTGTTTATATTTGCGCTGCACTTTTTCTATATATATTTGCTATTGGGATTTTTTATGAATTATCTCCAGTGCTGGCTTGCATAGTTTAGGTTCTAGTTTAATAATTTATTTTCCAGCGCTGAATATCTTTTTCACTTGTGCACACAATTTCTACCTATCCACTGCATTCAGAACGACGATTTTCGATGCTTTGTCGAATTGAACGACGAAAATTCGACAAAGCATCGAAAATCGTCGTTTTCGGACGAAAACTTTCCCGACGACAACGACATAAATCAAAACGATTTTCGGGAGTAACTAAATAAATGTATTTTCCAAACGAAAACGAAAAAACGAAACAAAATATTCCAGTCTGCACATGTCTACTGGGCACTAAAATTACGATCGCCAAATCTTGGAAAAAGCCAAAACCGCCCTTTAATGAAGTCAATAGGAAAACACTGTTGGTTGTAGCAGTGATTTATATATGCGCAATAGGTGTGTTTGAGATTGTGCTCATCATTTATTATTATTATTGCTGATTCTTACCTGTGTTTACTTTGCAAATACCAACAAAGACCATTGCACTAACTTCCTGAAACTGATGGAAGTGGGAATGCAAAAGAGGACCGAACATGGGTCTAAAATCGAGGCCCTATCCACAAGGCAGTAGTTTGAGGCAGCTTGAGGACCTTCTGCTGGACTGCAGACAATGAGAAAACACTGGGCAGCCACAAAAACTGCTGTGGCCATGTGGCCTCTCCTACATGACAGGGCATGATGGAGCACGAATTGGTAACCATAAATATCTAGCTGCACTCTCTTGTGTTCTGACAAGAAGAAATCAAATCAAGAAGAAGGATAAGCTCGTCAGATCTGCTGATGTTCATTTACTGTCCAATCATCAGGCTGGGGGTTGAGAGATTACACCACTATATTCCTAATTGTAACAGAGAAAGGGCTCGGCAAATTTCAGGACTGGATGGACAGAAAAAAAAATCCTTAGGTAGGTAAAACAGAAACAGCTTACTTATATGTATTTCACTTGTGTTTTAAGTTGATTTCTAGAGTTTAACTTTATAACGAACCTGGAAGTGCAATGCAAGGGCAAGGTCCCTGTAAAAAACAGTTGGCCAGATTAAGGTAGACTTACAACGTCGTACCTTTAAGTGTATTCTCAAAGTGAGATACGCTTAAATGTTGCTAAGATACGACCGGCGTAAGTCTCCTATGCCGTCGTATCTTAGCTGCCTATTTACGCTGGCCGCTAGGGGCGTGTACGCTGATTTCCGCCTAGAATATGTAAAGCAGCGAGATGTTCCTATTTACGAACGTACGCCCGGCCGTCGCAGTACAGATAAGCCGTTTACGTAAGGCGTTTTCAGGCGTAAAGATATTCCAACAAAAAGATGGCGCAGCCAATGTTAAGTATGGACGTCGGGACCGCGTCGAAATTTTATAAATTTTACATTGTTTGCGTAACTCGTCCGTGAATGGGGCTGGACGTAAATTACGTTCACGTCGAAACCAATGAGTCTTAGCGGCGTAATTTGGAGCATGCGCACTGGTATACGTACACGGACGTGGGGTCACACTTAATTTAAATAAAACACGCCCACATCAAACACATTTGAATTTGGCGGGCTTACGCCGGCCCATTTACGCTACGCCACCGTAACTTAGCTTGGTGAATACAGCACTTGCCTCTCTCATCTTTTACGGCAGCGTAGCGTATCTGAGATACGTTACGCCCGCATAAAATTACGCCGCTCTACGTGAATCTAGCCAATTATATTTTGTAGGTGCAAAAATGTACATTGTTTACTTACCTTACCCTTGTCTTTTGCCGAACACGCCTATGCAAGTGTTACAAACAAGATAGGGACTGTAGGTCTGTTTGTAAGTTGAATCTGTTTGTAAGTTGGAACAGGTACATTTTTTAAGTGTAATTCCGATCGCTTTTTGGCTTGAAAAAAAACGTTGTTTTTCAGCATGTAGAAAAAACAATGTTTTTCCAACTTCATCATTAAAAACGATGTTGCCCACACACCATCATTTTTAAAAAATTATGAGCAAAGCGCACTGACGTACAACACATATGACGGCACTCTAAAGGGGAAGTTTCATTCAAGCTCCCGTCTCATAACTTACTTCTGAGCACGCGTGGGTTTAAAACGTAGTTTTTAACATCGTTTTAACCTACACACGATAATTTTTTACAACCCAAAAAACAACATTTTTAAAAACGACGTTAAAAAATGCAGCATGCTCTAATTTTTTTTTGTTGTTTTTCAGAAGATGAAAAACGATGTGAAGCCCACATACAATCTTTTTAAATGACGCTTTTAAAAATGTTGTTTTTTTCATGCCGAAAAATGATCGTGTGTACGTGGCATAACTCCCATTTCCCATATTAACTCTAATGCCGCGTACACACAATAACTTTTTGTGATACATTTTTTTTTAATTTTTCTTCATGAAAAAAAAACTACATTTTTCAAACTTCATTTTCGAAAATGACGTTGCGTACACACCATCATTTTTGGAAAATGATGAACAAAGTGATGGCACTCTAAAGGGGAAGTTCTATTCTCCTTGAGGCTGCTTTTAGCTGGTTACTTGTTAGTAAAAGACGATTCGTGCTTTTTTTTCTGTTATGCCCCGTACACACG